>JAPMOQ010020853.1:8665-101311 GCA_026543055.1 Argiope trifasciata | reverse complement strand
ATATATATATATATATATATATATATATATATATATATATATATATACACACTGAAGTGACAAAGGTCATGGGATGACTGTTAATATCGTGTCGGTACTCCTTTTGCCCGGCGAAGTGCAACAACTCGACGTGTCATGGAGTCCACAAGTCGTTGGAAGTTCTCTGCAGGAATATTGAGCCATGCTGTCTGCATAGACGTCCATAATTGTGAAAGTGTGGATGGTGCAGGAGTCTGGCCACAAACGGACCTTTCGATGATGTCCCATAAATGCTCGATGGGATTCATATCGGGCGATCTAGGTCGCCAGATCATGCGCTGGAATTGTCCGGAATGTTCTTCAAACCAATCTCGAACAGTTCTGGCCCGGTGACATGGCGCATTGTCATCCATAAAAATCCCATCGTTGTGTGGGTACGTGAAGTCCATGAATGGCTGCAAGTGATCTGCAAGCAGCTGAACATAACCATTTCCAGTCAATGATCGGTTCAGTTGCACCAGAGGAGAGAGTCCATGCCATGTAAAAGCAGCCCACACCATTATGCAGCCACCACCAGCTTGAACAGTGCCTTGCTGACAGTTTGGGTCCATGGCTTCGTGGGGTCTGCGCCACACTCGAACTCTACCATCAGCTCGTATCAACTGAAATCGTGACTCATCTGACCACGCCACGGTTTTCCACTGGTCTAGGGACCAGTCGATATGTTCACGAGCCCAGGAGAGTCGCTGCAGGCGATGTCGTGCTGTCAGTAAAGGCACTCGAGTCGGTCTTCTGCTGTCATAGCCCAAGGAAGACAAATTTCGCCGCACAGTCCTATCGGACACGTCCCTCGTACGTCCCACATTGATTCCTGCAGTTATTTGACGAAGTGTTGCGTGCCTATTAACATTGCCCATTCTACACAGACGTTGGCGGTCTCGGTCGTTAAGTGCAGGTGGTCGCCCACTGCGCTGTCCTTGATCGGATGGGATGCCTGAAATTTCATACTCTCGGCACACTCTTGATACTGTGGATCTCGGAATGTTGAATTCACTAACGATATCCGCAATGAAATGACCCATGCGTCTATCTCCAACTAAAATTCCACGTTCAAAGTCTGTTAATTCTCGTCGTTCCGCCATAAATCACGAAAAACCTGTTCACATGAATAACTTGAATACAAATGAAAGCTCTGGAAAACGAACTGCGCATTTATACTTTTTCGCTGCGATACTACTGCCATCTGTATATTTGCATATTGCATATATAAAGCATATTGCATATATATTTGCATATATAAAGTTTTTGGAAGTTACCGCAGAAAAATTCCGACGAAAGTTAGCGTAATTTAAATTGGTTTAAAAAAAAATTAGGTATGCTTTTCAGCGCCCAAATTAAATATACATATATATACTAAGTGATGTATCTCTGGATCATATGGTCTGGTGTGTAGAGCATTAACACACGCATTCATTCATACACGCAAACACATATTCATTTGATATGTGTTTATTTGTTTGATATGTGCCTTGGAGTAATTCCGGATATTGATAGCCCTCAAATGGTATTTTTTTAAGATGGTGGGCGAAAAGTTCTAAAAGATGAATAATAAAAATAATATTCATTTTTATATAAATCAGTCAATTTTAATGATTGCTTAGAAGACTGATTGATGTAACAACTATGCTTAAATTATTAGTAAAAATATTTTGGTAAATATAACTCACAGAGCAAAGTATGAAAAAATCTAACAGTTATTCATTAATGCATATTTTGTTTTAAGTTACCTAAAATGTAATTATTATTGTAATTCTTTAAACAAAGTTTACAGTAGATAACAATATGCATGCAAATTACTATTGATTTACAAAGCCATTTGGCACGAATTTGAATGCGTATCCTGTATAAATTCAAACATGTTTACCATAAACAAAATGCTGATTTACTAAATTAATGATATAGGTATTACAAACTATCATAGAAACCTTTGTCTTTTTCTTTTTAGAAAACATAACATTTAATTTGCAGTCATAGCTAATTTATTTTTATAATTTGAACTTCTGTCAGTATGACGACAACAGTTAAATAAGAGCTATTTTTTCCCTTTGCTCGTTCATTATTTATTGTTTGTTTTAAAATTTTATTGTTTTGTCTGAAATGAATTATTGAAAAATATGTTTAAAAAATTACTTTAAAAATTCAGTAAAAATAAACATTTTAGTTAAATGTTAAAATACTGGTACCATTAGAAAGCTAATTTTTTTATCTTTAACTTAATGTAAAAACCAGCTTTGTGCAATAATATTTTCGGTAGTTATAGCATAAAAACGTCGAAATTTTGCTTAATTTTTAATTAATTCAAATACTAATTAAAAATTCGAAAAAAGAGCTTTGAGGTACACATTCCCGACCTCCAAGGTATACATGTACCAAATTTGGTAGCTTTAGGTCCAACGACCGTGCCTGTAGAGCGCCAACACGCACATTGAGCCTTATTATATTTTTTATATATAGATGTAAGAGAAATAAAAAAAAATTTAAAAAATAAGAACATAAAATTAGCAGCTCTCATTTATCGGTGTTATCACATCGAACTAAAAAATATTATTAAAAAAATATATATCATTTTGCTCTAAGTTAATCGATCATCCTATCATAACTATATATCCATCCCGCAACCATATTACCAGCAGAAGATTTAATTATAATTGATTTGTTTAATAATTAACTGGTGTTTCAATCGCATTCATCTCGTCATTCACACGAATCTCAATATCCTTCCGAAAGAACAAGTTGAACTAAAATTTAGTGTCTTAAATACTCCTCAAGATTTAATATGCATCTTAACGTTTTGTAATTTCTCCGAATGAAATGTTCTTCCCACTAATTGTAAAATTATAAGTCATATTATTCAATAATTTAATTTAACAGTATGTAATGTGATGGCTAAGAAGTATATTCGTAAAATTTCATTACATATTTAACTAATATGTATATTCCTCACATTCTTCTGCTATCAATAAAATCTTAAATACCCCATCAAATCATTTTCAATTAAAGTATTTAATTGGATTAATTTTGTATGCTTCTAAAGGATCAGAATTTATAACTGCAGTAACTACACATTTGCCTGTCTGGCTTGAAGGCCATAACTTCCGTAATTTAATCATGTTTACAAGACAAGCGTTCAAATATATGTGCGATGCATAGCAATTAAGGAGTTAAAATTGTATTTACAGGAATATTTAGTCAAATATTAAGTTAAAATTCTCACAAGTCATGACTGCAATAAATCAACTTCTACAAAATAAATAGCGCCTAAAAATAAATATCATTTCAGCTTGAAACATTTTCAGTAGCCTCAATCACACAATATCTTCTGCAATCACTGTTGGATGGATCTAATCCGTAGGAAATTTAATTATCGAAACAGAGTAGATTTTATTCGAAAGGAAATTTAATTTTTGAGTACTGAACTTTTAAAATTAAAATGGAAATTCAAAGGGAAATTTGAAATCTCCATCGTATATAATCGCACCATAATCTAATCAAAACTGAATCAACGATACATAGAAATGTATTGAAAAATAAATATCAATTTCAATTGTAGGAAATGTCCATTTTCTTCTATGTTTTGAGTTTTTTAAATATATTTTTGTTCTAAAGAATTGTCGTCGTACTCACATAAACAATTATTTATACAACTTTTTTTTGTAATTTGTATTATGGTTTAGTCAGTTTAATTCACTGAGTAATTTTGTACCATATATATATGCAAACAAAAACAAACGAAGTAAATCAGCGTTCTCAAATTTTATTAGTATATTACTAGTATAAAATTACAAATAAAAAATGTTCATTCGTGATCACTTTCTTTTATTTTGTGCTTACGTATGCATTATATTGATTAGTAATTATATGATTAGAGCGAATATAAAAGTAATAAAATTAAAAGCATGTTATTAATCGCGCATAAAGATATCTTCACATAATTCCTTGAAATATTGTGCTTCAAAATTACAGTTCATAATCTGGTTAAAAATATGCGAAAGATACGAACTATGCAAATACTGAAATCTTAAAAAATTCGTAATCGATAAATATGTTAATTCTAAAAAATTTAAATAAGTTCAATTAAAACAGAACAAATTTAAAAGTTAATTTTTTATAATTAATGCTCATACAATAAAGTTATAGTACTTAAAAAATCAGATTTATCCATGAAAAATATCGTCTCTTGTTTATCGGATAACGTACGTTTATTTTAATCATGACCCAGTAGTTAATCTTTTGCCCGTTAGACATTAGATAAGAAATTAAAATCGGTAAAATGATCTAAATGATGCACTATAAAAGTGCTATTGATTGAATCAATAAATAGAAAGTTGCAAAAATTATAAAATGAAGTATTTTTAGTTCCTCCACATTCAATAAAATATTCTTTATCACCTAGCATTTTTCAATCAGAAAGTACCCTCTTATTTGGAATAAAAATTGTCGCGTTATGAAGCTTTGCATTTCATTATTTTAGATCAATGCATCTTCACCACAAGGAGACTACGTTTCGATGAACGAAATTTCCTTGACATAGTTCTAAAAATGTCTAAAATACTGATATACAGAGCTTTATCACTTGATCAGTTTGAATCAGAAAGCAAATTTTTTGTGTTTAAAAGTATTTAATGAATATTTCACTAATGATGAATAAAAAGACCGTATGAATATAGAAAAGTTTCGACTGCGTAACGTTCTCAGCTTTCCATTTATTGACACACACAATATATAATTATTTCTTCTCTCTAATGCTTATGCTTATCTCTAATGGTTTAGAAATTACCTAATGAGCCACGATCAGGTGGATACCCTTTATATTTGAAGCAACAAATCTCCCGATGCAACAATTTATTTTATACACACATGACCATCCAAGTAATCTTACTTATGAGCGGTAACAAGATTTAATTTACATAATTAAATAAAAAAGGCAATTTGTATCTGGGTGGATAAATCTTTTGTTCTCGTGATGCTACGCACCACCCAATACATTAATCAAAAATAGTTATAATGAAGCAAAAATAACAATAGCTAAGCCTTGCAATTTATTTTTCTCTATCAAGAAATATTTTTAATGTCTGCAATTTCATTTTTCTTGGAAAATTGCACTTGTGTCAGCTGAAAAAAAAGCAAATGTATTGTTGGCTTTAGAATGAAATTATTTTCTTAAATTACTTCAAATTTTTAGGAATGTGCAAGTAAGAATTCAACAAAAAATAAATATATATGCTGTAAATAGAAGAGAAATTGATCTCTTAGGTATTTTGAAAAGAATTTTTGTCATACTAGAGAAAAAAAATATCACAAAAAAATGAGCGCCTAAATTCACAGCAGTGTTTGCAGATGTAATGAAGGATTATTTGAAAGTATAGCAATATGATTCCGTAAGATTGTCCAAAGCAATTTCCCCTTTTAAGTATTTGTTAACAATACAATAACTTAATAGACTTCCTTTTTTGTTTAAATTATTTATAGAATCAATAATACCACATAAAAATTAAAGCTTTAAAGAAAGTCACATACAAATAAATAATAACTTTTTATATATTTTAATTTAAAGATATTTAGAAAAAGGCAATTTCGTCTTCTGAGCCAACAATTAGAAAATCAAGGTATCTAAAAAATGCTGTTTCACAGTTATAAGTGAAAATTTAAAATTATTTCTCTCTCTCTAAGGTAAAATTTAAACAACTACATACATGAAATTTGTAATAACAATTACTTATTCTTTGCATACCCATCCAATCGAAGCTTATATTTTGCTTATAAAAATATGAATTGAGACACTTAGTAGATATTTTGCTAGGGATGGTAATGGATTCATAATTCTAATTTGTTTATAACAAGATTTAGGAAATCCAAATATGCAAAGAAGGTCTTGCATTTTACTGAGCATTTAATGATTATACTTATTCAAACGCATTTCATATATTCTTGTTTTAAACGTTTAAATAATGATTTAAAATTTTTACTACTGTTTAGAAAAATATCACATTACCTGTCAAAAAAAAAATCACACTATCTTTCGACCAAGAGCATCAATATCACAACATAGTTTGAATTCATGTATACGCCTGCCTAATCTACAGATATTTACTCTATATCAAGCAACATTCACTCAACACACACGAAAAAATCTCTTTGGATTTGAAAGTGTGTCTTCCAAGTACGCATCTGATCTATCAAAAATCAGCGAAGAATCTGTAAATGTGTTCGTGACAAATGAAATCATGTGAAACTTTTTTGAAAGACACGCATTTATCAAACATTTTCGGCACAGGTCAAATTCTTTGATTTTAATAATGAAAACAAGTCCAGAGAATTCACGCTTCAGCAAACAATTATCTATGAAAATCCGTCTTGAAATGAATTTTATGGTCGGACGGTGGAGATTATTCTATCGAAAGCTTTCAGCTATCCTTCACTGCTTGACTCAATGGCCTGATTTTAAAACGAATTCCCCTTCAGCGTGTGCCAGCAACGGAATTGTTATTCGAGAGTGTAACGTAATCATCAAAAGGAGGAGTGGTCCCTTATGAATATTTATGTCGAGAATTGAACAACCTTATGCATCCAATCTATCAAAAACCGATCCTTTCCCACTCGCCTGCTTGGCAGGCTTGTTCGCATGCTACTTTCCCTCGAACAGTGCTAATTACTTTGCATTCGTATGCAAAGAATTTAATTAGGATCGTAAAATACTAAATGTGTGCCTCTACCTCAGCTGCAGTTCGTTTTCTCTTCGTCTTGCGTAAAGGTTAAAGAAAACTTATCGCGTGTTCCATCCAAGATTGCGTGTTCATTTACTTCCCGCCCAAGAAATACACATTATTTCACAAATAGTTGATAAGATGCGAGCTCGGGGAGTCGATATATTTACCTTGAAACAAATGCAGCTGCACTTGATTGTATATGTGTAATTAAGTGTTTTTAAATAATCCTTGGAGTAGCAGACCTTGATAATATTTCTTAGCATCTGGCTGAAACTTTCTGATAAGGTTTCCAGTCTGAGTAGGATATATTAGCGTGATATGGGAGCAAATGGGATAGAGACGGAAGGATGTATTGACATAAAAGATCCATAAATATATTTTATGCACTTAATAATATGTTATTTTACTCTTTTAATAAATCCTTGCCTTAGAGATTTGTTTGGTATTTTTTTATGAGATGAATATAAAAATAAATAATTTTTCATTCTAAAATATAAATAAGAATTAAAATACTTAGTAATAAACATTCCGTCCATGTTAAATGCTTAATAATCTGGTTATTTAACGAAAGGGAAACATTTGATTTTATAATAAACTAGCTGGTACCTGGCGCGTTGCTGCCACCGAAAAAAAATATTAAGAACAATCAATCAATACTTTGGCAATGCTTTAACGAAATACTATGAACCGCACGACAATATATAAAATACGAACAAAGAAATATCCTTTTTCATGAAATAGATTTGTGTACTCTTTTAGAATTGTAAAGCTTGGTGTTCTTTCAGAATTGTGATAAAAGAAACTGTTCATAAAATCTCGTGATTCGTTTAATATTCGTTCGGAATTCTTAAGTTTAATTTTAGAAAATGGGATTAAAATATTTTCTTTCAAAATTGATTAAACATAGAAAATATATTTACACTATCAAATCGCTAATATTGTTGAAAAGATATTTTTTTGAAAATTAAGATAGTGCAAGATTATTTCTAATATAATATTTTTAGAAGTTATTGTAAAAAACGCTAAAATTTAATTAAAATTCAAAACCACCAGGATTGGTCTCCCTAAAATTTTCTCGCATAATCTGTAATGCAGTTGTTACCTCTGAGAATGACTTGCATGGCATTTTTGTTCAATAGCTATTCAATTTTAAACTTTAACTTGGATTTAGTGTTTCTACTAAATCCATTGTGTCTTCTCAGCTATTTATTTAGAGAATTATTCTTGGTAAATATATGCGGTTAAGATCCGAATTTTTATTTTTTATTTTAGATAAGTGTACTATGTCTATAACCATCCTGTAGATGTAAGCAACAATCTTGCCAAATTTCATCGCTATCGGATGAAAGGTTAGGAAGGTATAACAGACATACAGACAAACATTCATTTTTTATTTATATAGATAATGAATTCCTGCCATTTAAAATATAAAAGTAGTTATTAATTTTTTTCATTGAATATATAAAATAAACAGCCTAACATAGTGTTTATTATTCTGTGACTATCTCAATCTTGCTTTTATCGTATCATTCTACTTATGCTTTCCTAAAACGTTTGGAAATGTCGCTCCACACCATTTAAAATAAAACCATCTTGAACACCTAACGTCTGTCTGCAATGAAAATGCTTTAAAGAATATGGGATGCATTCTACTAAAACTACTACTACTAGCGGAAAAAATTAAAGTTATATCGATATATTTCCTAGAGAAGTAAATTATTTGATTTTAATATAACTGAAATTTAAGTAGAGCAAATTCAATCGATAAATCAAAGCATTTTTATATTTTATGGTAATCCTCATCATGCAATGTATAGTTTTATTCTAATTTGGGTATTGTCAGAAGATGCATTCCACCTCACGTTGAAGTTGTGGGGGCTAGAGAAATTACTAAAGCGAGCTTTTAGATACGTAGATTAGAGTCACATAACTAATCAGCGGGAAAATACCTACATATAACAATTGATTTTCAGACCAAAGCTAATATTTATGTGGTACTTGGGTATCAGACAGTCCATAAGATGAATACCATAGATAATTTTAGAAACCGAGAAGTTCGTATTTGTAATACATTTATTGTTCCTGAATCAGTATGTGTTGAATATAAGTACTATCTTTTGTTTCATAATTTTTCATTGACATTAGTTTAACGGGATTTTACTAATGCGTAGTGCACTACGTGAGTAGATATTCATTCTAGGAAAATGTTTTAAACTCATTTTATTTTTCTATATTCAAAAGGCTCTAGTACTTTTTGTTGCTTCTTTTTACTACAGTTTGAACAAGAATCGACATTTTTTTTCTGATCAAATTTTGAAATTCCACATACTCAAATAATTTATTTAATAAAAGAAATATTAATTCATGTCCAAGGCAGGTAAACAGTTTTCTTACTTTAATATTACATTTTGAAAATGAGTTCGCTTCATTTCTATATAGTTATTGTCCATTAAAATATATTTATTAATATAGTTCATAAGTTTTTATTTACAGGTTGTACATAAGCGCAGTTGTTATAAGTTGTACATATACACAGCATTCAGAATGTTTAGACTGAATCGAAATCATATTACTTGTTTGTTATACATTTATTGCTTGTTAGAATCAAGAATGAGTAATCTTAGTAAATTAATTCAATGCTTATGGTATTTTGCTTTTTTACAAGAATATAATTTTATTTGAAATACTGCTCCTTCGATTTTCCCAAGCATCGAATTTCTTTTCATTTTTACACATTGACAACCTTATTTATCTCTTTATTCATATGAACTGAAAGTAATATTCGTCAGTTTAGAATATATCCTTCGCATGTTCAGTTTGGTAAATCAATAAGTAACCTTTCGTTTTTTGCGATAACACTACAGTGTGAGATGCATTAAATTGCCGAAACCTCAAGAGTCATTAAATTCAGCTAGGGTGTGGTCCCCTTGCTATTTATAGGACTCTATTAATGTTGCACTTTTCTGTGTTTTGTATTAGGTAAGTAAGAAATGTGTAAACACTCGTTGGCGTCGATACTAATCAATGAAATATAAATACTGAAAACATTTATTATCTAGTAAATTGGGAAGATGGATGTTGCTGAGAGTATCGGGGATCAAATGTGAGGGAAATTTTAGCAGACAAATCAAGTACATATGGCATATCAGGAGACATTGGAAGTATATATATATATATATATATATATATATATATAAATAAGCTAAGCGAAAAGTAACACAACCGAATCAAAACTATAACCAATAGAAAAAGAATCCGGCCTGAAAACTTCGTCAAGGGCCACTTCGGAGCAAGAATTCAAAATAAGAGATTTTTTCTGTGAGGCATCGGTGGACATTGATCAAAAGTATTGAAACCTCGTGACCCAAAAATTACGACAAAAGGAATATACCAATTTAAACAGCAAAAGACAACAACAAAGCAAAACATTAAAAAACATCACCAAATGAAACAAAATTATATAAAAAGTAAAACTACATAAGAAAATTCAACCACAGTTAATAACTCAAATTAATTGTTTTGATTGTTATATATATATATATATTATACAATTTTTAGGATAAAAGCTATTCTATAATAATATTTGAGATATTTTTCTATTTATTTTGGAAATAATAAGTCGTTACTACGTCGTTAATAATAAGTTTAGAGCCTATCGAAATTAAGGTGAAATTTGTGGGAAAGCATTAAAAATAATTGTCTCCGAAGAAAGCTGAAAAAAATATCGAGTTTTGTGAAACGAGTCAAAGCAAAATGGATGTAAAAAAATATTGAGACATCTCCGGCTCTGAGAACTCAGGGATTTAAAGCTTTTTGGCTCGCTCTCACTCCACCCCATGCTTTCTCTCAGGCAAAGAAGCTTAGTTTCTCGGTTTCTGTTTTAAATGGACTTCCTTATTACTGCCGTAATTCTCCTACGTTTAAAGATATTAATTTGTACTCTTTCGCCTTTTATCGCTGCTGTTGGAAATTCTCTTGCTATGTTGACCATTTCGTAACCAATTTATCTTTTTATCTCGACAATTCAATTTTACAGATTTTTGGCCGGAGAAGACAAGAATAGGATTAGAGTCACAAAACTACCAATTAATCCCAGTCGAAAGAAGCATTAGTAGATAAGATTGCTTTCAGGCAGTGATTCTCAAACTTTGGGGCACGCCCCCCTAGGGGGGCGCGAGCATATCCAAGAGAAAATGTTATTTAAAAAAATGATTAAGTGACTGAAAGGAAAGAACAGACACACACATACAAAACAAAATACATTTGGACATATTTAATAATTAACTTATTAAATTAAAACACCTTACTAAATTAAAAACAAATTTAATAATTATTAGTGACTTCCTCGGGCCTGTCTTGCAGTGCTAAGTTTTTCGAAGGAGGGTTTAATATTAGAAATAGACACTCTCAGTTCTTTTTCTATATTTAGCTGAGATCTATATTTTGTCTTCAAAGAAGCCACCACAGAAAATCCAGCTTCACAAAGTAAGATGTTGAGAATGGTAGTAGAATGTGAAATGCCCTTGTTTTTAGTACAGAAAACTCATCATCCACTTCTGCCTAAAATTCAAAGAGTGATTTATTACAAAATTGTCTTTTGGTTTCGCCGCTTGCCGTGAAGTCAATGAAGATTTCTTCCTTTTCAATTGAGAGTCTTTCGGGAGTATTTTGAAATGGATCCCTCACCCACTTGTAACTTGATACCAGTTTGTCGTCAGCAAGAACATATTATTTTAAATTCTTTGCTAGCATTGCTAAATGATTTTCAATGGTTACAAAATCAACTTTTGCATGTTGTTCTTGAGCCTTGTAAGTTTTCATACAATCATTCAAATTTGCAAACATTAGTAAATTTTCTTGCTTTAAATTTCTGCTCCACAATTCCAATTTCCTACAAAATGCATTAATTGTATCACACGTATCCAATATAAGTGTATTTGCTCCTTGCAGCTGAAGATTCAAGTTATTTAATTTCTCGAATATGTCGACCATGTAGCTCAATTTCATCACAAAAAAACTATCGCGAAAATTCTCAGCTTCCGTTCTGTTTTCCTCTTCTTGGAGAATGGCGATTTCTTCTCTTAATTCATAAACAGGTTGCAAAAGTTTTCCTCGTGATAACCGTCCTGCCTCGCAATAAAATAGTAAAGCTGAATGTACTGCACCAATGTCTTTACAAAGTGAGGAAAAAATTCTTGATTTCAGGGGTCTCATTTTTATATAACTTACTACGGTTACAACCGTAGTTAACACAATATTCAAACCAGGACTCATTTCTTTGGAAGCCAAAGCTTCTCTGTGGATCATGCAATGTGTCCAGACGCACTGTGGCGATTTTTGTTTCACAAGTGCTTGAATATTTTGGACATAGAACGAGCACCATCGGTGCATATTCCGACGCAATTTTTCCATTCTATGTTTGCCTCGTTCATAAAATCCTTTAAGATAGGAAATAATGCGAATGCTGTTGCTTTGAGTTCTGTTGGTTTGCAGAAAAGTAATTCTACTACTGACAAATCATCACAAAATCTAACATAAGCAATGAAATGAGCATCTTTATTACTATCGGTTGCCTCATCGAGTTGTATTGAAAACAATTTGTCACGTAACTTCGACAAAAGCTGACATCTTCAGATATATCAGCAATTCGACGGGCAACAGTATCATTTGAAAGAGGTATAGACAGCAATTGCTTTGCAAAATTATCTCCAAACATAAATTCTACAATCTCAATTGCCGCTGACAAAATAAGCTCTTCACCAATGTTGTGAGGCTTTTTACATCTGGCTATTTTATATGAAACTTTCTAAGAAGCAATTAAAGCTTTTTCATTCACAGACAAAGTTTTTTTTACAATGATTTTTGCTTTTCATATGCTTTTAATTTTAATTCAAAGAATTCTCTTGGTTTGTTTACGTACTGACTATGAAGAGTTTCAAAAGATCGTTTAAGCTTATTAGGTTTCATGCTGTCTGCCGCCACCATTTTTGAGCAAATGATATACAGGGGCTTCATTTTTTCTTCATTTACTTCAGTACTAGAGAATCCAAAATTTAAGTATTCTTGAGAATATTTTCTTGATTTTATTTTCGGAACCACGCTCGTCTGTGTACTTTTTGATGACTGAATATCGTCTAATGCTCGCTTATGCCCGTTTAAAAATTTATCCATGATTCTGCATAAGTCTGCTGCCTGAATATTTAAAACGGTGAACTGCAATTACAGGAAAATATATATAACATATACATTCAGAATAAATTCAATAGCGATAGAAGGATCGACACGAATGAGATAGTCTGGAATTGAAATTGGCGTCATAGAACTTTCTCCTTCTCCCTATGAGAAAACATTTGTTCACATATGCGCCCGCTCCTAACTTAACTTTTAAGCTGACCAGACAAATTCCAGACAAATCGAAATTTCTCGCGAAACCGTGGGAATGCCTGACATAGCGGGACTCAAAAGCAATAAAAAGACATAAGATTCTTGTTTTTTCAATGCCGAGAATCGGTGTTCCAAATGTCAATAAATTTTCATATTCTTTGTTATTTGTAAAGTTTAAAATTAAGGTTGTAGTGTAGGTTTAGCGCCAAAATACTCAAAATGCATATTGTTTACATTTTTTTGTGAGGAAAGGTTGGGGCGATGAAAATTATGATTGAAAATTGGGCCGTGAATACTAAAAGGTTGAGAAACACTGCTTTAAGGGATAAAAATTAAAGAAGAAACAGTAGAATGATTCCAATTTAAAGTTTTTCACGCTACTGTATATTCTAAAGACTAAATTAAAATCCTTGATTTTTTCAGAATTTTAGTTCTTGTTTGCATACAATGACAATATTCTCTTGATTAGATATGTGAAACTAATCTGTATTTGTCCGAAAGAGAATTAAGGTTTTCTTTAAAATTAATTTATATTTAGGACTTTAAAATTAAGGGAAAAAACTCTAAGAGGAGCGAAATAAGAAGTAAATAAAATTGATATACTGTCATAAGCGTTTCAGTACAGAAACAAACATCAGAATCTGAAGGTTCAATCGCTCATTAGTAAGTAAAAAATATAATGCTACCTTACCGCGTAATGTAAATAAATAATGCTACCAAATTCCGTTATTTGAGTCATATTACCTATATGTTTTCAAATAATTTTTATTAAATACGGTAAACTCTTTATCAGGCTTCCGTACTATCCGACCTAGTTCTCTTTTAATATAATTAAATGAGGAATGCAAGGCGTTGCATTGGTATTGGAGGCGGGCATTAACTACAAACCTTCTACGCTTCGTATGCAAAATACAAGTTGTCAGAGGAAAAGTGCAGCATTCTTCTTGTTGTTCATTGTTTCCTGATTGTGTAACGGACCTCATTTGTTAACGCTATTTTTGATTATAACAACACTGTACATATAGTGTTCACAAATCTCTCTTGGGTGCGTTTAAGGCTGTTTTAAATATATTATAGTGAAGATTACTGAATTTTTCTTCAATTATGTAAACAGTACATCTCTTAACTTACTGTCCCTCTAATAAATTCTTGAAACGTCCATTCAATTGATAAACATATTTCAACAACAACTACAGATCCTTTTATTTTAACTCGATACGTTGACATCAACTCTTTCTATGATTTATTGGAGTTCCAGTCGTGTTCACATTCTATGTGGCTTGAGATAAATGGAGAACTTTGTACTCAACAAGAAGAGAGAAGATAGTTTTGATAGCCTTTAGTTTAGGGATTAAATATTTGGAATGAAGATGAGTTCATAGAACTCCAGCCTATCTGGCCTTTTTGTTATCCTATATAACCATCCACCACATTACGCCGAATACTTGGAAATGTACTGACCACAGTTCATAAGTATGCAATTGTGTATTTTAACATATTAATGGCTTTCATAACAACTGAACCTACTTTGATGGTTATAAAAATATTAAAATCATATCTTTTCCAAATGATAAGCTCATGATGAATTCAATTAAAAAATATTTATTTCAGTACTTGCTCATTGCAAAATCTTCGACATCTAAAATTTCAGATTAAATATTCAGCCATAATCTTATTCTGTAATTACTGACCAAATATGTATGCGAATATGAAATAATGTGAGAGATGACCATTGACCGTTTTTCGGAATTTCTTCCCCTGGCAATAAAATGCTTAGACACTAGCTTTTACTAACGAGACTCTGTATTTAGTGACCAATATTAATATAATTGAAAGATTTACTAGAAAATTGGTTTATCACAAATAAATTTAATAATTGCAAAAATTTATTTTCGGATAAAAGAGGAGCATTAATACGGATTCCATTTTTTATATTGAAGAAGAAAGTCTTACGTTTATTCAAACTATAGATTTTTTTATTATTAATAATGCGATATTTTGCAATGTCAAAACAAATATGATATTGATAATTATCAACAATAAACTCCATTCACTTAATCGTGCTTATAACAATTTTGTGATTATTAACCTTTAGATTATTTTACAGACCCAGTGTCATTAAATTAAGCAGCGACCCATTATTAATATAACGATACGATCTTCATCTATTACTTGCTTGGCGCTTCAGAATATCCTATTGAAATCCTTAGTAAAATTGAATATTTACCTCGTGTAATGAATGGACTTGATGATACCGAGACCTGATTTAAATGCTCTATCATTTTCATGCCAACGATCACTCAACGGCAAACAATGAGTTGATGATGTACTACTTGTCTCTCTAAATTTCTGAAACGAACAAGAATTTTTAGCAATTATTGCAAATGCTGAATATTTAATCATTATGTTGATGTCTTGAAGGTAATTAAGAATACAATTTTGCATTTATCAATTGTGGAGAATCTTATTTGACAATATAATTAAGATTTTGATATTCCTCTGGTTAGTAGTAGTAATATAAGAATCGATTAATGGAATAAATTTTTATTTGCATATCCGCTAGATGAAAGTGCAGCATGAGAAATTGTGCAGTCATACGCTAGATGGCACATAGGCATGTTTAGCATGTGAGTATGAAGCGAATTGAACTGGCTTGAATCATATTTTAAAGCTGGATTATTTAACTTATTTACATAAAGAATTAATTCTTTTCTTAGAATTTAATCTTTTCTTTAATAATTCATGCATTATTTCTGCTATGAAATAAAAGAATTTGCAATCTATACTTATAATAAAGCTCAATGTGTGTGTGTTGGCGCTCTACAGGCCATACCGTTGAACCTACAGCTCCCAAATTTCTTACATGTATACCTTGGAGGTCGGGAATGTGTACCTCAAAGCTCTTTTTTCGAATTTTTAATTAGAATTTGAATTAATTAAAATTTAAGCGAAATTTCGACGTTTTTTCGCTATAACTTCCGAAAATATTATCGCACAAACATGATTTTTACATCAATTTAAAGATTAAAAAAATTAGCTTTCTAATGGTATCAGTGTTTTAATGTATAACTTATGCCTCTATTTTTAACGAATTTTTAAAGAAATGTTTTAACCATGTTAGCATGTGACTGGATAAAATAAAAGAAAAAAAAATGACGAAAGTTCAAATAAAAAAAAAAACTATCATCGCAAATCAAATCTACAGAAATGCAACTTTAAGCACGTAACTGGATAAAATAAAATAAATATAAAAAGTGATGTTTTCTAAAAAAATGCAAAGCAAAGGTTTCTATAATCGTTTGCAATATCTAAATAATTAATTCAATAAATCTTCTTTATTTACGGTAAACCTGATTGAATTTAGACAGGATATGCATTGAAATCCGGACTTAATGGGATATTTCTATAATCGTTTGCAATATCTATATCATTAATTAAATAATTTTTTTTTCTATTATAAACTGTGATACTTTCTAAAAAAATAAATGCAAAGTCAAGGTTTCTATAATCGTTTGCAACATTTAAATCATTTATTCAATAATTTTCCCCCCTTTTCGCTTTCTTTATAAAAACATATTTAATATTTTGACAACATCATCGAAAAAATCATGTTTAATATTTTAAACATTTTTAATATATGAACGTGTTATTTTAGAAATTTTAGTCCATCATCTTAAAGAAAATATTAATTTCAGGCCAATCAATGCCCGGAATTACTTAAAGGCTAATGAATGTGTGATTTAATTGAAAATTTTAGAACGCATTACTCATGGCGAACCAGCTGGTCGCCAAAGGCGGCTAGTAAGAAATATATAAGAAGCACGCACGCCCTACAAGATTTTTTTTTATTTTAACTTCAAAATTCCAGGTTTTTCAGAGTAGGTCATTAATATATGTTTAAACTTATTTCAGTGAGAAAGAAACAGTACAATGATTTTTAGTTAATTAATTAATGTTTAAGAAGCTAATTCGCATATTTTTGAAGCATGATATCTTAAATTCTGAATTGCACAAACACACAATTCCAGCTGGAAATTCTGTCTAATATTAGTCTTAACGTTGTCTGTCTCGAACAAGTTATAAAAATATATAGTTTAATTTTTTAGAAATAATTAATTTCTATAAATATAATTGTGATTGAGGTACAAAAGATCCACTGTTTCATACAGATTGTTTTGATGTATAAATAATTATATTTGGTTAATTTCTTGTTGGGTTATGAATGTTTCAACGAAGCAACATAATGGAAAAATATTATTATTCTTAAAATGAATTTTTAAAAAACCGAAACAAGAGTTTTGGGTGAAAGTACCTCAAGATAAAATCCTTATGATTACTCCGAATATTGTCAACATTTTATTATCTTTTAAAAGCTGAAGGATCAGAGAACATCTGGAGGCAATTAAAAAAATCGATATTTAGAACGATTTTTAAGTGTGCAAGTACATATTAACAAAGGCGTTTTATTAATTTATTCATATTAATTATAGTATCATCTTAGTGTATTAATGTTTAACCAATTGTTTTCTATCGCTGTAAAACCTCAGTTTCCAATTTGAGACATTATTTATATTCTGCTGAATATTAAAATTTTAAACTAAAGATATTAGTTCACCTCATTCGACTGTAATTCTCTCAAAAATATTCTTATGTTTAATATATATTACAATGAAGATGTGTTCTATTTGCTTGCCTGCAAAAAAAAAATGACTTCGATGTAAGTCAAACAATTAAATATCTTAGAATTTCAATGGAAAGAAGGAACAAGGCCCCATTCAAATAAAGGAGGAAAACGAAAAGTTTAAATTCAGGGTTGAGAAAAGGAATGGAAACCTTATTTGAGTCTGACGTGAAGTGATGCACATAATGCTTCAGACGAAAGCACTTCTCTTTAAGAAGTACCAACTTTTCTTTTATCCCACTTTAGATGGGGATAGACAGCATGGAATGTGTTGAAAAAGAACAAAAATTGCTGTAGATTCTATACAAAGAAGGAAAGTGAAAAGGTGCACAGTGGAAAAAAGTGTTATCGTTTATTAACATAATACAAAATTTCTTTAAAACATTTAATGTTGATATTTATGCATGTAACAATACGAAATTTCATGTATATTCGCATTAAAATTAATTTTATACTCTTTTCAGAAATTCAAATTTTCTACTTTTGATTTCATATCTTAGATATTAATTGAAATCTCAGTATTATTACTTATACTAACTAATAAATGGCTTAAATATTAGAAATTAGCTATTGAAATTCAATATTTCTTAGCATATTAAATTATAACTTGCACGCATTTGAATATATTAAAATGTATTTCAGCTCTCATTTAAAAATGTAAAACTTGAATTTAAATACATCCAATCTGGTGTAATATTAAATAAATTGCCAAAAACGAATTATTTAAAATTTAATGGGCGAGAGAATTTTGAATATGACACCCTATTTGTATAAAATATAGTGAGCATCTTGAAATTAATTTTATGTTCCTATTATAAACCTCAGAAATATAAGATACCCAAAATAAAATAATTAGTAATAAATAATTAGTAAATAAAATAGTTATTTCATTTAATAATTTAATGTTGAAATATTGTAGTATCGTGTCATATTGTTTAATAGTTCTAACAGGAATTATCACAAAAAAAGAAAACATGAATATTTTTGTTGTGACCAATGGGATTCTAAAGCAGCAAATATGAATACATATGACAATTTTTAAAAATTTATTTATAGTTTCACGCATGTCATAAATTCTATCTAACTAAATTCTATACAAATTATTTTATTTTTCTTTCCGTATATTTAATCAATTTCTTTTTATGTATTAGAAAATATATTAGAATTATATATATTAGAAAAAGGTATTCAAAAATTATGAAATCAGGAAACTTCAAAAATACGAAATGCATTTGTTAAAATTCACCTTTTGTTTCTGAAAAAATTATATACTTCCTCTTCCTTAATAAGAGCAGCATTTGAATAGTTTCAAGTGTCCCATATCATATATCCCATAATATCAGCAAAAGCAAATAAATATAAAAGGAGAAATTTATTAGAAAAGAAATTAAATCAAATTAATCAATAAATTAAAATTATATCCTAATTTTTATCTAAAGAGTTCATATAATTTGCAGATTTTTCAATAACTGAATTTTAACTGGATCCCTTATCACGTAGCTTTATTTTCTTATACTTTTCTACATGAAATGGTTTGATGTCTCTTGAAATTTGTTTTATGAAAAAAAAAATCGTAGTAATGTAGATTTGAGATCTTGAATAGCGTTGTGTATTTGTGCTGCTAAGAGTAAATGTTCATTGCATGTCCGTAATCTTACCTTAATCATGGCTTTGGGTACTCAATTTCGAAATTTTTGATATGATCTCTCTGTTCCACTTTAATTGTTTCGTTATCAAAGTAATTGCATCTTTCTGTAACTTTTCATTTTTCTTTTGATGCATAAAGAATTGGGCAATTGTTGTTCGGTCTTTGCTTTAAAACTCGTTTTTTAACTTTTGCAATGAATTCCCATTCATCTAATGCAATTCATTTCGACAAGCAGATGAAATTAGAAAAATCATAATAATTATTAATAATTAGGTTTACCTACAAATTGGAAAATGTAAAAACAAAATACTTATGTAATAAAATATTGATTTCCATTCAAAATTTGCAATTTTGTACTACAACATAACTTACAGATGCATTCACCAATAATTGAAATTTAAATAGTCAAACACTACTAATATTATAGGAGTATTATAACATTTGGAAGAAAAAGATATTTCAATCAAAGCTAAACAAAGATAAATAGCTAAAAGCTAAAGAGTAATAAATTTAATAACAGAAAGAAAAATACTGAATCTGCAGGCACATATCACAAAAGATAGTAAGATTTCTTATCAGTAAAGTATTTAAAAATATGCCATTAAGTCTTTTCAACTTTACAGCATTATAACTGCTTTATAAACAAAATTTGAAAGGAAAATCAACTGGGATTATTAAATGACAATGACTATGTTGAATATATAATCAGAATTACATCCAATGATGAATCACTTAAAAAATTTATCTTATTGATCATTTAAATGCATATGAAAAGTAATTAGTTTATATGTTTTCAAAAAACATAATTCGTTAATAATTAATTTTTTTGCTGGAAAATAATTTTCTCCTTGATGAGAGGAAGGTTGGAAGCAGTTTCGGCTTCTTGATGATGATAAATCAATTAAATTTTGTGTTAAGCAACCCCGTGTTTTGTTTCGTTCTGATTTCATTTATGATGTTTGCCTTTACATTCCCTCGTTTACTGGAAGAATGGTTTTCGGTACATTGTGTCAGAAAGCAATTTTTGTAGAAGTTTTCAATGATAATTGTTAAAGATGTTAAGCAGATTGCATTTTGAAACCAAAGAAGAGACTTTAACGTTGTTTTATTTCATCACGGAGAAACAGACATGTTTATGCACAGCAGGACCGTCGATCACACACACGGAAAAGAGAGGAACGAGGAAAAGCTATTGGACATTTTATCCCTAGTTTTATATACCACATATTGATATGGAAAATACTGTTTATAGTGCTAATATATTATTAAAATTATAACAGGGATTTCTGTATGTGTCAATCTCAAAGTTGGGGAAACATGGAGATTTTTTAAAAACATATTTGTTTAGGTCAGTAACTTTTATCAATCCCTCGCTACGTGAGAATCGCCGGCTAAACATTTTTACGAAACCATTCTTGAATTAATTAATTAGATAACGTAGAATCGGATCAGGAAATAAGATAATATTTTTACGGAATTTGATAACTTTTATGAAGATTGGGTTATTTGCTGCATTATGCATAAAAAATTTTGACATCATGTTGTATCTAATAAATAAATGCTGCAAAACTTCTATGAACTATAAAGAAAACTGTGATTTTCTAGCATCATTTTTTTAATTTAAACAATTACCAAATATGAAAAAGTAAGTATTTCTAATATATAGATACATTAAATAATCCATTTTTTGTCGAAGGTTGTACTTCATAAAGATATTACTGGAAGAGGTAAATATATTTAGTCAAAAATGCTCGAAAGAAATATGATATATATGTTATCGTTAAAAACCGAAATAAGATAATGTGAACATTCTTCGGTGAGTGCTGGTATTCTCATCCTGTGAGTGTCGACATTCATTCGAATAGAAGCTTCATGAAACCTGAAGTTCATCGGAAAATGCTGGCATTTGCTAGATATCGGTCTTTCACTATGACATATACATTCCTTATATTTCAGCTTCAAGTAAAATTTCACACATCAATACAATCGATTCCGCAGATTTTCTACTATCTTCCGAGAGCATGCTAGTCATCTGGAAAGTAAGTAATTTTCTGGCAATTTAGAATGCATGCATGGCTGCATTTTTTCTTTGAAAGATGACAACCATTTCAAGGTAATGTTGCTCTTCTTCAACTTATACATACATTGTGGATCTTTTGCGGAAATGGTCACACACAGAAAGGCCAAATCGATGCTATTTCTGCTAATTGGCAGCAAGTAAATACTATTACCTCAGCATTACATTAAGGTAAGTCAAAATATTATCTTGCTTTCTTTATAACAGTATAATTTTGTTTTTTCAATATATGTCATAGTCAATAAAATCAACATTTATTATGGCCAAATAAATGTTGATAGATTACTTGTTGAATATATCCTTTAAATAAAGTTGGATAATATTAATCCACTACAAGTCAGAAATCAACTAACATAATCTAAAATGATGGTTTTTAAAGGGAAGAATTATATTTGTTTAATGACGCTTAGTATAAGAAACATTCCTGAAGAAAATTTTTAATATTTTTTATCAATTTCAATACATAATGTATATGCATATATTTAATTAAATCTATAAATCCTAATAAGTATAATTGAAACCGCCAAACGATATAGAAGAAATTTACTCTGAAAAATAGACATATTGCTATGCTGACAGATTCAAATGTAGCCTCCTGTAAAAATATGTTAAGAAATGGAAAGAAAAAAAATATTGAAAGTAGAGAGCAAAACTCTCTGTTGTCTTTTAATTTCATCACAGTGACTAAATATGAATTCCTTCCAACAAAGCATTTGTGTCACTTCCGAATACAAGATTACAAAACAAACATTATAGTTACAAAGAGTACCCTCAAAAATTTGAAATGAAACTTTACAATCGTATATTATTCTGAATGGAAATCCACCTCTGATATTTTTTAATATCGCAATACAATTTGTTTTCTCGTAAAAGCATTTAACAGTACTCATAAAGAAGCACATATTTTATTCAATAACCATTCCTCTTCTTATTGTACTTCAACGTAAAAGAGGAATTACTTTAGATCCCGCCTGGGCGGCATCATTTTTCTTTTCTGTTTTGTATTTAATCTGACCAATCCCCGAGAAGAAGAGCATGCATCTTCCAAAGCAGAAAAAAGAATCCATACGTTTCTTCTTTCATCGGATGGTTATTAAACGTCACGTAGAGTCACCATAAACCCTAATGAAAAGGACGAATTGCACGACAGGATAAAGATGAGCAACCAAGTCCTTCAGTCTACCTATCTTTTGCTCAGTAATAGCCTTCATCTTCTCCAAATCTTTAATGAAACATGTATAGACTGACTTGGATTTCTTCGCAGACGGCGTGCTGCTCTTTGTCTATTCCTAATATCATATTAAAAGGAGTTTTATTTAGTCACCTTTTTTCCTGAAACTCTGAAACGGTCGTAACATACTGCACAATTTTCTTAATATCCTCCTTGTCGCTCATATTAAAGCTTGAGGAATAGCTGTGAATTCCTTAAGCCGTAGGTGATAATTACGTTATTAGAATGGGAATGGCTGTAAAAATGCATAAAAATACGTCGCTTCTGATTTGGATCGAGTTTTTTGATTAAATTACTCAGCGTTGTACACTAAATAAAAATTTCTTTCAGTTAAATTTCGCAAAAAAATTTAAATCATAGATTATCAAAAGTGATAATTACAAGAATTTTTTTTTAAAAATTCAACAGCAAGAATTCGTTATGTTTATCCTTTAAGTATTGTTTTTGGATCTAATTAAAGAAAGGTTTTATACCAAAAGAAAGGTCTTCAAACATATAAATCGATAAAAAGTTTGTTCTATTCCTTAATTACAGTTTTCTTATCATAGGCAGAGGCAGCCTATGTATACGCTCATGCTGTCTTCAATAACTTTAGAATAATACATAACAAATTTTTTGATTCATTTATAAAAAAAAATAATTTAAAATGGATGATAGGTTTGAAAGCAATGCTACGTAATGTGTAATGAATTATATATTGAAATATATTGCCTGCTCCAATATGTGCTTAAAATTATGTTTCAGCTTGAACCAAGTTAAGTGCTCCAGGAACAGTAAATAAGAAATATGTTTTCCATGTAAATTTGGGAATTTTTTCACATAATTTCCTTGTTATATTTGAAATTATTTCTCAACCTAAACTTACTATATTAAATATCCGAACAAGATCAACCCCTCAACATTTTATAGAAGTAATTGTTATTTTTTTTTCATTAAAAATGAAATTTCGTATTTCCTAAATTAGTTTAAGGGACAACAAAATAAATTATTGAAAGATTGCTGAAACCTTTTACTTTCTATTTACCATTTGATTATTGAAATATGAGTGCTCAAATCATGTCACTGTTTTTAATTTAAAAAAAATCAGTTAGTTGTTTGATTCCATGCATTTTAAATATCCCATTCTAGATAATCACAAGAAAAAGCATACTTTCCTAGGTTATGAATGGCATTCTTGCCACAGATAAAATTCGCTTGGATTAGAAATTATGAAATACTGACTTTTTCTGAAGTATATACGACAGTAAAAGGAATCACGCAATGAAAAATTCCTTTTTCATTTGGCCAAGAGTTTCGGAGGAATAAACTCCCTGACAGTAAGCGTTTTCGTTGAATGATGATCACCGAAATTTCTACGCCACATGCTCAAAAAACAAGGAATTTCTGAAGCTTTCGATGAAAATTCAGCTATGGGATCTACGAATAAAAGAGAACATCTGGAATAGGGATTTCAGAGTCTGCAAATCATTTCCATTTCTTCTGACGCTTTTTGGAAGTAAATTTTTTCAGATGCCACGAAACAGCACATTTAATTCCTTCAGAAAGTACCTCGAATTGAAAAGAACTGAACTAATATGAAGTATGTCAGCCTCGATGACCGATAATTCTTGAGAGTTGAGTTCGATAATTACAAAATTCATAGTTGTTTGCTAAATTGGGTGGCATTAATGTATTTCATAAAGTATGAAGTCTTGGCCGAATAAGCTAAAATGTTATGCATAATGATAAGCAATCCATATTTTTTAATTTTTTGCTTCCAACATAAAATGGGAGTTTTTTAATGAAAAATTACCAATTCTAGCCAATAATGTAATTTAACTTTAAACAGTTCTATCATGTCCATAAAATTATTTCATGTAAAAATATAAAATAAAACGTAAAAAAATATAAATATTATGTCAAATAATAATAGAGATATCAATAATAATAAAATATGTTTTTTACCTTCCTTCCAATGCCATAAAATAGTTTTGGCATAAAAATTTTTAATTTTAAACATCCACAAATGAAAAAGAAATTATCTTAGTAATTAAATTAAAATTGAAAATTTCAGTTTAAACTATTATGTCACTGAAGATTTTCTAATTAGTTTGCTAATTACAAAATATTTAACTCAGAAAACAAAACAATCTGTCTATGATTAAAAGTTATCGATTGATTAAAAAATATATATTTGATTTTGCCAATGCCTTTGAGTTAGAGTTTCATTTTTAAGGACTCTTAAAAAATATTTAAAAATAAACTGATGCGTCATAGTAAAGTGAAAATGTGCGTATTGAAGTTGAACTCAATTGCTATATTTTTCATTTAATTTCAAAACAATAATTAAACGTTTCCTTACTAAATTGCGTTCACTAAGTTAGAAAAATGAATAGTTTCTTAGTGATGACCAGAAATTCTGCTTCAAAATTCAAAAAAATGTCAGTTTCTATAAGACATTGCAAATGTTTCTGCCTTTTAATATTACATAGTGCTTAATTAGAACCGAAATTTAAAAAAAAACCCCAAATAAATAAATAATATTAAGCCTATAAGGGTTGCCCAATTTAAAAAAGAACCACATATACATAAATAATATTAAACCTAGAAGGGTTGCCTAGATGAAAAGTGGTCAAGCTGAATAAAAATAATGCCTTTGTTGGATGAAATTGCTATGGGCGTTGGAACACAGGTCCCATCATTTAGGCTTCAATCTATGGATTTGCTGTAGAAAGATGGTTCAGTTCAGTTCAGTTATATTAACGTCCCGTTTAAAGCAACACGAGGGCTATTTTGGGACAGACCTCGTAATTTTGAACCACGGTCAGATGACGAGGATGACAACTGAAGTGGCACCCCCCTCTCCACACCACACCACACCAGCGGGAGGGCTTTGGCCTGACAGATTTAACGTGCAAGAGACCCCCTCACACGACGGATCTTCGGTGGAATCGAGTCTCGAACCTGAAACCCTCCGGTTCCGAAGCCGAGACCTTACCACCAGGCCACCGCGGCCCGTAGAAAGATGGTGATTATTTCTTGAGGAAGTCTTGTGAAGTATCCTTCACTTCGTCTTCCGAATGGAGACGTGTTATCTGTAATTCTCTCCTAAGCGGCCCAAAGATATGGAGGCACAAGGTGACAAATTCGGAATGTAAGGTTTCTGTTTCAATACTATCCAATGGAATTTTTTTAAGATCGTCAGAGGTTCCACGGTAGACGTGTCGGCATGTATTGTCGTGGAGAAGGATCTCTTGTTATGTGAGAAGGCCTGGCCATTTGCTTTTGATTGTTGTCCGTCGTTTCGTCAAAATATTACAGTATTTTCTTGAATTGATAGTGTCCCCTTGGGGCAGAAAATCAATTACGAAGGTACACGACAATATATGAATAAAAATCCATCTTACTGCTTGTTGTTGCAATGAAGGTATGCACTGCACTCCTCCTACCACCCTAAATATCCCTGTTGCTGCTGAAGCTGCAGTCATTTTGACGCAATCGCAAGGGTCCACTTTTCATTTGGGCAACTCTCATATATTGGAAAAAAAAACCGAGCACACAATAACACATGCACGCATACAACGCATGTTTACCCGAGCATTTTCTCATATACGTGCCTAATTTTTTTATGTTAATTTTGTTCTTTTCCCCAAAAATATCGAAATAAATCAATATATTTTCTTTGAATATTTGGAAAACCTGAAAATATTCCGAAACTGGAAAAACTCAAGAGAATTGGTTACTGAAGAACGTTTCAGACGAGCAATTTGATTTCTTAAGAATTTTTCCTAAGATAAGTTTGAAGACAACTGTCAATAAATTATCTTATTTTATATAAATGAAATTTAATATTAATATTAAATTATTAAATTTAAATATTTATTATTGAATTTCAAGAAGATATTATCGATCTGTTCTTGAGACATTTCATTAAAACAAAGAAATTTTAATTAACAATGACATGCATTAATTCCTCTACTATTCAATGAAGTTTTAAATGTATGTAAAGAAATGTATTCCCATAAAATCATTTTAAGCCAATGAATTCACTAAGATTTATTATAAGGATGACATTTTATTTTTAGATAAAATCGATTGTTAATCGTATAGGAAATTAGTAAAATTGGATAGTTTTGTTTATTGTTAACAAGAAATGTATTGCCCATTTGGTTTTAAATATAGCTCGGTATCATTTTAATCTAATCTATAGAATAAGTAGAAGCTATGTTTTAATGACTTTCATAAAAAATTAATAAGAAGAATTTAAATAACAGTAATAACGGTCAATTTCACGAGAAAAACTCATTTGAAGTTATCTAACTGAAACATGCATATGGATGGAATTTGTGATTAAATTATTTTAAATTTCTGATGTATGTAGCACTCAAGAAAACTATCATACTTGTGAAATAATTTGACTAAGAGATAGTTTAATTTCTCCACGTTTATTAAATTCATTTGTTTTTGAACAATCATTTATGATTTGGGCACCAAAAATTATGATTTGATATCAAATTTTCGACACAATCTGTCTAAAAGAGTCTGGAGAAAATTCAAATGTCAGATAAGCGTCTCTGAACTAATGTCCTTTCAAGTGTGTTAGATTTTAATACCAAGTTTATGTCTACCAAGATCACAAAACTTCGGAATGGAACTATTTTTATTCAATGGGTACTGGAATGTATCAGGAAAAACAGTTTTTTTTTTTAAATTCCAAATTTGAATTCGTTAAAAAGTTGTTCTTTTGGTTACATAGTCATCAAAAATATTTTAGCCTGGTCTAAAAATATTTGAATCTCCTGGAATGGGCTTAAAATTTGATTTCTTTTGTTGAAAACATAGCTTTTTCAATTTATTTAAAAAAAAATGATAGAAAGAAATTTTTCGCTTCAAGCACAAGAAAGAATGTAAATTAACAATAGAGAAAATTATATATGTGTTAAGTAAAATTTAGATATACAGGATTAGTAGCAAAATCATGCTTAGAAATATTTTTGGTTTGATACCAACTCTATTATTTGTTGCTGAGCTACTATCTATTTTATTGTACTTAGAAACAAGTACATCTCGACCACCTCTTAGAGACTTTCAGAGTATTGAAGACATCCATAATTTTCTTCAAAGACAATTCGTTCAAATGATGCAAACAAACAGTATTACGGGTTTAAAAAGCATTTTTAAACAGCTAAATTATTAGTCATTATCGCTTCCAGCATTTGCCTCAATAGAATGAAACTAAAAATTTAATATTTTTTTTGAACAATGTATTTTTATTTCACAGAATTTTAGTGTTGATGACACTACTTCTTTATGGGGTCTGTTTCTAGTGTTATATATTCAGAATATGTTGAAACTTATCCTTCAATTAAAGATATTTGTTTTCCATTCTAAGAGATATTCTGTACATTTATATTCTTTTATATTTGATGTTTTCTCTTTTCAACAAACAAAGCAGAGGGAAACAGTTTCTAAAGAGGGATTTGAATTTTTCCGCAATATTTATTTATTTCACGAAAAATATTCGGTTTGTCTACCATCACTAATCGTTCTCTTGATGCTATTTAAGTCCCGAAATAAAAACTCACTTCCTGGATGAGACTCTGTTGCATTGGAAATGGCTTCACGGCAACCTTCTCAAGAAAAAGAGGGAAAATGTTTTGACATTTTTGAGTATAGTTATTCGGCAACACATAACATTCATTTTTCCTTCTTAAATTTCTACTAAAAATTTGAAGAAACTGCACTGCAATTTGGGCAATGAATAAAATAATTATTTCTAACTTATAGCTGATATAGCTTAACTCTAATATAACTTATAGTTATATTGGAGAATGCTTTTATGTAGATACCGGGAAAACTATTGATTTTAAGTTTTATTTCTCCAACTCCAGAATTAATCTTCCTTTCATAAGCTATGAAAATAAGAAATAATAAGATGCGTCTATTGAGCACATTTCAATGGTGAAATAATTTTTATTTGCTTAGTTTTAGGAAATTTATAAATTAAAACGCAGACTAGAAGCAAATGAAGTATCCGAAAACGACATCTTTACATCCTGTATACCTAAAAATGGTATTTTGCTTAAAGAAGAAAATTTGCTTTTTATTAATCAAATCAAGTTATAGTCCCCTTCTGGGAGATCTAAATATGTTTCAATCTGACTGAAACGCATTTTAGTAATTATGTTACAACTTTTTATCGAATTCGAATTTTGAATTTAAAGAAATGTCTTTTTTGATATACTCTAATGCGATGCCCATCATTCAAGAACTACTAATAGCTTATTTTTATAACTCAGTTGGCAAAGAAGCAAATGAGGCTATTAAAGCGTTCCTGAATTTGATCGATTTTACCAGACATTTCACATAATACAACAATCAAATCAAATATTCAATAATATCTGACAGAGTCGTAAAATTATTTCATGAGAGTAAATGAAACGAAGCCATAAAAAGAGCTCGATTGATTTTGAAGGCAATGAATGCTTATTACTGAAGCTGAAATCAAATAAAAACGTTCCCATAGGAATTCCAATCGGAATGAATGGATGGAAATTAAAAGAAACGACTACAGTCATTAATTTCATTCAACAACTTTTCATCCTTTTTGAATAAGTTTAATAACTTCAAATGATTCATTGCACTTAACATAAATTCATTTTACTGATAATACATTTCTGATGGAAACATAAAGTATTTTCTTTGAGAAATCTTATATAGACAATAAATGGAAATAGTTAAATTTATTTTTATAGTTCCGAAAGATTACATTTACTTAAAAATTTTAATGTCTATAGAAATTGTGTAAATATTGCATTTCCTTTCACCATAATCAATCAGCGATTCTTTTTATATTTATTCTATTTATCAGTCTTTTTTGTAATTCGAAATTTCTTTTCCGATTTTGTAAATATGAATTATATAGTATAATATTTTTCCAACAAGATTAAAATGCATTTATTTAAGTAAAAAGAATTACTTAAAATTATCTTACCAATAAGTATAGTTTTTTACCTTCTTTCATCTTTTTTTAATGATATTAAACCAAATTTTGCATCCAAATTTTCATCGCAATTTTGTAAAACAAAAAGGAAATTGTAAAAGTACTAAATCAGATTTGGCCATTTTTTATATAGTCTAAAATTAAACATTGAGTTTGCACTGCAACAACATTAAGTTTGATGCTTTTCTTAGATTTCACATGAAAGCAAATTGTACATAAGGCGATTTAATAATTGTCAAAGAGGCAGATTTAATAATTGTCAAAAGCATGAAACAATTTTTGATGAAAATTTAAACTTAAAATATTTTTAATAATTTCATTTATATAAAAGCACTTTTTTTTAAAATGATCTATTTTACATGGATAATTTTTGAAAAACTAAATTTCAAACTTTCATTATTTTGTCAAATTAAATTTTCATAGACCAACAGAAAACACTTTCATTTTCTTTGCACTTTATTTTTTAAAAATTAAAGCAAATTTTCCGAAGCAAAAAGAAAACACTTTAAGGACATAAAAAATTATATTTTATTAATAAAAACTTCTTTCGCGAGCTCTCCAAACTAAAGATTAAATTATAATTTTTGTTTACAAAAATGAGCTTTTAGCTATTTAAATATTTCAGGCACTAACCAGATTATAGAAAGAGCATTAATTTTTCTTCAGCGTGTTTAAAGAAGTAGAAACTCGTCCCGATATTTCCTTTCTGAAAACAAAGACTTCTAAGTTTTTTACAGCTTATAAGTTCTTATTTACTGCTTCTGAACTTTCAGCAGAATTTTCAGATACGTTGCAAAGAAGAATTTTCAATTTAAAAAAATGTAGAATTTGATTTTATCTAGTACAGCTTTGAAATGCAAATAAAGTGCTTGCAATAAAAATAGAGGCGACAAACTCGTAGCTTTAACAAGTCTGAACCTGTTTATGCAATCCTGCAGTGTATTTAAAAATTTCAGACTTAAGTAATATTGAATGCAACTAAAATCGAAATATTTTATTCATAAATTTGTGTTTGTCATACTGATTCAGAATCAAACACAAAGCGTTTCTACAGCTAATTAACATCACACGCAAATATATGCCAGATTTCTACTAAATGAGCTCATATTCGTTAATGCATTGAATCATTAAATATTTCATCTGGATTTTTAAACCAAATTGCTTAAAAGTTAACATTACTTTAGCTGTTACAGTTCGAATATATTAACATTATTTCAATTTCAAAATGATCAAGGTTAGAGTTAAAATATTTTGAAATAAAAATAATTGATTGCATTCTTTAGGAAATTAATGCTTTCTTCTTGCAAACCTGAATGTTTAAAAAAATGACTAATATTTTCCTTAATTAAATAATAAATTAATTTACGTTAGCAATTAGAAAAATCTTTGGAAATAATAAATTAGACTCAGTCATTTTGAAAGCTTTAATTTGAAAATGAAAGTAAACTGAATGGAAAAACTATTAGTGTCATAAAAAAGTGCAATCGATGATGTTACTTTCCTCGAAGATTTAGATTTCCTGTTATTCAGGGATCAACCTCCCTTAGAAATTTTAATTGAAATTGCTTTACAAAACATTTACTCAAAAAGATAAAATTATTCCTAATTTATCATGCTGCAGGGCCTGCGGGTAAAAAAATATATTCAAGCAAATGAACAATGCAAAATTCTTTCTATTTCTGCAGATATTTCATGAGTACTTTTTCTACGTGTTGCTTTTGAAATCAGAGATTGATCCACGTGCAATATGATTCATTTTCTCTTAAGAGTTGTTACTGAGCTGTTTCGGTATTGACGATTTTCTTAAAACCCGTTTAGAACTTTAGGTTTTTAATGAAATTCCATTTGGATTTCAGTTACCGATGTAAAAGAAAAATTATGTATAGACAATATGACGTGTAGGATAAGTGATACAATGTTTCAAATAATATGTAATAAAAGTTTTTTCCTCTCAAAATCCTATTTCATTTTAAAATGTTCAAATGATTAAAATCATCTTTTGGCATGAAATTTGAAACCTTGCAATTATCAGTAATATGTAAAAATTATAAAAAATTCAATGCATTATTATTGGTATTAATCAATCAAAGAAAATATTGATATTAATCAATTAACCAAAAAAGTATTGATATTATTCAATCAATCAAAGAAAGTATTGCTATTAATCAATCAAAGAAACTATTGATGTTAATCAATCAAAGAAAGTATTGATATGAATCAATACTTTTTTGAGGAATAAATACTTAGAACCCTTCCTTAAAAAAATATCAAAATACCTTTTGATATTAACTTATGGCTTAATCCTAAAATCAACAAATTCTATAAAAGCACCTCACAGTAGAGATAAAAGTGAAGAAGAGAACCAAATGTTGTTCCTAGCTTGTAGCTCAACACAAAATGCCTACTTTAGTACACAGTAGGAGTTCAGTTAACTCTAAATGAAGGAAGATAAGTACTGAGCTTTCGTAAATATATTACAAACCCAGCAAACATGAATGTCAACACGAGTGAGATAGCGGGTAAAGTTTAGTGGAAGTTAACAAATGATGCGTCTGCCCTATGTCACATAAAAGTGCAACCGATTCTGTCAGTCTTCTGTAGAAAAAGGCGCGAACAGCGGTGTTTAATGATTCAAAGAAAGTAGCTTGCGTGTGTTTTGTGACCATGTTCAAACAACATTTCACACGAAATCTTCTTTAAGTTCTGTTTATTCTCTTCTTTCAAGCTCATAATTGCTTGCTGAGCGATAATTAAAGTAGCCCTGGCTGAGAGGAAAAACGTACATTTCCTTTAAGTACATGCAATGGAGAAAATTCTTTGACATGTGAGTCTGCCGTGCGAAAGGATTTTTGTTCCAATAAATGAAATTTCCCCTTGAAATCCTTTTATTAATTGTACTCCCAATGGAGAGGAAAAAATTCCAGCTAATTACATATCTTATCCGTCTGCAAATGGAACTTTCCTTGCCTGAGTAGAAAAATTCTTTTATTGAGTAGCTGCTTCCTTTACGAACTTAAGTGTTTGTAGTTTAGAAAAACAAATTAAATCTCTAAATGCAGTTTTGAATTCTTGAAACTTTTTTCAAGAATCATTAGATTTTAAACAGAACAAGTAAAAAGGTAGAAATTTAAACGTAATTGATCATTTCTAAGATTTTAAGTGCTTGCTAAACTTTCCAGTTTTGAATTTCCGCATATATTTATTTTGAGTCTAAATGTGCTTTTTTTACGGTCAGATAACCATACCAATATATAGATCAAACGTTCTTATCCAAAAATACAATTTTTGTCAATAAATTCTTTTAGAAGCCACAACTTTTATAAACAGTTAAAATTGATGTCCTGATTTATGCTATGGCTGATACGAGTGGAAAAATTAACTCTTAGTACTTTCTCACAAAATATCATTTTTCTAATCTTAGGAAAGAAAATAAAAATAATAATAAAAAAAACTTTCTTCCAGTATCCACTCTTATTCGAGGATGAATGAGTCGCCCCTTTACCAGCATTGCCCATTTCACTTTGGAGCTTTGAGGCAACTTAATGAGAAGGATTTCAGATATAAAAATGTATTAAATTCATGAAAAAATTTATGACATTATTTTCTATATAATACTCACTACCCACTATCATATATTTCAATATGAATTTTTTGATGAATTTATCTGTTAATATATAAGTAAGTCAAATGTAAAATATTCTAAAACATAATTGTACTTTTTTTTTCTTGCTTTTTACTTTTACAGCCCCATTCAATTTTAAACTTTAACTTTAACCATTAATTTTAAACAATTTTTGTAAAATAATCATAGCATAAATTTTAGTAAAATTATTTTGTAATGCATTCATAAAATGATCTTTGAGTGGCCAAATAACAGAAACCTATAACTCGATACATATTTCTTGTTTTCTTTCTCTAGTCAATGTTTTATATCTCCTAAAAACGTTTTTCCCTTTTCCTTTTCTCCACTCCGAAGTTTGGAAATGGATAATTTCACGAATTTAATCTAACTCATATCTTAGATTAAATTAAAATAAGATTTAATAAATAAAAAAAGAAATATGGCTGAACATGCTTTATAAGTTAGAGTTTTTAATTAAATAAGCATGACATAAATTTTTCTTCCCATTTATAAATCACTAAAATTTTATTTGATTTATTTGTTTATAAGTTAAAACATATATGAATTATTCTTTAAATAATTTTTAATGTTTCATTTATATTTTTATTTTAGGAATACAGATGTGAAGATATGCTTATGTGAAGACGAAAAAGATCTTAATTTTTGCATGCAGAAATCATGTAAGCAGAATAGTTTATGCAATTATGAGGATGTTCTTTTATTCGTCGAATCATATGCTTGTGATTATTTTTGCTGATTACCTTCATAATGATTCACCGAAACAGAAAATATATACTTGAGACAATCAGAATTCACATAAAAATTCTCCAAGTGCAAAATTATGAACATTCTTTGGATATATTTTGGTGATCTTTTCTACCACAATAAACCTAGACTTCACGTTCGTCGACATTATGATGCAGGTTGAAATCCCTTGAAAATGTGATGACATTTGCTGAAACAGATGTACAAGGTGGGTTACTATTTATCATGTTGAAAATTTTCTAAACAAGTTGTCGTTTCTTATTTTTAAAAGTATATCTTATACGTCATGCGTTTAAGATAATGCCACTGTGTTCATTGTGAATATTCAAAATAACGAGTGCTTCTCATCATTATTATCACAAAAGTATTTGAAAGTAGCTATTTTTCATTAAAATATCATGCATTGATATGTTCAAATAAATTTATTTTATTTTAATGAGAGTATAACTTATTTTTATTGTTAATAGATATATTCTTGTCATGTTGATTTTTAAGTTACTATTGACAGAGCTTTTCTGCATGAATGCGTCTGTTCGGAACAAAAGTTCTTCATGTAATGTAGATTCGAGAGATGTAATTGTTTCCTTCGTACCATATGCAGATCCAGGAATAGATATTACTCGGTGAATAACTAGATTTTGGAAATTTTGGATCCTCTGGTGGATTAAATAGAAATCATATTTAAAATTAATTTATGGACAATATGATTATCTATTCTTATATATTCTAGAGCTATATATATATATATATATATAATTAAATCATATTTTCCATAAATTGAATAAATAATTTATATAAATTAATTATTTTGCAAATATCAAGTCTCTTTTTACAAGAACCACACAATTTAATGTAACAATAGGACTCACTATATATATGTGCATATAACTCCGTCCTAAGTAAATTCAAATTTTTCTAATATGGGGGCTATAACACTGGCACTGACAATTTCAAAATGGATAATTTCAAGTTTTACATGATCTTGGAATTGTTTACTAAAGTCCACATTATTCGTCATAGCAAGAGCTACGATGTAAATCAAGTACTAATTTTCGTTCTAATTTATATAAATTGATCATGGTTTTAAAAATTAAAGTTTAATATAGTTCACTTATAAACCATTTCAAATATTGTAATAAGGGTTAAATATTATTCTTTATTATTTAAGTAATTTTTGCATTGAATGTTCTTCTCACTATAAATAACTCTGCATACCTCTCGTTCCTTTACAAAAATATGAATTTCAGGAATCGCATTAAATATTTTCTTGTACTTTGTATTCTTGCGTAATAAATTTATTTCAACTGTATACTGAATTAATGTCATAAACATTTATTTGAATGATGAACATTACAAAATGATTTGGAAACATAAATTTAAAGAAATCTCTATAGAAACATAGAGCTGATTGATATATTAATATTACATTCTATATGAGTGTATCTATGTGTTTGTCGTGTTTTTTTTTTTTTTTTTTTTTGCAGCTTATAAAAATCCTAATTAATTAACTAAATTTCATGTCAAATTACAAGATATTATTTCATTTTAAAACTTTCTCTTATTTCCTGGCCCAATTCTCATTTTTTTGTTTAATTAATTCTACATTCGCTCTAAAAAACTACAGAATTCATAATGTTCTCACTCTCTGGAGGAGGGATAAAAATACTTAATGCTTACATACAACATTGAAGAAAGATATCTATGATTCTCTTTCCTCAGTCGACACATGAAAAATAAATCACTATCAAAAGTTACTAATATAATCACTAAAGGGAAAATGTCAGCATCTTTTGCACTTATATCGCAATGTAAACGGATGCCAATTTTTTCTTTGCTTCTTGTACATAAAATGAAGTAAAATAGAGTTAAAAATTTTAAAATTTCTTCTATTTGACCATGTAACTGTGAAAATACACACAAACATGTATGTGTGTGCGTGTCTCTGTGATTGGGTCTCAGTGTTTGTATGTGTGTGTGTGAGAGAGAGTGCTTTAGCGTGCGTGTGAGTAATTCTTTGGCCCTTTTTGCAAATATTATTCTATGAATAAAAAATTTAGTTTAATTCATCATCTAAGATTTCTTACAGCAATTTCCCAGGGGTTTTTTTCAATTGTAATTTGCAAAACTATTACTTTATGAATTACTTATAATTTTCTAAATTTTCTAAACTATGTTGAAAAATACATCTAGATATAATAGATATAATGCTAAAATGCGTTAGGGCTAAAAAAACATTGTAAAGTTTTTCTAACAAAAGAAAAGAAAAGAATTATCAATATATGAAATAGCCACTACGCTAAAGAAAATCTAATCGCATCAGATACTGGATAATTGCAAATCACTCTAAGAATATTTCTCAATTTTAAATGATACAATTAAAAATATGTTATAAGTTGCTTAGCACTGCAATATACAAAATTATAAAGAAAAAAATGAATTTTTAAAAGGTCTTAATAAACAGTTTTTGAGAATAATTCTTGAAATAACACTGCAAATTTGCGTTATTTCAAAAATGTCCACTAAGCAATCTAACTAAATCTGCTACAGAAACCCTTTCTAACTTATTTCTTTAATATCTGGCATTGGAAAATCCAGTTAAAACTACTGATGTGGACAACTATAATTTAGTTTTACTGGTAGTCAATCGTAGGGTGGCCAAAAGACAAACCGTCAACTAGGTCATTATCGATTTCTGTCGAAGCTGCATCCAACTCGCTTGCTTTTAATGTGTCGCCACTACTGCTCCTGAAATCACTCGATTCTACGAAAATCTTTAGAGATTTCCGGAGGTAGTATATTCTTTTTCAATTTCGTTGAAGTAATGGAGAAAGTCTTTATAGATATCCAATTGATTTTTTTTTTTTTTTTTTTTTGCTGAGAAAGAGTAGCTGGAATTCTAACTATAACTCCATCATTATTTTTGAATTCCTTTTTAATATATATAAATACTAGAAAAGGAATTAGAGATTTTCCGTGGTTTTAAATCATTTTAACTTTTAATAAAGCTATGATGTTTTATTATTTACGATATTATAGGCATTGTTTTAAAAATTGCTTAAATTTATTTATGATGCTTATGTGGACACCTTGTGTCAACAAAAATTCATGCATTTTGTATTTTTTTCAGTAAAAATCGACGAAACCGAATTAATACATTTGAAAATGAATAAGATTATTATTGAATTTTCATGACTTCCCGATACAATTTTGAAGTTCTGATTCAAGAAAGTAATTAATTGAAACAGACAAGAGTTTGCTTAAATTAATAAATGAAATTCAAAATTCTATTCTTGTAATGATATCAAGGGAACAAATGAATTATATCTTTCAGCACATAACGTTGCAAGACTAAAATGTAATTAATTCATTGTCCAAGAAGGATTATTTTTCCCATACATAAAAAAAAAAGAAATATTGTATATGAAATAAAATGTAAACATTCATATTATTTTTAAGGAAACAAGGAATGATATCATAATAAGGCACTAGTTACAAAAGTAATTACAACGCACTTGAAAAAATGGTTCATTTCTGCACAAATATATTTTTAAAAAATCAAATTATGAGCTATGGTCATATTTAGCACTTTGTTATTTTCCCCCAAATGCTTCAGTTTTATAAGATAATTTATCGAAAACGTTTGCCATGTAGACGACACTTAGATCATCACTTAAATATTTCAAAAGTATTTGACATATTTCGCTTGCATGAATGATAATGCTCTGCATAAAATGAAGATGTAAATTACTGACATTTTGAATTAAATAAATATAATATGCAGGAGAGTGCTAGACATGCTGTTAACAAGTCAAAAACAAACATAGGTAGTAAGCAAAAGCCAAAATAATATTTATTAGAGTATATTTTGGGTTATCTAATAAGAAATGATCTAATTCTAGTTTAGATTTATGGCATAAATTAGAATAAAAAACTCTACAGTAAAAAAAATTCTACTTTTCTACTCTCTGCTCTGATATTTCTCGGGAAACTTTCGGATTTAAATTCCTTTTTTCTTGCCTTTTAATATTTTTTTTAAATCAACCATTATTTCCTAATAGAGAGTAGAAAATATATTTGAATTTTCTACGTTGTGTAAATGCTTTATGATTTAATCGTATTTTTTATATAAAATGTTTGTTGTCAAAAGCTATTTTTCAAGAATTTACTTTACACGCATATCTGTCACAACCAATGGTTGTTGCCATGCCAAGTAATGTTTTCGCTTTCAATTACCCTTTTATGGTAATGATTTTAAATAATAAAAGAGCATTTCTCCTTGAAAGCAAATTTTCGCATCTTAGAAGCGAGTTCGACACCTGGAAGTTGTAACAAAAATTGTCAATATATTGGGGGAGGTGTTGAATCACTTTCACTCATGGATTTCTTAAGTAGAACCTCTCGAAGTGTTCTCTAATATAACTTATAAACTTACTTTAAGTATATATCGCATAAAAATGAAGACATTTACAACTTTATGATTAAAATAATTTTTCAAAATGTCAAAGTTATCATCGGCTATATTAACTGTATAAAATTATTCAACGAATCTTTATTTGTCTTTTAAAAAAATGAAAAACTATGAATCTTTTATATTTATTCATTCTTATAAACAATACATGCGGAAAGCAAAATCTGAAAAAATATTAATGCAGTTATTTACAAGTTATATTTTACTAATTTAAACAAATGTGAAGTGTGTTTTAAATGATTCCTTTTCACGAATGTATTAAAAGTTTCAGCTTCTTTTATTTATTGATACATAAATATGCAACTAATTACTTAAATACACCTCGAAGTAAAAATTTCTTTCTTTTTCGGTTACTGAATTTTCGTGAAGCTTCAGATGGAAACATTTGCAAAACATTACTAAAAAATTAAATGCATAATTATTGACAGTTAAATTTTAATGTTTATTGTGGAAACATGGGCTTTCAATCATTTACATATGTATGTTTAAAACTATTAATATGAAATAAAAACCTTCACTTTTTATTAAAATATCTATCGAGTTTGCGAAATTCATATTTATATAAAATATGAAATGTGTGTCAATTATCTAATCATAGAAACAAAACCCACAAAGGAAAGGGATACTAAAATCTTATTACTCGAGAAGAATTATCTAACCTATTACTCCAAGGAATATAAATTTCCATAATATTATACTGAAATTGAATAATCCCTTTACTTGGCATTCTTGTCACGATTGAGTTTCTAAGTAGGTTCTTAGTTTAAGAAGCGTCGCTTGAGTATATTAAGTTTGACTCAATTGGGAAGAAAGCAAGAGAAAAAAAGCTTTTCAAAATGCGAATTTGCATTAAAATAAGATATTGCAATGGATTCTTCAATTTATATACATTTCATTTGTGCAATGCATTTTTGTGAATCGATTTGTGTTAAAAGACCTGCTTTGATTTTATAACCAAGCTCGATTTCAATTTAAAATAAGCATTGTTTTAACTTTGTGCCATTTAATTTTAACGAAGGATTTCAATGTATGCGATAATAAGAAAAATGGGTTTTCTTAAATAAATGTAAATGTTAACTTTGAATTTAGGGATACGGACCTTAAACTGAGGTTCAATTTCTTAAATTTGGGACTGTATATTGAAATAGTCATGTCAGGTATATTGAAATAGTTCTATGTCAATATTTGTTTATTGAAAAAAAAATCCATGTACCAATGAGATTATTTTATTTCATTTTAAATGAAAATAAAAATAAATACTAAAACCATTTATTATTATATATAAATATTAAAATATTAAATAACAATGGTTGCCGAAATTGCAAACACTTCTGAAAATTGTTATTTTCCTAAATTTTTAAGCTTATGAAAAATATTACATTTCACAAAATGCAAACATATGTATATTCATTTTAAGGAGAATTTAATGCTAATTCCGACACAAAATGCAAAATTCAAATATTCGCAATACAAAAAAAGTTATTCTTAGTTTATGCTTATTCTTAATAACAACACAGTGATGAATTGGATTGTAATTTCTAATAAATTCAAATATTCGCAATACAAAAAAAGTTATTCTTAGTTTATGCTTATTCTTAATAACAACACAGTGATGAATTGGATTGTAATTTATAACTATCTTGACAAATCACTGTACTTGTTCTTGGAGCCAATCAAATGTTAATGACTACTAGCCGAAGATTATGTTTAAAGTTGGATCACGTCATTGTTGTTCTTTTTTCCTGTAGAAGGAAAGCTGTTTTTCATGTAATCAAATTGCAAGTTAGAAATTCTATTAGCTCTTTAATATTTAGTAGGAAAGATTTATAAATATTTCTAATATTTAGTTAAGAAGCAATGATATCGAATAGATTAGACACCTATAAAGAGAACTAAGATTATTGTGCTACATAAATGTGGTCTTAACTTTGCTGAAATAGCAAGGCAGGTGGGTGGTTCAGTGATTACATCTGGAGTGCGAAAGCTTTGTTTACGATATCAGGAGACAAATTCAATAAAAAATAAAGCAGAGAATGGCCAAAAAAGGCGTAATTCATCTGTAGATGGCAGAAGAATAAAAAGATTGTCTTCAAGATAGAAAAATGTAATCAGCGGCCCTCAGAAGTCAATTGAATGATGCTTGCTTTTATACCAATTCCATAACAACCAAGAGAAGATTATTAGATGTTGGACTAGGAAATAGAATCCAATGGAAAAATCCTTTATGTGCTTTCAAATAAGATATTGAATAAAATAACAGTCATATCATCAAAGAAAAGTTCAACTTGCATGGAATAGTCGAGATACTGAGAATAACGTAATAAAAAACTGGCAAAGGAGTTAAATCAGCACATTCTCTTATGTTAATTTAACAGTTTAAAACACACAAATTAAAAATGCATTTGAAAATTTAGTGCATGAAAGATATTTAGGTAAATCATGATTAGCAATTTCAAATCATTTCTACAAGAACAAAAATAATTTATAACGATTGTTTTAAATTTTTCAGTTAACTGATAATAAGCTATTCAGATTTCACTGGTGGTCAAAATTATCACCTGATACATTTATATATATTCAGTATATTGCCTCAACATTTCATTTGAAGAAAGATTATATATATTTTTTATAGTTACTAATATGATATCCTATTTTATCGTCAATATTTTAATAAGAGTTTGGGGAAATAAAGATCGCATTTCAATTGAAATTTAACAGCATGTGCTGAAAATGTCAAATTTATTGTGGAATTTGAAAATTTTCTTAGTTTGAAACACTGATGGCGATGAAATTTTTATTAGCTTAATTTGCGAAGTTAACACTGCCTTTTATGACTAAGATTGGTAATAAAGTATGAAATGATAAATAACTGTTAAATAGTGAGAGTTATGGCAGGTGAGCATAACTTACTTTACTTTAATCGCATAAATGCTATCTAGCTAGAAATCTCAAGGAATTGCCTTTATTATCTTCAACAATCCAATTCTCAGACCAAGATTCTCAGAAAAATCCGCGAGCTTCGGATTTTCTAATCTTATCAAACCACTCGTTCTACAGCGGAAAATCGAATCTGTTTGTTTTCAATGTGGTAACAACAATTTTATTTTCAATAGAAAAACTCGCTCAAGCGGCAACAGATTCGATTTCGGGCAATTAAGTGCAGCTTTTCGGACTAGTGGTAGCGTCTGATCACTAATGAACTTCTCAGTTCGGCATAAGCAACGAAATGAAAAGAAATTGTTTGTCTTGGATGATTTCAAGTGGGAGATTTTTTCTCCATCAAACGTCGGTAAATGCATCGCTCGCTAAGAGAATTGCAAGATAACAGAGAAGATAAAAATTAATCTCACCTGCCGAAGTTGTAATAAATGATTAGAACTTAGCATTGCTGCGATTTGTAACCGCTGCACATCTAAAAATGCTTACTATTAATCAGTACTCATGGATGATAGTTTACGATAGTTACTAACAGTTTAATTTTAGTTTAGTTTAGTTATATTAACGGTCCGTTGTAAAGCGACACTAGGGCTGTTTCGGGATGGACCTGGTAATTTTGAACCACGGTCAGATGACGTAGTTACTAACAGCATGATACTGTCTTAATAAATGCATTTTTCTGCAATTCATGAAATTGTTTGATAATTATGGGGATAACTAGTAACTAGTTACCATAATAGTTTCTTTCAAATACTTAATCTTACATTAAAAAATTGCATTATTGCAAACGAATAATGCATTATTGTTTTAATAAAGTTATTTATAAGCTTTGTTCCAAGAACTTTAATGTCTTAAAATGAATATATTCCCATAAGTTTCAAGAGCTAATAATATAAGCCCTACAAGATAGGATGAATAAAAGTACGCTTCAGCTAGGCTGGGGTCTTTTATAGTATTCCACGAAAAAAGGAGAGTTTTATTTTTTATTTTGTTTGTTTATTAAAATTGATTGAAATGAACAATTTTATAGCAAGGATTATATATTAGATATTCTATATATAAAATACAATATGTACCAATAATAACATTGCCTTTGAGAGGATGAATGGGTAATAAGTAAATTGGTGAAAATCAGTTAAAAATAGAAGCTTCTTTAATCAACTCAGGAAGAAGCATCTTGCGCTATCTTCACATTATCTCTATAATATTTTTAAAAAAGATATCGGTTTAGTTTCTCCTCAATGCCATCCGATAAAAAATTTTAATTTCAGCTGCATAAAAATTATATTAAAGTATAGCCTTTGTAATTCTAATGCCTTTGAAACACAAACACGTTTGTAGTAAATCTCCAAAAATTACAAAAGCTTGTCATTTAAACTAAATTTTTATCAACAAAATTGGATTTTATACAAGCAAAGTTCTGTTGACAAAATTTTAATAATATTAATTTAAATAAAGGATTTACTGTTAAAATCCATAGATACTTGAAAGCAATAAAAGTAAACATATTTATACAAATGGTATAGATTTCGAATACAGTGCGATTGATATATTTATCTGTAAATTCTGAAGCAGTTGAGTGTCACGCATGATTGCTATCAATGTATTCCATCAAGATCTAATTTGGATCAATTCTAAAAAATAATGTGATGAAGACTTTTCAGTGAATTCAAGCAATTGGATTTCGATATATTTTAGCAAAAACAAACGAGAAATATATCAATGTTGACAAATTGACAGTTAATTTTGTTGATCCTCGTCGACTGATTGTTCAGTATGGGCTATTCCTTAATTAAATTAAAAGAGAATGTACTATTAGAGTATAAGCATATGAAGTATTTTAATCAGTGAACCCCATATTTTATTTTTTAAGTGTCTGTAAAATAGCAGCATCATGTACAGTAAATAAAACAAAATCGAGAACACCAATTGCAGCTTAGACCTTAAAACATTCCAAAATAAAATTTTCATATTTTCGAGTAAAGTTTTCATATAATTCAAGTAAGGTTTTCAGATAATTTTTCATCTACTTTCTGCCTTGTTCTTCCTTGCTCTGAATTTATCTTTTTAATTTGATAAAGATCTCTGCCAACAATGGTAGTGAAGTTTTCAGATTTCCATTTTATTTTTTGTTGAATATGTTTAAAACTCCCCGGTTCTCACAATACAAGCTTATATCAAATTTCAAAATAGAATTCCTTACATTTTTAAGCTTTTAACTTTCTTCCAGTTTTAATATTTTTGCAAATATGGGTTCTAAACTACTTTTTCGTTTTAAATAATTTAATACCCCTTAAATCATCATTTCCGCATTTACCAATATTAAAAAATGTTTTAAGAATGTGCTTTCACTTTAAAAAATTCACAGTTGAAACACCGTTAGTTATTTTTTTATTAATTTTTTTACAGTTTCCAAAAGTTCTCCGACTACATACATTTTTGTTATTTTCAAACACTAAACGTCGTTTGGGATCCCACATTTGTATGGTGATTCATTATACTCTGAAAACCTATTATCCCCCCTCTGAATTTGTCGGTCGAATTCGGCAACGCCCTCTATATATATATGAGCCAATATATATTATTACTAAAATGTATATTTGTATACATATAATCTGCATATATTGTACTGATATTAAACAGACTAACTTTGCACTGACTGAATAGTTAAATTATAGTTTTAACATACCTGTCCAATAAAATAGAAATAAAAAAAATGGAAAATAAAGATTAATTTTAATAAATAAAGAATTATTCGAGATTGCGACTTTATTATTCGATTACACTCTTTCAAATGAATAGATAGATTGTTTTTCTAATTATTGTCAGTGCATTTCTTTATCCAAAGACATAACATGTTGAAATGTTTAACATTGGTTCCCAAATAGGAGCACAAATCAGTAGCATGCATTTTTTTTTCTTGTTGTATTTGATGTATTCAATTCAGAATTCATTTCTCCAATGTAAATAAACCACTGTACGCTTCCATTCAAATTCGAAAGAAAACTTTCACACTTTTGATGAGCATCGAATTAAAGCTAAAATAAACATAAATATAAACGACTCATAACAGTTAAAATATTTTCCGACACAATGTGTACGTTTAAGATATCTAATCAATGTTTAACCTCCTTTGGCTATATAAGTAATTATATTCTATTAGTGAAATTTTATTGGAATTTTAATTTCCAAATGCATAATCGCCTTTTGCTAAAAATTCAGTTGTGTTTTAAAAGATCAGAATAAAACCGTAACTATCCCTGAAGAAGGGAAAATTGGTTTTAATAGAGATTATGTATTGATTTTCAACAGTTTTATACACTGATAAAAAAAAATCCCATCACCAAGAAAAAATTATTTTACAGTAATGAAATTTTAGGAATACATTTGTCTAGGTAACATACACTGATGGAAAAAAAATCCCAACACCAAGAAAAAATTATTGTACAGTAATGAAATTTTAGGAATACATTTGTCTAGGTAACATATTTAATTGATTAAAGTTTCAAGATTACAGGTAGAGCCATTGGCGAGAAGAGCCATTTCAAATGTGAAATGTTAGTACATTAGTAATCAGTGTAACCGCCATAATTTTAAATGCAAGCATGCAAACGTGCATGCATTGTGTCGTACAGGTGTCGGATATCAGTTTGTGGCATGGAGTTCCATGCCTGTTGCACTCGGGCGGTCAATGCAGGGACGGTTAATGCTGGTTGTGGATGACGCTGGATTTGTCGTCCAATGATGTCCCATACGTGCTCGATTGGAGAAAGATCTGGTGATTAAGCAGGTCAAGGCAACATGTCGACACTCTGTAGAGCATGTTGGGTTACAACAGCGGTATGAGGGCGAGCGTTATCCTGTTGGAAAACACCCCCTTGAATGCTGTTCATGAATGGCAGCCCAACAAGTTGTATCACTAGACTGACGTACAAATTTGCTGTCAGGGTGCGTGGTATAACCACGAGAGTGCTCCTGCTGTCATACGAAATTGCTCCCTAAACCATAACTCCAGGAGTAGGCCCTGTGTGTTTAGGCCGCAGACAGGTCACTAGCAGGCGTTCACCTGGCCTCCTTCTAACCAACAAACAGCTATCACTGCAACCAAGGCAGAACCGGCTTTCATCAGAAAACACAACAGATCTCCACTTCGTCCTCCGATGAGCTCTAGCTAGACACCACTCACGTCTCAAACGGCAGTGGGTTGGAGTCAGTGGAATGCACTGTACAGGGCGTCTGGCTCGGAGCTGTCCTTGAAGTAACCGATTTGTGACAGTTCGTCGTGTCACTGAGGTGCCAACTGCAGCTCGAATTTCAGCTGCAGACGCAGTATGATTAGCCATACGCCGAATACGACGGTCTTCCCTCTCAGTAGTACCAAGTGGCCGCCAGGAACCTGGTCTTCTTGAGGCAGTACCTTCCCTTGACCACTGCCGCCAATACTCATGCATAGTGGATACATTCCTGCCAAGTCTTTCAGCAATATCGCGGAAAGAAAACCCACCTTCTCGTAGCCCTACAACACGACCTCGTTCAAACTCAGTGAGCTGTTGATAATGGCTTCTTCATCTTCTCAGAGGCATCTTTGACTAACATTAACCCACTACGTCAAATCTCAACTGTAAATAACGATCACGAACCTTACAACGCTTATTTAAAGCAAACCTCATTTGCATGTTCATAGTGTCACTACTAGTGCCACACTTACGCGCGTAGCTCGAAATTTGAATCGACGTCATCTTTCAGATATATAAACACGCCTACCAAATTTCGTTTATCTAGCACAGCTGGTTCCTAGTGTTGGTGTTTTTTTTCCATCAGTGTATTTCAATTTTTATTGATGTTTTTTACTGATAGAAATATTTTAGACTGTTTAATTAAAAATGCTTTATCATGGATTATAGTTAATTTTATTTTCTTTAAATTTTAAGTATTACTTAAAGATATTTTAAATTTTTCTGCATTCTAAATATTTTCCTATATATATTAAATATACATATATTCAGAGTATTATGTCATTGTTTGAACTTAATATGATATGATTTATCCAAGTTTATAGAGTCACTAGTGATTTATTCGTTTATTTTTCTTTGCTTGAAATTCTAAACACTCATTGTTTGTTCATTTTAATGCACTCTTACATTTCATATCTTATTCGGTATATTTCATGTGGCGTCAAAAACTTCGATAGAAATAGTGTTTTTCCTGCTACGATTTCAATTCCTTCATAAATATGTTGAAAAAAAAGAAATGTTTCGTTGTTATATAACCGGTTCCTTTTCTTTAACTTTTTTGGAATTTCTGAGTTAATTCATTGGACTGTTATTTTTTAAATATTATAAAATGATTAATATTCATGATTACAAAATATTTATTAACTAGTTGTACATTATCGTACATTAACATACATACTAAATTATGCATAAATTTTACTGTGCATCGAATTATTATCAGCACTCTTTGAATATTTATCATGTATACTCCCCCGTTGCGCAATTTTTTTTAGCTTCGATCAAGAAATTTTTATTATAAGATTAAGCCAATTAAAAGATTTATAAAGAGATGAAAAATATATTGCTGCATAACTATACAATGTTTTTCCGAATTCGCCCGACAGATTCAGAAAAGTCATAGTAGAAACTAAGAGGATAAAAAAAATCAGCTTTTAACACAAGTTCCCGAATGACGTTTAGTAGATGAAAATTACAAAAAATGTAAGGAGTCCCAGAATTGTTAAAAATTGTAAAAAAATAGTAAAAAAAATATAAAAAATGAACAATGCATTTTTTCAAGTGAAAAAAATTCTTTGTTTAAAAGTTTTAAAAAGCACGTTTTTAAAACTTTTTTTACTGTAAGTAGCATGCCGATTTGATGAATAAGGAGATCGTAAATTACTGAAAAGAAAAATAAATTTAGAACTCTTATCTGCAAAAATATGAAAACATGAAGAACAGTACTTGAAAATGTAAGGAATTTTATAGTAATAAATTTGTTATAAGTAAGCTGAATAAGAACTGAAGATTTCTTAAGATATTCGAGAAAAGCTAAAGTGTACACAAAAAAACCTCGCTGCGACATCAGTACCGAATGTTTGCAGAGGGTGTTTCCAAATTTGAAAGATGCATTCAAAGAAATGATAGTAGTCATTGAGGAGATCAAAACGACTAGAAAAACTTTTATTCCGTGAAAATCGCAGAAAACAAACATGTAAAAGATAATAAGCCGGGCGAAGAGAATGAATACGAGGAAACGTAGTGAAGAAGAAAAATTCTCGTATATAAATGCGTTGGAGGAAAATAAAAGCAATGAGCAAATATTCTTTAATAAGAATTACAGAATTGATGGTGGTTAAACTTCATTAGCAAACAACATGACAGATTTTAAGAATGCAACTAAAATGTGCTGGTGCGCAATCATGCATTAATTAAATCTTTTGACGAATTAGGCCTGCGAGCAGATGACAGGTCACAATAGATTATATCCGATAATCCCTGTCCAAAATTATTATTAAACTGATGTTGTACGCTCGACGAGATTGTGGTGTGGGAATTTTCGGACAATCAAGATTGTGTATGTTGAAGGTGCCTTTCCTCGTGAAGAAGGTTTCATATGAGAGTGAAATATTCTTATAAAAGCATTCTTGTATCTTCCTGTGCAGCATCAAGCGTCTTGCTTGAGAGTTCTTCCCACAGCGACTGATAATCATCGCCCAGAAATCGGACATTTTGCAACAAGAAAGGGAACATGCTTTCAACACACAAAGCATCATCTTTTTGCAACGAATACCCAATTAAACTCTGCAACTGATTGTGAGCATGTTGATGGAATATCGACAAAGCTCTACAAAGCTCTTGGGACATTTTCAGTGCTCCATTCCATTGTCATCAACTCGGTAATAATGCTGAGTTAAATGCATACCCTCAAATTAGTTGGTCGTGAAATCTGATATGTTGTTTGTGAATGACGTATAACGAAAAGCAATTCTATAATACGCATTGACGAATATTTTCTCACTATTTTTATTTCTCTCGAACCAATGGAAAATTTACAAACGAAAAGGATTCTTCTTCTAGACTACATTGTTCCTAATGTCTGCTACACAGAATCCTTGTCTTAGACAGGCTCATTGTTTTTTCGACGTTTGTCTTTGGGATTTTCACTGGATATTCGTTACTTGCAACCCTATATCTTAAGGTAATTTTTCATTTCCTTAATGCCTACTATAGACTGTCTGAATTTATTTTCCGAATTTGGCAACAGTCTATGCAAACATTGGTACCGATGCTTCACAGATGTTTTCTGCTGCCTATTTTAGTTTTTCTTGAATATCTTAAAAAATCCTCAATTTTTAGTCTACATGCTTATATCAATTTAAAGATTATAAAATTCCTCACATTTTTAGGTTTTTTTAATATTTTTGCAAACAAGGGTCATAAACTACTTTTTTGTTTTCAGTAATTAACGATCCAAATCGTTACGTTACCTAAATGGGAAAAAAATTATGAATGTGCTTTTACTTGAAAGAAATTCATAGTTCTAACATCATTTGTTATTTCTTTATTAATTCTTTACATTTTCTAACAATTCTAGAACTCCTTATATTTTGGGGATTTTCACGCAATAAACGTCGTTTGGGACCCTATGTTGAATGGGGATTTTTTTTAATCCTCTCTATGCCTACTTCATTTCTATGAATCAGGCGGACGAATTTAGCAAATATTAACTGAAATTATTGTCAATGCATATAATTAATAAAACATTTTTTTCTTCTTATGTGAAAAGTATGATATTTCACAGAATTTATTACATTGATTGGAGAATACAACTTTCTTATTAAATTCAACTTAATATTTCCTAATTTAAGACATATATCAATTTAGATTCAACAGAGTTATTTTTAAATTTTTTCCCAATTTAATTAAATGCTCTTATCTATTTATTAACCATATTTTACAATAAAATAGTTAGATATTTTTCTTTACATATTTAACCTATAGAGAACAATTCCTCTCAAAAGAATTTTAATTCGAAAAATGAATGACATAATTATAAGTGCATGATTTTCGTTGTGATAATGTCTGTAAACTAAATTCAATGACATAAAAATATCAAAGCAAAAAACGAATACAACAATTAAATAAACTTTCATATTTTTTAAACAATAGCGAAGTCCTGTAATTGGATAAAAATTGTAAGACTAAAATGCAGTAGTTTGTCTTTCAGTATAAGATTTCTCTTTTTCAATTCGATTAGTAACAATCTGCTCCTCAAACGCATAACTAAAATATAAGTCATTACTTGTACACTTGATCAAACATGGCGAGTAGAGCTTTCCTTATTTAGAGGTTTAACTGAAAAGTCTACTCTAATTCCAGGAAATATCCGTCACTGGTAGGGATGGCGCCATCCTGATTCTTCGGGATTCCGACTTCGGAATAATAAATCTGGAAAACTGGCAAGCTTCCAGGCCGGTGGAGAGGTGAAATCGTTGCACCATCAGCATAAATCTACCCGACGCAAAACGAATGTCGGTGAGGAAACAGGGTGTATGACAATATTCTCTTGACCCATTTTCTATGTTTTTATTTAGTGTTACCATTCATTCTTTCAACTGAATATCACTTGACTGCTTCTTTGGATGGCTTCACTTTCAATGGAATTAATTGCTGGGATCTTTCAGAAAATTACATTCTTCAGCTTTTCTAGAGGCATTACACGGGTGATGGATTCACTGAAATCTCGAGTTCGTGAAGGAAGCTTTGTTTTTTGGAAATAGCCGAGTTAAAACGTCATGATAAAGTCCAGGCGAAAGATGTATTTTACTCATTTTGGATGTATGGATAGATAAATAGAGAATGACATATTAATGACATTACTTTCAAATAAATACATGAGACCGTTAGAATTTAAGTACTTTATTTCTGTTCAATGTGCACTTATTTTTTTAGATAAATTTTATATCATTATGTTGGAGAAATGCAAACTATTTCTGGATAAACGAAATACTTATTTTATTCTTTTGGAATGGCAATATTAATTCTTTTGGCTTTAAATACATATTCGTCCAAAATATTAAGTTTTCAAAATGTAGTAAAGTGAATTTTTAAAAGACCATATTTCAATAATTTGAACATTACAGAATTAAAATAAATAATTAACATTTTTTTATTTTATGTTACATCAGAAAGACAGTGTCTCTTTTTCTAATGAAACCTTTTACTCAATATTATATATTTTTATGGTAGTATTATTGAATAGGAATATTTTAATCAAACAACAGGATAATAATCATGAAATAATAAATTAAAAATAAGCTCTGTAAATCAAAATGCAAAATCTATATTTAAAAAAAAACGTAAGCACAAACTAATGTTTTCAAACTTTATGACTATTCTGCTTTTCATATATTTTAACAAATTTTTTTCTCGATAATAATTTTTCAAGATTTTCATTTTTTCAAAATAAACGCAATGTGCTCAGAAAATATTTTTAAAAATTGTATTAAAAGTATAACACCTTTAAATTTTTTTGAAAGTGAAAAATGTTTGTTTTTCATCACATTATTTCAAAAATTAGTATTCTTACAACTACTTTATTGTTCAGCTATTATAATCTGTGAAGAGTAATTGAAATACTACACAAAAAATTTTGAAAAATTTTATCATATGTGTGAAGCATCTTCTTTTTTACGAGAAATAATAAGATTTGAATAAATGGTGGTAGAGAAGTGCCAAAGCATGCTGAAATAACTAAGCACCTTATGATTGCATAATTATTTATTTAGCTTTCGTTAAAAAATTGAATTTCAAAAAACTTCCCTTGAAAAGAAAAAATTGACGAGTTTCTAGGATTGGGGAGTAGCGAAAAATATTCATTTTATAAATCGCATTTCGCTAAATCATCATAAATATTTCTTTTAACTACTGTAGAAGATTAGCAAATCGCACTGCGCAGCGTTAAAACCAGCAGCAGACAATTGTAAGAAAAATAATTTGTTATGAGCTGTGTGTAATTTGTTATGTAATGAGTAGGTTTTACTTGAGGGTTCGGTTATGTCCTGAAAAGGAGTAAACGTTTCTACCTTTAAAAACGTTTCTACCTGTTTTTGTTTTGCAACAATGGTATGATCGTTTCCAGGGATACCAACATGTCATGGAATCCAATAGAATAAATTGTTAAAACTGCGTTCCAGTATTTAAGAATATAATTTTATTCTGCTGAGCTCTAAAGAGGAGCTTTATCTTAATATATTTAAAATCCCTTCAATGAAAAGTTTTGTGCTTATATAGATGATCCAATCATTCTTCGCAAAAAATCTAATATGCATATAGCGTTTTAAAAAACGAAAACATCTCAGAAGTTAAAACCGATAAATGCTTCTTTATTATTGCTATTCTAAAAATAAAGGTGCAATTAGAAATGATAACAGAATCAGCATGATTTGTTCGTTATCAGATGTAAAAATAGTGCAATGTTTTTCCTCATTGGAAAGTGTTTTTCAAGAATTAAATCTGCATGTTGGAGAAAATCAGTAATTTCAGTGTTTCAAATTAAAATAATGCAATTAGCTTATTTTTTTAAATGCAGTTAAAGCAATGAAAATTTTAAACTATACCAAATAAAACTAACAAATATATCTCAAAATATTGTTTAGCTCTTGTAAATAACGTTTCAAAGGTAATAAGGTCTCATCATTTCCAAAAAAATTTAAAATATTGCAACACTGATTTCAAAATAAAACTGAAAAACATTTTCACAAAACTCATCCCATTTCTTTTAGATTCGTTGGAATTTCAATTCTTCGTCAATCGCAGAATTAAAATAATTTATATTTCAGTTATGATAATTTTTGTAAATATACCGATGTCAAACTGTATGTATGCTTTAAAACAATACTTAATTGTATATGTTGGAATTCCAAATTCTATCATTCAAAAAGAAAGGTCATTTAGATATTGCAAAATAATATAGTCTTAGATTATTGCATAACTTTTTTTAAATAATTTGAATCATCCATTTTCAATATGGATAATATTAAAATAAATGTATAATAGCAGTCAAAAAAGGATTCTTCTGTTGTAATAAAGATAGGAATCTCATTCAAAAAGGTTAATCTCTGCTCTTATATCAATCAATATCTAAAACCTTTGAATTTTCCGTAACACTCAATTAAATAAAGGGATAAAGAAAAAACAAAATTGCAATAAAATTAGAATGTCAATAAAAATATTGAATTAAATTATCATAATACTCATAATTAAAGGAAATGCCATAAAATAATATAGGATAGGCAAATAAAAATCGGAACTCTGAAGATTCTGTAACAAAATAGAAACTTCAAAATAATGCGCTGAAGAGTCAAAACGAATGTTACCACTTTTGAAATAGATATACTTAATAGTAGATTTTCGTATAATCAAAGCGATTATATGATTTTTTAAAAAGAAAAAAGTAAATGGAATGTGTTATATTATTTAAAAGCATTTCAACTAAAATTATAATAAAAATTTATTAAGTTTATTTAATGCTTTTTTAAAACTTATAAAAATTGACAGGGAAGTGTCAAAACTAAATTTTGCTTGTGAATATTAATATAAATTCGCCATAATTTTTATAAAAAAATTTATTTTGAAATTTTGCCTTTATTGTAAAAGGCCTTAAGTGCAGTGTATAAGCAGATCATGGGGAACTCGTTCTATGAAATGAGGACTATTTATCCGTTCATGCATAAAATATTGTCATAGAATTTGGTAAATAAGTGAATCAAAGTCAAGAGGTATGCCTTCTGGCATAAACATTGCAGTAATTGTCATTTCATTTGACTTGATCAACTGTGAGTATTGCTTTGCAGTTGGTGGAGAGTTTTCAATGAGATGAAACTTCGTGATCAGAATAATATATAGGCGAAACAATTTTCTGCAAAAAATTTCTATTAGGTTCCTGACACCTCTCAATCTTTTATGCAATTTTGAGCCATCATCTTGTTTCTGGAAGCTAAATTATTGATTCCTTTTATTTTAATAGTAGAATAACTTGGCAAATGATTGATGTCGCTTTAAAATACTATTTGTCTTTTCCTATAATGAACAAACTATTTAAAATGAAAGAAAATTTTAAAAGAAATCATTGATGATTTTGTGTACGTATTTCCACGGAAAGGGGAGGGGCCTCGGTGGCCTGATGGTAAGGTCTCGGCTTCGGAACCGGAGGGTTTCAGGTTCGAGACTCGATTCAATGGAAGAACCGTCTTGTGAGGGGGTCTCTTGCACGTTAAATCAAACGCCCTCCCACTGGTGTGGTGAGGAGAGGGGGGAGGGCCAGTTCAGGTGTTGTCCTCGTCATCTGACCGTGGTTCAAAATGACGAGGTCGTTCCTAAATAGCCCTCGTGCTGCTTTAAACGGGTCGTTAATATAACTGATCTAAACTAAACCACGGAAAGGAGTGAAGTAGCTTCTGATGGTAAAGACTCCTCAGCACTCGCATACAGAAATCTGACTTCTAACTCAAATGAAGATGAAACAAACACACATTCGCTTGCACAACTCCTTTTTGCGAGGGTGCACATTCATACATCTCAGAGATAGGACACAGAACCAGGACTCAAACCCGGGATTGACACGTCAGAACGCAAGCGAAATAAATCATTAAAAACATATTATAAATTTTCGACAGATAACTCTGTTGCCATTAAAGATATTAAATTCCTTAAATTATTTTAAAATGTATAATATTAGAGAAAATATTAGAAAATATCTGATGATATAATTACTACACTTACAGTATCATTACAAAGATGTAGCTATTATATTAATAACATTTTCGTCCTTAACTTTCAAACAGTTGATTGATTTTAATACAATTGAAATAATTTTCCTTCATTTCATACAGTCAATGACAAAAGTTATGTTGAAAAATAAAATTAATAAAAAATGCAATGTGCGGAATTAAGTTAAAAACTCGTTTACTGTTTTAAATAATTAAATTGTTTTGATGCCTTTGATATACTAAATTCTTATATCCAGTCTTTATATCACGGTTTTTTTTCTTCTCAGAATCAAATAAACTCCATTTGCAAAAAAAGTGGTAACTAGTAAGAGTGGTTTTTTTTTAATGTTTCATTTTTCTCAAATTTTTATAAGAAGAATCAATTTCATGTGTTAATCAAAAAGTTAAAGTTAATCAAACTTATACTAAACCACTTGGAATAATGAAAACCAGAAATATAATATTTCTCAAATAAACTGCACAGTTTGATCTTAACTTATCCTTTTTTTCTTTTTTTCCACTGTTGAAAAATATGTTCGTTAGAAAACTTGTTCCATTTAACAAAATATTCGCAATCCCCCAGTGGAGAAGTAATTAGACAAAAAATGTTTCATATTTTTCCAGCTAATTGTTAGATATACTGAATATTCATTATTTAAGCACTTGACTAGCTCATTTGTTTCACAATGAATGGGCCTAATTGGTCAAGTGACAAAAAGAAAATTTCCTAAAGAAAAAGCGGGAAACAAAACCTTTCTATACTCTTCCCGTTATGCAAAAAAGAGCCACAAATCTTCGCAAAAAGTAAATAATTAGTTCAATTTATACACGATAAAAAGTTGAAACCTATTCTAAAAGAAAATTTACTTATTATTATCTGGAATAATGAGGAATTCTTATTTCCCACAGTTGACACTTTGTCTTTGAATAAAGTTTTTAAAACTACACTTAAGAGTGAAAATAAGCCACACTAATTTAACAAATGCGTTTCTTTTTTGCAAGTGTATTTCTGTTGTTAAATAATTATAATGCTGTTTAATGGAGCGGCCCTTTTATTAACAATCATTTGGAGGAAATTGGATTTACTTCTTTGTTTGTGGAATCAGATTCCAACAACAAAAACGAATGATATTTCGGGCTTGTGGATCACAATTAGTTGAAACCGATTTCATATTGGAATTTTGAAATATAGTCTACTTAAATATATAATAATAACAAAAATTATTCCACACTTGCAATAATACTTTTTGCGAGTGGAGTTGAAAAAAACAACGCAGAGCATAATTTGTATTTAATCAACTGTCAGAATGCTGATGTCAACCTACAACGTATAGTGCCTACTGACTGCTAAGGTTGCACAAAGTTTGCTTCATTTCTTTTTTTTTTTCCTTATTAAAACGGAATACATTTATTAAAACTTAATACTTATTAAAACGGAACTAATTTTACCAACTAGTTTACAAATTGATTGGTAAAATATGATTTGTTTTATATTTACATTTCCTCTGGATTTGTGTTTATAGGCATAAATTTACACCTTATTTATAAACAAATCAATAATTTAAGAAACAATATTTAGTATAATTGTGGATTTAAAAGTATATGGGAAGACATAAAGTTCTCATAGTAAATGAATCAAAACATATTAACATAAGAGTCTTTTTAAAGAAATGTAGTGTTTTGAATAAATATAAAGAAAAATTTCTAAAAACATCTAGAGACGTTATATTTATAAAAAAAAACAAAAAATAATGTGGAGATACAATACTCAGTCTAATTAAAATAAATCCATTTATATATACTTTAAGATTCATAATTTTAATCAACTGTACATGGAACATGTACAGAAAAAAATTATAAACATAAAAATTTATTGAAACATAAAGAGAATGATATTTTTAAATTATGATAAAATCCATTTGAATAAATTTAATTTTATAACTTCAAAATGCAAATAATAATCTGAAGAATAAGGTGGTTTTTATTACTATGCGATTTGCTAATGAAGCCTTTTACAGATAGAATATATTAATTGATGGAATAGTTTGAAAAGATTTATTTTTTTCACTAAGTGATAGTAAACATAAAACATAATGAATTTAGCATCTCGGTGAAATATTGCCGAACAACTCGAATTTCCAAAAAGATCAATGCAATTGTATTATGATGATATTAAAGCAGATTACATACATAATATTATAGTTCGCTTAATCCTTGATTTAAATCCTGTGCATAAAAAAGCCTTATTACATTTTAACTCAAGAGCCTCATTATTTTTAATAAGGCAAATAATTTTAGAATTGTTTTTTATGAAAGAAGAAATGGAAGTTAAAAAGTTCAACATAAATAGAAAGAAAACAAGGCACATTCTCATTAAAGGTGTTGTTATAAGAGACTTCCTCCTAGAAATTCAAAAATAGTCTTTTGAAATAAAGAATGTGAGCATTTTTATCTCATAATAATCAGATAAAGAAAGACTACAATATCTACAAAAGTTTCGAAGTTATTGTATGGTTTACATAATAGGCATTTCATTTTGAAATCGTTGATAGTTTAAAATTAGCAGTGTAAAATTTTGCGAAAAACTCAAAATATCCATCTAATGCGCTAAAAATATTCGAAATGTTTAACGCAAACGAAGTCACTGATTTAAAATGAATGAAATTGCATTTTGGAATCTAGCTGTGTTATTTCTTTTAGTACTATCGTATTTTGTGTTTGAGGCGCTCGTATTAATATTAGATAAAGTCCCTCAAGTGAGCAATGTAGGAGCTATTTAACTCCTTTGCTTCTAATGCTCATGAATCTTTGCTGAAATTCAAAGCGAAAATAATAGAAGTGAATCTTGCTGTTTTGAACTAGATTTGCTCTTTTCCATTTAAACAATCCCAGGAGTAACATTACAGGTTCTTCCGTTCTCAAAGCGTATTTTTAAATATGGAGTGCTTGATTTTAGGGAAATATTTGGTTTAGATGGGTTTTTAGACAAAGGCATCTTTGCAATAATTGAGAATTAAGAACGAAATTTTATCTAAAATGGCATTTACGATGTCATTTGAAATAAAGCGGAAAAATAAACATATAGTGATATGCCAATTCTCCCATTTAACGTTAAAAATTCCAAGTGACGTGAAATGTTATGCTAATCTTTGATGCACTATGTTAGAAATAATGATATTAAGTTATTGCTTTAGATGTCATAAACTCAGCTATTTTTAGTTTTTTATTTCATGAAGTACAAGAAAAAGTACACGTTTGTTTATTTAAATATCTATACGATTTCTCAACGCGCCTATCCTGTGACGAACAAATACAAGCAAAATATTCTAGCGTCAATAGTCGGAATTGTAGCTAGAAAGTTAACATTTTCTCATGATAACTTAATAAAAGTTTAATAATAAAACCATACTGAGGCAAACAGCACATTTCTCAGACCTGTCTTTGATATTATAAATAAGAAATTAGATATTCTAAATTAAAAAGAATTATACAATAAAGTTATTGGAAGTTGCACATTTCCAATGTAAATATCCATTACAGCACTATCTACCTGCGAAATTTGTACTAATATTATTAATTTTGTCCTAACATAAAAAAGAATGCAAAGAACAATAATAAAAAATATTGTTTACAAGGATAATAAGCAAAAATATCAATACTGATCAAAAATCCAAGGTCGGATGCTAAAGAGAGGAAAATTTCCATGAAACTGAAGAAATAAAAGTCACAAATATCATTTAGAGAAATAAAATTTGTAGGTAAACTCTTGAGGTAACAGGCAGTGAAAGATAAGAATGAAAAGTTGTATCTTAAAGAAATAAACCTGGGAATAAGTAGTGCAGACAAAGTACCTTGTGCTGAATTATATACTTTAGGGAGAGCTCAGATAAATCTATTTTTTCCAGATAAGGCAACCCAGTAAAAGATATATGTGCAGTTGTCAAGGAAAAAAATATTACGCCATATCTGATATCGAAAAGAAAATAAAACTTTATTTATGGAATATTAGAATGCAGTTGTAGTTATTGGATTTTTACTCTGAAGGGGTTGGATTTCTTTATCATTCAAAGTGACATTTGATAAAAAAAAAGTATAATTTCAAATAGTTTATTCCTTCATTGTAATAAAAATACCAAAAATGGGTGTTATAAATGGCAAGAATCATATTAGAATACAAGAACATATATCTTCTAATGAGATTGATTTCTGTTGCTATGTTATTTTAATTTATTATGTCTCCATTTCAATTTCATGCATTATGGCTTTTTTTCTTTTAACTGCGATAAGTTTTCATTATAAAAATCAAGATTATAAATTATATAATCATAAAAACTTGATGTTTCAAAACTCGTCTCACTATAAACAGAAAATCGTTGCTGTATTAGTCATGATTGTTTTTCTCAGATTTCAATTACCAAAGTCTGGATGTTATTTTATATCTCATTTAAATAATGAAAATAGCTTCTTATATTCTACTTTATGACAGATTACAAAATAAAATGTGAATCAAAGCCTTACTTTATCAATATTTCATTAGAAATGAAACCTTAGAAATATAACATCTCCTTTGGGAGATGATTGCTCTAAATATCTAGTCATTAAAAACAAAATATGCATATAATATTCAATATTTTCGCTTCGTTCTCAATTTATATTGATTTATCAGATGTGTTTCTTTCATATATTTTCTATCCTTTAATAATTTCTAATTTAATTTTATGAAATTTTATTTCTTGTTTTTGCTTATTATTTGAACTCCTCTATATTTACGTTGGTTAGACATAAATGAAAATTCTTTCTGTATATACATTTCTATATATAAAGAAAAAATAGTAAATGATTACTGAATTAGATGAAATATGATAAATTAAAATGTATTGATAATATTAGATTTTTTTAATTGAAAATATTTATTTAATTGTCCATTAGCATCTTAAGAAAACTGAAGGTAAGAATTTTCAGTACTCACTCTCATGTTATTATTTTCAAATTGATTAGATGATGTCTCAGTTTAAAAGAAAGATATTCCTTTCGATATTGATTAAAAGTATTCCTTCATAAGGTCTATTCCACCTAAAATCTGCTATAAAATATGGCATCATGTTTCAAATTTACTTATATTGGTATGATATACAGAATTCATTAGAACATCTGAACTCGAATTCTATTTGTGTTTTCTTTTGCGGTCTCACATGATTTCTATTATCAAAAAAACATACGATACCGACGCAATGTTGAATGATGTGTTAAAATGTCAAAATAACCTAAAAGTACAATATTGTAGAATTTGAAATATTCATTTTAATAAACAATGATGTGTTTCTTTTACTGAGAATTGATGTTACTAGGCATGCATGCAGTTAATTATCAGTTAAAAGGACAAATCGAATCATAGCTGCGAACATAAATGATTAATTTTTAAAAAATCATATTGCAGGTATGGTATGCATCTTAGAAAATTCGAATACCGTCTAATACGTTTTGTGAATGAGATGTACCTCCTATATATTTGTTGAACAGTTTTGCTTTACATTAATTATTTTTATATTTAATTATTGTAGAACATCTGGTGCTGCATGAAATGCTCATTTTAATGAACAATAATGTGTTTCTTCAACTGCGATTTGATGTTACGAGTCGAGAATGCAGTTAATTATCAGTTAAACAGGCAAATCGAATCATAACTGCAAACAAATTATTAATTTAAAAAAATTATATTACAGATATTGTAGGCATATTATTTAGAAAACTCGAATAGAGTCTAATGTGTTTTGTGAATAAGATATACTTCCTATATATTTATTAAATAATTTTGTTTTACATTAATTATTTTTATATTTAATTTAAACTGATAAAATCCAAGAATATATATTATATTTATATTTGTATCGATCATAAAATTTATATTAAAGGCGCATTAATCTGACATCTTCCCTTTCTTTTTTGTTTCAAGATTTTCTAAAACAGAGATACTAACCAAATTAATGCATTTATCAATGAAATTAATTTTAATATAAATTAAACAAATAGGTTCATTCTCTGAAAATGGTTTATTTTTTACCCTTTTCTCAAAAATTAAGGATTGCATGCATATTACTCACCTCATGGTAAGGAAATTTATTTAATTTAAGAGGTTTATATTGTAAAGAGATCTAAATAAATATTTGTGATATAAGCTATCAGAATGAAACAGGACAGAAAAATCAACTTTCTTAGATGTTAGGCAATTATCAACAATTAATTTACTACATAGTGCAAGTGAATTAATCTTTTGAAATTTATTTGTAATCCTTGCAATTTTTTTAATACTAGTGTTAAATGTTTTACAGAAATAGATCTCTAAAAACGAGACTACATATTATAGCTGGAAATATTATATCACCCTTTTGTTTATTCCCAAGAGGAAAATGCCATTAGTCATTATGGTACACTCGTAGAGTATAATCTGATCTTCTGATGAATGAACTGCAGTATTGGCTATTGTTTTTCAATCACTGGTTATTGAAAGTATGTACTGATGTTTCTTAGGGTCACATTGCAAACAGTCAGCTTGAAAATAAACATAATCTCAGAAAGGTAAAAAAATAAAAACAGCATTTTTAATGAATATCACAGAATGATCTAAAGTCGCTGGATTAACTCGTGCATTTCGAAATTATTGCGAAAACTTCATTATAAAACAAAATCCATTGTGAATAGTAAAAATGATTATATTAAAGACCAAATAAATACCTAACAATACTAATCTGAAATGGACAGCTATAAATAAACAAGTTAAGTTATATTTATTATTGATTCGGAGTCACAAACTTATATGCATCTTCTCAAATTCATACCATGTCATCAACAACTAAATGCTGACCTTAATAATCGGGAATGCTTCCTTTCTGGATAATGAATTGCTTCTCCTTGACGTATTATTAACATGTATTCTCTGATAGCCACTAATATGTGAACTCCGCCTCTTTCAAATACATATTCTAAAAGATATTCTCATTATTTATGTTTTTTGGAAGATCATAATTTAAAAATGAATGACCATGAAAGTAATTTCTTTTTAAATTTTTATAACTGAGTTGAATATATTTAGAATTTCCATAACTTGAAAGTTCATTTTTTTCCACTTCAAATTGATCAAGCATACAATTTGCTCTCAACTACAAATAAAAATTATTTTGCATAACACATGCATTCACATTTTCAAAAGAACCAATCAAGTTTTCAATTAGAATTGAATGAATCTTTAGGGAAGTGAACTTTTTCAAAAAACTATTCAACGATTAAAAATTAAAATAATTTTCTGATATAATATTAAAATTATTTGAAACAATTGAATTAATAAAATTTCCAAGTTAAAAATTAAAAATAAAGAACGAACATTAAAAAAATTTGCAACAAGAAAATAAAAAAAGTATTTCCGAATTCAGTTCTAAATTTTTTTTCGATAAGTAAAATATTACACATTCATATCAAGATTAGGAAGCAGAAAAGTGAAAAAAATATCAACATTGAAATTAAATTCTATGTTAAAAACTTCTGTTAAGAAAGTGAACACATTAAAAAACGTTTGTTAACGCGTTTTGCAGTAAATTTATTCTAAAACCGTAGTGAAACTAAATTTTTAAAAACCACAATATTAAATACAATTTATCCATCCATAGAAGCAATGAAAGTATAAATACTAAAACAATATGCTCAAGTTTCGCAAAATAATGATCTGAAGCCAATTGTTTGAGAGTAGGAAGATGGATGAAATGGAATGAATTAAAATTTTAATTAATAACTTTTTAGATAAAGAAATCCACATAAGCTCATTAAAAGTTGTTTCAAAAGCATATACTTTCATTGCGATTGATTTTAGCAAATGAAAATCATTTTTTTGACATTAATGTAAACGCATTTTGTAATAATTGTAATGATGTAAATGTTATTCGAATGAAATTGGTGAAGAAATAATAATCTTTACAGCAGAAAATATTATTTACCATTCAATTTAATAAATAAACATTTGGAATTTATTCTAAATTGGGGCAAAGTCTTAGAACATATACCTTAATACAATTTAAATTCTAATCTTTCAAATGGTTGTAAGTGAAGTCTTTATCTAATAACCAATGCAATGTTGTTACTAAAACACGACTCAGAAGAATCGGGGGGGGGGGGGGTATGACATATAATTGATATTGCACACAAATCACTCTAAAATTTATAAATGAGTATCTTTAAAAGAATTCCAATGTTTGTTGTTGTTGTTACATTTATTTGATTTTATTTCTCAGTTTTTATATTTCATGATTTAGAATAAAATACTGAGCCACAGGAAACATCGTATTTAATTCGAAATTGTATTTAAATTTTCGTTCAAAAGTATTTTATATATTCAAGGCGAGCACACGTATTTAAATACAGAATTAGCAAATAATCAGCTTTCCACAAAATAAAAAATTGAATAATAGACAATTCAAACTACTCAATTTACAGTTATTAAATAAAACATTTGGACAAAATTCTGCCTGAAAATGGCACTGCAATATCTATAAAAAGATTTAAAATATTTTTAAAAGTTAAATAATATTAAAAATAGCATTAAACCGGCTCTCTGTGTTCCCCATAATGATCAGCAATGTCCTTTAAACTCAGAACTACATTTTTCTCAACTCACCGTGGCAAATCTGCAGGAATATCAAGAACATTGGACTGAATTATTGTCTTCAGATTTTGCAAAAACATTGGTCTGTGTCGGCAAATACTGTTTTTCAGGAAATTCTAAAAATATATCCGTCAAGCGAGGGGTCCATGTTATTGGAAAATAACGGCTGATTACCCGTTCATCTGTGAAATGCTGCCTTAGCCATTGCTTTATACTACGACAAAGTGAATTGTTTCTCCTACAGGAAAATATTGCCTAGAAAATATCCATTCTGTTGAAGTTATGAAATTACAAATTTCTCAGTATATCGAGGTACCGTTGTCCATGGACGAAACAGACTTGGGTTAAATGTTCAGTTATGAATTCAACTCAAAAAGTTGAATCCAACGATGATAACTGTGAAACAAAACCATATTGCCACTTCTTCAAGGTACAATAGCTCTTACAAGACAATATGAGGGAATTTCTCGGCTTAAACAATCGCGGTTAATTACTTGCAAAAGTTTGGCTAAGCCATGAGTCCCCGACCTGAAACTGATGCTCAGGCACAACTTTGTGGGGTTAAAAATACTAAATCCACAGCAAGATTTTTTAATAATGGAATATGAAATATTCAATGCATAGGAAACAGCTGGCACTTTCACACTACTATGCAATGCCTGTTAGCCGCATTTTCAACGTTAGAAGATGGCTACATGGAAGATTGCCAAATTGCCCAGTTGTTAGAAATTTATATTTCATTTTGAGTAGGGCACAAGCAGACCTTGGATCTCCTCCTATCTGCTTCATTAAATGAAATTTTTTGCAACTGAAAATGAATACTTCCATTTCTGGTTGACAAATTGCTCTTTTTCTTGTAACGTAAGCTTGATGTCCAGGAAGTAACTAATGCTTGCCTTTTTTAATGCAAAAACTAATACAAAAGGGTAAGCATTTGACAAAATTAAGTTTCACATTTTTAACATATGGAAATAAGTGACATTTAAGCTATTGCGCCATCTATTGATGAAATTTGGTTGTAATTTTTTATTAAATCAATGTTAATGAATTACTTCAATCGATTGTAGTTGTATCTTATTTGAGACAATAGGGCGAGTTCTAGAGTCCTCTAAATTGAGAAACTTCTCTCTTGCTAATCTAGTATGGACATAACTGTGCGATTAGTCTACTAATTGCTAACTAGCTTTTATGCAAAATTGTATAAATGAAAACATTCTATAAAATATAATTTGACTAATTTACATCTTTTTTTAATGATCAGGATATTTAATTATAATCCTTTAAATGCATTTCGAACTTTGACAAAAATTAGGGCAATCTAACTCATTTTTCAGTTTTTCAATTTTATTTGGTATGACGCATGACGATATCTTGCTATATAATCACGTATTTCAGTTAAACTAATAATATTATCATTTTAAATTAGTGCATTAGGTAGCTAAATTTTGGAACACTGCTAGATTCTTTAAGAAACATTCAATTTACAATATAGTTAAATTTATTAATTTACACATTTGACAGATCTTCTCAAATTATTCTTTTTATATTTTTATCCATTAATATTTTTGTTTAATCTAGAAAATGTTGCCAAAAATAATTATCATCTGAAGTGCATCGATATTTTTGTTCATTTCGCTTCATATCATCTACTATTCTTAGCTGACAAGAAGTTTTAACTGAAATATTAGAAAGATATTTCTGTGAAATTCGATATTGTGTTTTCATGTATAAGTATCTGCTACTCGTATTTCATAAAAATGTCTAATGCCCATATTTCACTTCACTCCAATCGAATTCTTTTATCACATCGAGCCGACTCCACGTCATTTTTCGAAATTGCGTTGAAAACTTATTATAATCCATCACAGTTTTTGCCAATATCTTGTAAAGAAACAAATGGCATTTCAATGAACTCGATACCCGTTCTTCGCAAGGAAACCTGAGGTGTATCCTAGCGTGATTCCGTGATACAGGCAGCAGTTGGCTTGACTGCAGAGAGGTGTAACTAGTCACGAACAAGTATACTGCTCGAGTTTCGTGGCTTAATTCATCAATGGCATTAGCATAGTGGAACATATCATTGCTCGCTTTGGAACAGTCTTTGAATCGCACGTTCTTAATCGCGTGCCTCCCATGAGAATATTGACAAGCAATTTAAGGAAATACAAATGCTGCATTATACAGAATGCGCCGACCTCTTTTGTGAAGAGAGGTTCAACCACTTTTGTAAATACGCATTAACACTCTAAGAATCATTTTGTATCGGATATGCATAACAGTGTTTATTTCTTGCCAAAAATGCATCATTCTTTTTTACAAAAAATGCAGGTCAATGTTAACATTATTACGCTTGAAGTATTTGATGAGTCAGTGCTTCGAACTTTAGAATATGGCATGAAATACGCAAAATATTGGAACGAATATTTTGTCTTGAAAAGGTTTATTACAAAGAGAGAGTCTCATTCAAGTTGCTTCATTGAGAAAACAAAATTGAAATTACTTGGCAATTGTTGAAACTTCTTGCGTATAATTTAGAATATAATTTCTTCAAAATAATCAAAAAAATACATATAATGCAATTAAAAATAAAAACATAAGAAAGTTAAAAAAATCATGAAAAATGTGCATTAATTAATAAAATTGTAAATAACGAATTTTAATAACTTGTAATCTGAAATGAATTGTTTTACATAAATCTTCTAATTATGTCATCATCAGATTCATAAAATCCGTTTTTCGTAGTGTAAAACTCCCATTTATTTCATTTTAAGGGAGTTATTCCTTTATAACAAACTTTATTATAATTTTTACCACCTTACAAAACATACTCAACAAGAGTGATTCAAGATATACAAGAGTGAAGGATCCGAAGTACTTTCTGTCCAATATGTAAAATTTTCCCTGCAAGAAAATCAATGATCATCAGAAGAATCGTCTTAAAAAATTGTTGTACAGTTCCTATTGAATTGATATGAGTTAAAAACGAATTCTACAATTAAGTATATCATGCCAGACATATTTATCAATGATATAATTTAATTCAGTTTCCAATATGCATAATAGTTGAATAAATGCATAAGCATCTATAGACAAATTTTGAATTCTTAAAGAATATATAAGAAATTATAATGTATAAGAATATATAAGTATTTTTAAAAATGAAACGTTCCGTGAGGTTTTCATGCAAATTGGCGTCGCATTCTTCAGTATCATTAAAAACTGAGTGAAATGAAAATCTATTTTTTAAACAAATTATTATGTATTATCATAAAACTAATTCGAATTTTATCATAGAAAATTTGTAAGTTCATATATATTATTTTCCTTCTTAAAAGAAAACAGAAAACTAATGAGCGCCGAAATCCTTATTTTGTAATTTCCATGAAATATATCCAACTGAAGCAAAGATACTGACCACTATGTCTTTTCCGGTGTCAAATTTAGGTGTTACATGGCCTAAAAAATTCTTCTGTGCATTTCTGAAATAACATTTTTATGCAGTTTACTACCTCTATTTTTTACTTTTTCAATTTTATGTGTTTTCTTTCATCAAAAAATAATCCTCTGTTTTCAGTTACCTGAGAATAACGATTGTCTTTAATGAGAACTCTTCGATTTGTTGATCTTGCGTTTCATCCTGTCTATTTCATAGGTTTTGTCTTCTTCTGTGATTACGTCAAAGTCTTGTAAAGCACCGTAGCTGCAGCAGCACTATGCGATATTTTAGAGGGTCAGCAATCGAAGCTGCAGATGGCTATTTAATACGCATTTGAGTGCTTTTCTCTTTGTTCAGTTTCGAAGGGTCTGGAAGTTTAATATCTTCCTGTCTATTTGATAGATCTGTTTGATATGTCTCTTCTTGTGTGTTCTGTCTTAAAAAACACTGTTGTTCTTCAGCTCTGTCAATAACCATTTCTTTCACACTAGAATTTTTCCCCGTTCTTGATTAAACTTAATTATTCTGTGTCGTTGTTTACTTTTTCTTCCTTCTCTCTTCCACAAATTGTTTGCGGTAGCTACATGGATGTTACCATAACCATTATACTGTTCGAGCGTTGATCTTTTAGAAACTCTTGTTCCATAACTGGTACCTTGTTTTCTATTATGTGAGTGCAAGTATTAAAATGTACACATTTACAAGCAGCAATATCAAAAAAAAAGTTTAGCTTCTTCTCTAAATTTTCCGGGAATGGAATCAAACCCATTTAAAACTTTTTTTTTTACTTTTAGACTTAAATAAATTCCTGTATTTAGCATGATAAGCTTTTATCATTTGTAATATTATTTTGCTAGAAATAACAGGAATCGAAGCTCTTGACCATATTTGTTCTATTTTGTGAACTTAATTGTCACATACTTGGAACATTACAGAAGAATTCATCTCTGAAGCAATTTTAAGATTATGTCTACTATAACAATAGCACTTCATAACATATTTATAAATAGGCAGTTCAATTTCAAGAAAATCACTAAATTTTCCAAAAATAGGGCATTTTGACATTTGTCTTATCTTCACTAACTTAACTTGAGCCATTTTTGTAATTGTAAAGTACACATGCACATAAAGTCACAAATCATTTACGTTATCATTACACAAAAAACAGAGAGATGACTCAAACTCATCTGAACTTGGTACCACCTCCGATCTCATCACCAAACAGAGACATAACTCCAGCTCCCCTCAATAAGATCTACTTCAGTGATGACTCTGTTTTCTGGATGCCATTTAAATGCAATAGTCGAACTGTTTTCATATTTCTATTTATATTATAACGCCTATTTAAAGCTTTTTATTTCCTAAACGAAGTTCACAAAAAATCTTTTAAAAGTTGCAATAATTGTGTTTTAACATCTTTGTGTAGCACCACAATGTGTGCTCTAATATTTTTTTAAAACTTTTTATTTCTCTTATCTGTATCAAACGACATCTTTTACATGCCATTACAAATTACAAATTACAAATTGATTATTTCGTAAAAAAAACTTTAAAATGTAACAAAAATTTCACTTTTTTAAAACTTTAAAGTCCTTGCTACACCTTAAAAAGCACTCTAATTTTGCTCCTATTTATATTTTATCTACAACAAAAGGCAACATTTCCACGATATTCCAAATTAAAATCAAATGTTTGCTTTTACGTTCCAGCCTATAGATCAGTAATCCATTTTATCCTTATTTTTTAAAAATCAATTTTTCTTCAAAGCGCAGTCTGAAATGCTAATATCTTTTCCATTCTGCTTCTTTATTCTTCAAGCCATACAGTGTTTCCTAAATTGCTTGACATTTGTTTTTGTATTAAAAAAAATTATTTATATTTCACGACTGGGCTTAAAGCACTGTAAAGAAAAGTTTTAGACTTTGAACGTGTTCATTGAAATATATTCATTGTAAATGTTGGAATTTATAGGAAATAAAGAACATAAATGAGCCAATGAATAAAAAAAAATTTCATCAACAGAAAACTCCTAATTTTCAGATTATTTAAATATATTTACGGAATTTTTGACTAATTAATAAGTCTATCAAAATCTCCTCATTGTTTTTATAAAAATTATCAGTATACCTTAATCCATTTGAAATATGTCTTTGATGTATATTTTTTTATAAATTTCAATGAGAATCCAATATTTGGCTCAAAAATAATTGACAAAAAAGCAATTGAATTCAATTGAACTAAAAATAGATTTGGAGTGACCGAAAATCCATGCTAATGGCCTCACAGACCACAAGCCCCTCAGTTAAGGGTTAAATAGTGCTTTTCATTAACTGAACTACATGAAAAATGTTAGCTATATAAAATAATTTAAGGCTTATATTTTACGAACATATGTTTTTTTTTGTGGGAAAAAGTATAAATGTGAAAAAATTTAATTAGCTGTTTAACCAACGAATTAAAGAATATTATTTTTAGTTACTAAACTGTCAAAAGTGAATGATTAATGTCATTATTTTGGAATACTGTCCTTTCTGTCCTTTTTTGCTGCATTATAATCAGTCAATATCATCAGCAATATTTATCCCTTCGTTATACATTTAAAATACCAATCTATAATTGAATAATGTATACGAAAGTTCAAAAAAAAATATCTATATTTAGAAGAATATCTCACACCTGTTTTCAATTAAATAATTGGTTACAAAAATAAAATATTAATTATATTTAAGCATTATAGCAATTTAAAATCATGCATGTAAATGAGGCATTCTAATAAAAAGTTTCAATGTTAGAAAATATTTCTTAATAATTGTTCTTAATAATTTCAAGATCTGCCGCTTTGACTGAAGATTTATTTTTAAAAAAAGAAATAGAAAATAATAAAATAAATGATAGAAATTATAAAAAGTGGTGATTAAAAACTACTATAAAATAATTTAACTTTCAACATAAGCATACACTTGCTTTTAAAAAATACCTTTTGTGATACTTCAGATTTAATCTTATAATTTCTTTTTTCCATCAGATGCTGTTTTGGTAAGTGATTAGATTTTCTTTATGTGAAATAATTTTTCAAGGATTACAAGCTTTATTGAAATAAGTGAAGATATTTTTCTAGGCGTTTTTCTTTTAATGCGATTAATAGAAATAATCTGCCTTTTGAAATTCTTTAAAGGAATACTTTAAAATATATTGTTTATGATGAAATTTGAACTTGAATAAAAATTTCAGGATTTAATCAAAAAGGTATTGAAAACTTTTTCTTATTGTAGATCGGTTTTTTTCTCTTATTTATGACGTTTATTCAATGGAAAAATATTTCTTCGTTAATACATTTAAGGGCTAAGACGGATTTCACAACGAAGTTGAAAAGAGATAGAATCGAGATTCTTTAAAAATAGAACTGCAGTTTTTCAAGCAACTTTAATTGAAATAGAATTTTATATAATCATATTTTATAAAAATGTGTCTTTTTTTATTCACGGCTTCCAGAAAGAACAAAAGTGATATGATGTTAATAATAAGTTTCATTATGATGTTAATAATAAGTTTCATTATGATGTTAATAATATGTTTCATTATGATGTTAATAATAAGTTTGTGATAATAACACGCATTAGCACAAACTGATGCTCTATATATTTTTAATGAAAAATAAACATTGGGTTTAAACATAAATTAAAAAATTACTCCTTTTAATGAATCAATCAAACCTTTCCAGTTAATTTTCCTCCATTAATTGAGTTTAATCAGATTTTTATTCTAAGATTCAAAGATGAATGGATGCGTTGTATCATATGTTGAATAAAAGAATAACTGAATGCTCGTTATCCCGGGTATATGATTCTGAATTTAGGCTTGAAGACGAAGTGACAGTTTAAAATGTCAATGCTTAAATGTATTTTCAAAGCAGAAATACTGCGCAGGTAATTATAGATTACGTCACTGATTAGTGAATCTGTTCTTTTGGTGAAAAAAAAATAATTAAAATCCCTTGGAAATGGTGTCTTGTTTCTAGATCAATCTTCAATGAGTGGGTCTTGACGAGAATTAATTGGATCCAAAAGTCAGGCATCTCAATTCCAATCTCTAATATTGAGCACTCTATATTGTAAGTTTTATTAATTTATTTAATTTATATGTACGAATTTTACTATTGTTTAGATAGCTTAAGGTATATGTACACACTTGAAAGTCCGTTCAAAATATCGAATTTTTTTAATATTATTTCATAAGGTTTTCTGACCCCTAAAAATGATTAAAATCCCTTGGAAGTGGTGTCTTTTTTTCTTCATCCATATTCAATGAGTAGAATAGGAGAATTACCTGGATCCGAAGGTCAAGCATCTCAATTCCAATTTGTGATATTCAGCCCTCTATACCGCAAGTTTTATATATTTATTTAATTTATGTGTACGAATTTTGCTATTGTTTAAGTAGCTTAAGTTATATGCACACAATTGAAACTTCGTTCAAAATATCGAATTTTTTTATTATTATTTCATAAGGTTTTCTGATCCTTTATCTTTCAAACGATACCAAAATGTTGTTTCAATATTCGGGATATTTCTCGAGTTATAAAGATTTCTCTTCAGGTACTTTCACTAAAAACTCCTGTTTTGGTTTTTTTAAAGCTTGTGTTTTGAAGAATAACATTTTTCCACTCTGCCGCTTCATTCAAACAATCATAACTCAACAAAAATATAAACCAAAGACGATTATTTAGATATCAAAATAATCTGTATGAAACAGTGAATGCTTTGTGCCTCAATCACAGTTATATTTATAGAAATAAATTTTTAACAGCTGTTTAAAGTTAAATTTACAGAAATAATCTCGTTTATTCTATTCGTCGTTGATGACAATTTTCTTTAAAAAATAGATTTTTATAACTTGATTGAGGCAGACAAAATGAAGACTAATATTAGGCATCATATCCAACTATAATTGTGTGTCTGCACGAATTAGAATTTAAGATACCATGTTTCAATCATCAATTAATTAAGTAATAATCAGTGTAATATGGTTTTTATCACTGAATTGAGTTTGAATATATATTAATGACGTATTGTGAAAAAAGTAAATTTGTGGAAAAAAGTGGATTTGTGGAAAAAAGTAGATACAAAATAGGTTCATTGTGATGAATGAAAATTTCCATTGGAACTTGTTGTTTAAGATGGATGCGATTAATATCCTGGTTTGAAGTTGTTGATTTTTTTAATTTCACGATAGCCTCGAAATGGTATAATCTGACGAAAGTGAAGTGCATAAAATCTGCTGGATGTTTTGAAACATTTTGAAAATAAACAAATATAGACAAAAATAGCTATATTTTAGGAATTTTCTTTAAAATATGAAAGCACTCATTAAAAACGTCTTGTAATTAGAGAAACCAATTTCTAACGAAGTTTAAAATAATTTGCTATACCTGGAGAATATACTTTTTCAAAGTAAATATGCATGAAATGCCAAGAATAATTTTCGACACCGAATAAAGTAGAATGGATATATGAAGACTATAGACACAATACTTTACCCCTTATATTTCACGTTAAAAGTATTTCCGAATCCAGCAAGAGGACGAGTTACAATATCTCTCCTTTATATGGACAAATGAGAAGATAGTTTGGGAAAGTTTTGGTTTATCTGCAAGCATTGAGAAGGATTAAACTACGTTTTTGCAATTAGTGCGTTCAACAACTTTAATGAATAGAGCGGTTCTCTTTCTTTTCTTTGAACCTGCCAAGCGAATAATCACTCTTTACCACACGCGCATGTTAGAGTGTATTAAAATAACAGTTACATGAGAGAGAGTTCTCAATTTTGCTCCGACAAGTAATTAAAGAGCAGTAAAAAGAAAAATGTTGGTTCAGTGAGTGTGTTGTCTTGAAATAATTTGGAGCTTATCAAAGGACAGCACATTTCTGGAATATAAAAATCTTTTTGAAATGTAATTAGTTTCCTGATGTCTTCGAAACAGCTATAATATCCTGCGTATTTCAGCTCTATCAGCATCGAGAGTCTCTTTATGTTGAATCTTTCCTAAGAGCTCTCTAGTTATATAAATAAAAATTATAAGTGAAGTTTCAAAGGACAATATCCGGATCTAAAGCTGAGGGTTTGTCAGAACAATTCTTCAATATCATGTTTATTTTATTGAAAATACGTGTGCTTTATGACTTAAGTAATTGGTCAGTTCTAATAAGGGATGTTTTAAAAAAATCGTCAAAATAATCATTTAAGAAATTTTTGATGACCCTTTTGACCCTTTATTTTCTTCTTCAAAATGCACTTATATAATTTGTGGAATATCATTTTGACTGAATTCAATGTTAAAACTGTATTTCCTCACAAATTGATATTTAGAAGCTCATCATATATTATCATCATTTCATTATTTTTAACACAGCTTCTCGAAGGAGAAATACTTCCGCAGTTTTTATTTCAAAAGAATATACCACTAACTCTCTTCAAGTAATAAGTTTCTAGAACAAGTAATATGTTTCTAATTTCCAGAACTAATTGGTATTTTAAGCTATTACTATAAATGTATCCTTTTAACTTTTTTACTGAATAGTACATAGGTGTAAGTTTCTGAAAATGCAGCTAAATCACATTAAAATGAATTTGAAGCTGCCGCACTTAATTTACTTAATGATGTTGCTTTGATACAGATAATTTTTTAAATTGTAACTTTAATTTATTAACATATTTATATTCCATTTCGCTACAAACTGTATAGACAAAAAATAATTTCTGCTATGTAGAACAATATTTACCAGATTCATTTTTTTCATTTTCATTTCACACAGCAATTATATTTTTCCTATTGCCTGAAAAGATGTGATTTTGTTACTTTTGAGAGCATTTAAGGCAAGGAATTAAAGAAAAATATCAACCATATCGAATAGATGTGTTCATATTATTGTCAAGGGAAAGTTTTATTTTTGTATTTAGTAAATTTAGTTACATATTTCTTGTGGGAGAAGAAATATCCATATGTATCCAGCCCGAGTACCACTTATTACTGACTTGGAGGCCCGCATCCATGCTCTCATTCTGAAGAAAAAGTGAATTGAGTTGATTGCAATGAATAATACACAAACATAAGGTAAAGCCAAAGCAGCATGCGCCAGTCCATAAGCATCGAAGCAGCAGCGCGAGAGAATGAGATTGTTTTCAATACACATGTGGTGCCCTCTGGCTCTCGTTCCTTTGTCAAGGAATGAACGATATATTGCATTCCCAAGGCGATAGCAACAGAGTATTGCACCCCAGGCTGTCTTCTGCTCATCAGTGCATGTTCGAGAGTAAAATAAAGTTTTGGTTTGCTTGCTTTTATCGTAGATAGAATAAAGAGAGAAACTTTGTGTGGGCTGCAGTTACGATATCATTGCGTCTTCTACAGGCATTATTATTGTGTCTAGTTCGGTGGGGTTTTTTTTTTGTATGAGAAGAAACTTCACTATTATTTTTAATGCTGCGCCAAATTGCTTTTATGCTCGTTTCTGTCACTTTTGTTCCGAACAAATCGCATTGTTACGATTTTTCTGGCAGGGGAATTTCCTAGAAAAACTCCACGGAACAAGAATATTTCCAGTGAAAAACATCGTAAAATTAACCTTATAAATAATGCTTAGGGAAATTCCTGATTTGCTTTTCCTTCTTAATTAAACGTTTTTGCTTTTTTTGTTTTATTCTACATTTTTTACTTTTATTCTCCCTATTTATGTTACTTCTTTATCTGTGTTACTCGTTTTTAAAATTTTCATTATGGTTTTCTTTTGAAAATTTTTCAAAATCTTATTTATTTCACACAGTTTTAAAATTCTCATGGATCTTTTATAAAGCCAAAAAAAAAAAAAAAAAGAAAGAAAGAAAATAACTATTCTTAAAAAAAATTAGAAAACGTTTAACCGTTTTCTTTTTTGGTAAATTATTCATATCTATTATGAATCCGTTTCTCTTGCATTGCACTTACACATATAGTAAATAATAAATAAATTAAAATAAAATAAAATAGAAGTTTAATATAGCTGAAACTTTTATTTTCTTTATATTATGCTTAGTAAAAATCAAGCAATTTCGAAAGTTTACAATTTTTTCTTCCATTCAATTTTTTTTCCATAATTTTCAACTTTCGACAATGTCTAAGGGGGAAAAAAAACGAAAATTCACAATTGGAGGTATTATACAGGGTGTCTGAAAAACCTAGACCACGGCTTCCATTCGTTAAATATCGATCATAGATATATACTGTAAATTACAAAGTTGCATGAAAAAGGCACAATAAATTTTGAAACTGATTAAAATTTTCATAAGATTAAACATTAAAAAATACAAGATTTAAATTTTTATACGACCCCAGTATAAAAAAATTTCCAATGACCAAAATAAGTCTCATTCTCTGATGGAATGTTCCCATTCTCTATGAAACTAAATAAATGCTGACTTAACAACTTTTCGAAGCCTGGATATGAGTTCATGTCAGATGTTCGTATTTCAGATTTCATACACAAATTAACAAAGAAAGTAATAATTGAATAAATATAACAATTTTGCTATGTATTGGTTCAAAAATATAAAATCGTGTAGAAATAATTACTTAAATTAAATACTACACAACTTGATGCCATTTTTTCCATTCATGCCAATACAGAGCTGCATTCAACTGATAACACTTCTGTACACTCTATCAAGTTCTTGTTCGGTGATGTCACAAGAGCCCTCTAAAATGTGTTGTTGCAATTCTGCTTTATTTAAGGGATGTAACAAATAAATCTCCCACCAAAATATATCTGTAAGCATATATAGTGCATTGCACATGAACTTTTTTTTTACAATTTCAATGATGGTGCTATTTTGAAGTTATATTCTGTAATTCATGATATACAGTTTTAAAGTATTTTTCAGGCAGCATACATTTAAAAATCTGCATTTAAAACTAACTATATGAAGCATATTTTTCCCTATGATGCGCTCTTGCGTTCCTTCATCTGTACTGAAGCTGTAAAAATTGCATTTTAATTTGTGATTGACTCCTCACCAACTTTGTTTTAACATATATTTGAGAGTTTAAATGATAAAATACTGAAATTTTGTACGCGACCCCATTAGGGGATGTGGCACATTTTACACATTGAGATATTTTTTATCCGTATAAAATTATAGTTTTGTATTTTTTAAAAAGTTTAATGCCCTGAAAATTTTCATCGATTTCATAACATTTTACAATTTGCTTTACACTATTTTGTAATCTTTTCACACTATTTTGGAATTTATAGTATATGTTTATTATCAATTTTTTAAGAATGACAGCTGTGGTCAAGGTCTTTGAGATAGCTGTTTACACACACACACACACACACACACACACTTATATATATATATATATATATATATATATATATATATATATATATATACAGTAAAATCTCGATACAACGAACTTCACGGGACCGTAAAATTTTTCGTTATAACGGATATTTCGTTGTAACGGAATTTTTAAAATTGAACATAAGAAACAATTAGATTAAGAAATTGTCAAAACCAACCATGAAAAACTGCTTTTCAAGAACGTGGATGCTACTATCATCTAAAATATGAAAAAAATGACTTACCTCTAGGGAAGCAATCGCCTTTAAAAAACAGATTGCAAAGAAATAAAAATTTTATTTTAGAAAGTCCAGGATCTTTTACTGTACAAGGTTAGTCGTCACATTAGAAACTAAGTAGTTTTGAAGATGGTGAATGCTTGAAAAAATAAAGTCCGGCAAATTACTTTGTGAATTAATAAATGATCGCAATATCTCCAAACTCGCTAACGGTTCTGTTGAAGTAACAATTGGCCCATTGCCTTCTACCACAGTTTCTTCATTTTCACTGCTTTCGTCATCAGCATCACTCCTGTCGTCTTTAATGGATTGAACGATGTCTTCTTCTGTTAGTTCATAACATGTTAGGACGTTGTCATCTGCACCGAGATAATCGTTTAAATCAACCTCATCTGAAATCGAAGTTTTCTTTATTGTGTCTTTCCAAATTTCTTCTAACTCCGATTGCTGAGTTTCGTTTGGATTTTCTTCTTCTAAATTGGCATCCTCTGGAGCTGAATAATCGTCTACTGAATGTGTTGAAAGTTTCCAACAGTTGCCTATTGTGGATTGACTGATGTCATCCCAAGATTCACATATCCATTCAATAGCTTCCTTAATGTTTCATTTTTTATCCACGTTTTTCTCCAAATCGCACAAAATTTGGCGCAGTAAAAAGGTTCTGTAGCGGGATTTTACTGCTCGGATGATACCTTGGTCAAGAGGTTGAAGCTTTGATGTGCAATTAGGCGGGAAATATTCCACATGGATGTTATCCAATTTTGATGGATTATTATGGGGAGTACAGTTGTCAATGAGAAGAAGGATTTTCCTCCTCTTCTTTTTCATATCTTTATCAAAATCTATGAGCCATTCATTAAAAATAGATTACGTCATCCATGATTTTCTGTTTGATTTTTAAATGCATGGTAATGATTTACAGTTTTTAAAACGTCGAGGTTTTGCGGATTTGCCAATGATGATAACCTTTCGCTTCTCTGTTCCGGATTTGTTACAGCAAAAGAGGGCAGTGATTCGTTGCTTTGAAGCCTTTCCACCAACACATTTGTCATCTTTTAAGGCCAAGGTTTTTCTCGGCTCAAGCTGAAAAAAAACTCCGTCTTCATCAGGATTGAACACATCATTTGGACTGTATTTTTTGAGGAGGACTGCCACTTCTCCTTTTCTCCATTCGTTGACCGATTCCATCGGCGCGTCATTTGCCTCCCCAGATATGGATTTCATAACCACTCCGTACCGCTCTCGAAAGCGAATCAACCATCCAAAACTAGCACTGAAGTTTTCTACACCCAGCATCTTAGCAAACTCTAAGGCTTTTTCTCGGATTAAAGGTCCGGTCAGTGGAACATTTCTGGACCGAACATCTTGAAACCATTTGAAAACTGCCTTATCAACATCTTCAAATTGGGCTTTACGCAACCTTTTTCTTTGAGGGCCAAGAACAGAAGTTTGCAGTTGCTTAAAAATGCTTTCACGATCTTTTAAAAAAGTTGACAATGTTGATGGAGAAATGCCATACTTTTTAGCCACCCCACCTTTTTTAATTCCATTGTCTACCTCGGATATGATGTTTTTCTTTTCTTCCAAAGAAAACTGTTTCCTTTTCACAGAAGGAGCCATCACTTATAGAGCTGTAGAGTACGCAGAAACGTTATTTTTCGTAACACTTCTCACTCCCGTCTGACAATCTACACTACACAAAAGCCTAGAGGCTTTTTTTATTGAGAATGGAACCAATAATCATTCAGTTTTGTTTTTGTTCAGTTTTCAATTAATCATTCAGTTTTGTTTTCGCACCGCGACGATTTTTTGTTTACTTCTCGGAAAAATCTGTTTTTGTTTGTTAGTTACACTACCCGCCACCAACTTTTATCACGCAGCTGCTAACCCTTTCGACCCGGGGAGCAGTAAATAGCAGCACCTGCTTCGGGATATCTGTTTCCTCGGAGATGGTGTGGAACCACCTCGGAAATAAGTTGAAAGAAACTCGAAGAAGGTCTGAGTAGTTCGTTATAACGAGATTTTCTTAATTTGATAATTTCGTTAAATTGAGATTCATTTAACATTGTTTTAATAGGTTTTCGGTAGGGACTTCTGTAAATTTCGTTATAACGGAATTTTTCGTTGTAACGAGATTTTACTGTATATATATATATATATATATATATATATATATATATATATATATATATATATATAATCAAAAATAATTAATAACAACAGGTAGGAATTTGAAGTAATTCAATACAAAGAATATGAATGGAAATTTGACAAAATATTTGAAGATCCTTATTAAATATGAGAGATAATGACGCATTAAATATATTGTTCCAGTTTAGTTGTATAACATCCAGTTTGAAAGTAACTTTAGGACTGGCCACACAATAGCAGAGAAGGTTGGGGAAGGGCTCTTCCTTTTTCCACACCAAGAGAGGACCCGGATTGATTTAACATGCACTAGATACCAGAATGTTTCAGTGGAATCGGTTCTCAAGACTGGAATATTCGGGTTCTATCACACTACCAGGCCACCTCAGTCCTCAAAATTATTGAATGAAATGGTTAGTAAAGGAATGAAAAAAAGTTCTTCATTTTTTCTCTGACGCTCAGTTTTATTTCAAGTTTGATAAAGAAATATGCTTTGTTCACTTACAGAGTGACTTTTATTGAAGCATAGTGGGTGCCGTATAGTTTATTTTTTGTGTCTATTCAAATAATATAAATCTACAGAGATTAATGTGGAGTGGCTATTGATCTACTAACAGTACTTTTATATAAATAAGAAAAAAATTATATTTATGACAAAGTAAACTGTCATTTCCTGACTTCAAACCCTCGAAATTTTATAGTTCAAAAACTCAATACTTGAGTTTCTTATAAAATTTCCTTTCTAATATATATGTAAATCTCCTTTTAAATTAAAAGAATTAGATTTTTTTTGGTTTATGTTATAATTAAAGAATCACTTTTAACTTGATTATTATTCACCTATTGCAGTAATGGCGAACTTTATTTATTAAGGATTTCCTTTAATATTATTTTAAGATTTGTTCATATATCTGGCAACTTGATTTTTAAAATTTTCTGATGAATAAAATTTTAGTATGATATTTAGATTAAGTTTTAAGAAATAATTTACTCATTTGACTTTTTCAAAATACAGCTTGTATATTAGAATTAGTGATGGTATTTTAATATAAAATTTGTTACTAAATAATCTTCATTCGCAAAATTTAAAAATTATTACTGTTGACTTTTATTTCACTTGACTTGTTTTATATTTACGAAATCAACACCTTAAATTCTACACTTTTGGGATTCTTTGCTTTTCTTTGCTCACAGAGAAAAGACAGAATTTTAATCATTTCTGGAATTAATTATCTGTAAATATATCAGTATCTCCTGGTGGCTACGCGAAAAAAATGTTTTCAAATTTCTACAATATTTATAATAATGAATTATAAACAAAAAAACTATACGAGTGAAGAATAATAGCGGTAATAAAAATGAATTATAATAGATAATTTTTTTTTCAAAATCCTAAAAAGGCTTTTATAAAAGTTTGTTCACAAAAATTACTTTTCATTAAATCTAATCAGATTTAGAGATAAGGCCTTATGTTGCATAAGAAATTCAATTTAAATGCTAAATTATTTCAGCACATCGAATTATGAAACAAAAAAGTAATGTAATCCTAATTTTTCATAATCAGGTTTCCATTTTTATTTGAAAAAAAATGTTCCAAAAAAATTATCCATCCGTTTTTATCTTACCCTAACAAAAATAATAAAATATTCTGCTTTAGAGCAAATTTATCATGATTAACCTCTTGGGTATTACATTTTCAAGTATTCAATTATTAATTGTTTCTCACCGTGCGCTTAATTTCACTTGAAAAAAATTTAAATCTTCAAAAAATCTTAGTTGGGAAACAAGACAATTGACTGATGATAAGGGATCAAATTGTATGTGCTATTTTTTCGATTATTGGAAATTTGTTAAGAAATTTTTCAACTACAATTGTTCAATCAATCAATCAATTGTATGAATCAGAAATTATATCACAAAATTGTAAAATAAAATGAATTTATTAATTCAAAAATAATTTCAATGTTTGGTATTTTCGTAAAAATGAGCTGCATTAGGAGACGTGTAAATACTCTTTATAATAATCATGATCCTTAACAAAATAATGTTGTAGCATCCCCCCAAAAATATAATTTATGTTAATTATTTGCTAATCATGTTAAATATATGTCTCTGATCCTAATTTACTAAAGTATTTGCTTAAAAATAAAACAAATACATTTTATACCTATTTAATTGTCTTGATTCAGTGTATTATATATTATTAAATACTTTTCTTTTCTAAAATAAATGGATTGGAAATTATTGCTGATTAAATGCAAATACTTCTTTTTGGTATACTTTCTTTTTACGTATATTGCTAGCAAATCATTTGATTTAAAACTGAGCGTTATCCACGGAATACTATCTCCTTATCAAAATAGCTTGCATTTCTTATACGGATGTCATAACATTTAAAAAGTGTTAACATTTATGCAGTTCCTACTATTAGATTACACTCTCCCTAATTATTTATTTAAATATATTGTTCAAATTTTCAATCTTTAATAAAGTACTTTTTATTCATCCATTCATTCATTTAAGTTCATTTTATTCATTCAAGTTCTATTACATTTTTTGAACTTGTAGTGGATAAACCTTGATGTTAATACAATTTTTTTCAAATATTAATTAATTAATAAAATTTTTCAGTAATATCTAATTGGTCTAAAGTCGCCAAATCCATCGCGAAGTAGTCAAATGGTCGGTAAGTTTGTCGCAAAGCTTTGAGATTATAGACGAGACACCCGATCGTAAATAATATAAAATATATATAAATAATAAAATAAAATAAGTAGGAATTAATAACAAGTGGCATTTGGAATTGATGAAAAACTTTCTTCACTTTCAGCTGGTGTATGTCATTTGAGCGATTACTTATATATTGAATATAGAAATTAAATGACTTAAAAATACATTAGTGTTTAAAAAAAAACACTCAAACGATAATTATGCATTTTTACCGCATAACAGAAAACATGAGTGTCATATATTACATTAGAATGCTGTGAGATCGTTTCTGGGATCATTGTTATGTGAAATAACTACCTAGAAATTTATCCATGTGTTTCCAAGCGAATCAGAAAAGTTCGAAAAAAATTGTCAGACAATTGCCATCAGCAGCTCCCAGTCAGAATATGAATGTAATATGCTTGTTCTGAATAGAGCTTGAATATTTTTTATAAATACATTTCGATTGGGCAGTAAGAGTGGCACGTACTTTCTTGTGATCATGAAGTGCTAGGAACCAGCTTTTGTATGAATATCACGTTGGACAACAGTGAATGAAGATATGTCTTCACGAGAAGTAAAGATAGGAATGAAATAAATGCTTCGGACAGTTGCATAAAATATTCATTGGCTGCATTCATTTTGAGAAAAACAATCGAAAAGCTATCCTTTAGCAATTTATTTTATCCACGACAAGGCAGAATAGCCACTTGTCTCATATTCCTGCCAATCTGTTAGCATGAAATTTGTATACTATACGTAGGAAGATTAATAATCCAAATTAAAGTAAAATGACCAGTAAATATTTCTTTCTTACTGGTAAAAGCAGGATTCACAAATTGATAATTTCTAAATTTTGTAAAATTGAAACCACATAAAATATTAAATATGTCCAGGAAAGGATATTCCTTTAGTAAATTATTTTGCGTATCTATCTGTTTAATAAATGCAAAAATACTACATTTCAGTTTATATTAATAAAAAATGTAAATGAATATGTCACCGCAAAGAGTGAGGAAAAAGTATGAATTTATTGTTGCTGAAAAAAAAATTTACAAGCGATAACAGATTTTTTCCTTCAATTTTCCTACAGTTACAAACTTTCATAAATACCACAAATATTTTCTTATCTTTATAAATTAAAATTCAGATGGCTTGTACAACACAGCGAAAAAGAAAATTGAAAATTTTGAATTGTTTACAATACTGCATGTTTTTGAAATATTCTAAATTATCCATAAATTTTATGACCAACTTTTTCGGTATAAAACTTCATTAATGTTTCTTAATACCTCTACTTAACAATAACAATCTTTTTGGAGTGTTAGCCAGTAAGTCTTACAAATTTGTATTACCCTAAATATATTTAGTTGCAATGTGTGTCATGTCATTCCTCAAAGTCAAAACATACTAAATAAAAATAATGATTTCTCTTATTAATTCCCATCTTCTGAACCGGAAGCTGTAATTAAACTGCCAAGCTAATTTTTTTTCTTCCTGACATACATTTTCTTTTATAATCTCTTGGCATTTTTCTCATTCATACGTCTTTTCCTCCCTAAACATTTCAGTTCAGATTTTTTTGCCATATTCCTTTATACGCTAACTTACAACACAGGCTGCATGAAGAATTGTTGGGAGTTTATAAAATATTTTGTTTAAATCAGCGAGGAGAGGAATCATATCAAGAATAAATCATTTTTTCAATCCATTGAGGGAAAAATAAATTAGTTTTATTTACAGATAGAAAAGAATATGCGACTTTAAATTATTCACTTGGTTTTTCTTTCTTTTCTAAATTACATCATACATCACTTTAGGATTTTTAAATAATGTTAACAAAAATGAAACCCATTGTCAAAAAAAATTTCTTTTCCATTAAAAAATAATTCAAGCTTACTTAAGCATATCGAAGTCTATTATTTCAAAATTTCAATCTTTATTCAACGATCATAATATTATAACACATTTATATATAAAAATACATTAAAAGGTTATTTGATTTTTAAAAACTCCAGACCTAGTTTTAAAACAAATATATTAAAATAATTACTAAAAGAAATTTTTTGTTTGTTAGACCAAATGATAATTTGTTTTCAATCTTGACTGTTTTTTTTTAAATTAAAATTTTAATCAAACGGTGTCCTATGTAATATGGTGATGAGGACAGTATATATAATATCTGTTGGAACATCTTTATGACATTAGAAAAAATGCAAGTAAACTGATTATTTTCTATTGTCGCATTCGATTCTTTAAAATTAAATTCAGAATTGATACAGTTAATAAAAATTCAAAACGTTGTATTTAAATAATATTATTTATGAGAGTATTTACTTGACACATAAAAGCAGCTATTGGTACATAAAAACAGCAGCTTTTGTGCACTAACTATGAGTAAAAATAAATAGAAATTAACTAATTTATTTTAATCAAAAATTAACGGAAAATAAATCTTATTCCAGTAGTTCCGTTCCACTACAAAAGACCAGAAAAATAACGAATGCAAGAACGACGGTAATTCTGATATTAAGTTTGAGCTATACGCTAATGGTATTTATGATAAATTCCATGGGTAACACGATCCGATGCATGGCAGTGGATGAAATATGGTCCAACTGCCATAGTGATACATTATCAGCATGGGAGTTGACATCATACAAATGCGGTTCCTATGTTTCCCAGTCATTTTATGTACCATAATATTTGCTGTCTTTTGCATTTTATGTTATGGTATCCCTTAATATCTGCAAGCAAACCTTGGCAGGATAAGTGTGAAAATTGAAATGGTAGAGCCAGATGACACACAAACAGGAGACTAATTTGTTTAAATTAATTATCCCTATTTTCTTGGGACAGAACCAAATGATTCTGAGCCTGAAGTTTCACTTTTAATTTTTGGAAATTATTTTAACCATACTAACATCAAATTTTACTGCATTTAATATAATTAGATGGAAATATATATGCCATGATAAATTCAGCTTAAGAAAATTAAAAACTGAGTTTTATGTTGGGATAGTAAGAATCATGTTTATTATTAATATTACTTTGTCAGCTGCAAAATTTTCAAACAAAGATTGAACTTTCAGAAGAATCAACTTTATATTTAAACCATAACTTAATTTTACTCACACTTTATTGGCTATTTGATTTTAAAACAACTTATTATATAAGAAAAATTTAAAATATATGGAGAAATGTCTTTGCGTATTCTATTGTTCAAATGAAAATCTATTTACCTCAAACTTAACTTTTTCCTTATTATATGTTGAAAGCAGAATGAATTGAAAATTAAATAATTGAAGCAAATATGTCTATGCTTTTTCAATAACACTTTCAAGCTATTTGACGTAAATATATTCATTAATAAACATTTGTTTACTTTGAAAAATTGTTAGTATAAAAATGAATAATTTATGTGATGGTTAAATGTTAAGTTAAATGCTCTAAATAAACAGCTTGGTTAGCTCTAAATATATGGTATTTCTCGTTTTCACATGCAATAAAATGACCAATCATGGAGTCCTATTTTTTTTCCTTAAGTTTCAGCAACGTTACATTCACACATAAATGAAATAATAATAAAAAATTATTTTATTTAAGAAATTTTCTTATTACCCACATGAATTTAAAGAGGTTTTAAAGCACTGACATACGTAGAAAAGTGCATATTTTTTGTCATGCATTTAAGTTGAATGTTTGTGGATCCTAATATCAGAATTTTTGTAGTTTTTGAAGAATTTTATCCCAGGTAACTAAATAAGGCAAAGATTACGCACTATAAGTCAGAATTATATATATATATATATATATATATACATATGTGAGTAAAAAGTATAAAGCTATAAAGTATAAGCTAAAAGTATAAAGCTTGAAACATGAAATTTGAGAATAAAATGTATGTTGCAACGTATTTACTTTTTTCAATAAGAATATATTTTGAATAATTTCTAAAACATATCTATACATCAAGAAAAAATATCTCCAAAATGCATTGGCAGTTTTTCATACTAATGCATTCATTAAAAAATTAATTTGTGTGTAAATGAAATGCAATTTTGTAGATCGCCTCTCCCCTGTTAAGTCCTACATTTCATGTCCCCAGTGAAGTGTTAAGTTTTGGGAATAACTACATAAGAAACAAATAATTTTTCGCTCCTAAACATATAAGATAGATAGTTTCATTTCTTGAAAGATATAGACTGACACTAGCAAGAAACAAACAAGACAATGGGAAAATAAATATAGATAAACGAAAATTAAGTTTTTACCGATCTGTATTCGATTTTAATTTCATGTGTAAGGAACCTTTTACAATTACTTAATTACTTTAAGTATGGGTAGAATAATGCAAGTTTTTAATGTCCTACGGATACCTATTGCTCTTTATTTATTAGACGTACGACGATGCTATTATTGGTGGATTGTCTACCAATAATATAATGAAAATAAATTTTTCTGTTTCCCAGAAATATTTATTACTATCATTAACAATTTCGATTGTATTAGGCTTAACTGTTGCTAAATTACTATAATATTAATATGTTAGAGAATATTTGTATACGGGGTAATTGCTGCAGGGTCAGTATAAGATATTTGTTGAAATTTTATTCAGTCTGGATTAGTTTAATCGATGAAAATTTTATTTTTATCAATTAAATGCAGATATTCCTTCTGAAAAGTGTATTTTTTTAATTACTTCAAACATTTCTATGATTATACTTGAAAAGAGAAATGGACTATTAAGTGCGAAGACGCCTTTATTTTCTTCCTTGAACTATCCGATATTAAATAGGATAAAAGAGGGAAAATATGTGCACAATGCATTGAGGATTGTACAATAAATCAAAATTAAAAACAACAACAGCATCTGAATTCCAAATATTTTACAAATCTACATCAGAAGAATATTTACAAGTTGCTATAAAAGCTGTTTTATTCTCAAATATAGGTTGATGTTGTCGATCTCTTCTCATCTATCGAAAGGCTATTCAGTTTAACCAATTAAATTCAGCGGCAAATTATGGTAATAAACGCTGAGTAAATATCTCCTAAAACGCTTTTTTAATTGCCACTTTACGGCTAACGATCGTTTCAGGGGCAGCTGGATTTTTATGATTTCATTTTTTTTTTATTAAATAAGCGAAATAAAGAGAATTCGATTTGTGCATCATTTCGGGTTCCCTTTTTAATATTTTTTAAGAGCTGAAACCCAAACAATTTTGCTTTTATTCAAACAGCAAATACGTTAAATTTTCTCCTTTCATTAATTATTGTATTAATTCCTTTTAGAAAATTAGTTGCTAATTGATTTTCCTGTCTATAATAGAATAAAATGTCTCTTTGTTCATTTAGATTGAGTTTCAAAGTAACATTTTATTCTTCACATATGTACTTAAACTCATAGAACGAATATTAAACTATTAATTATAAAAACGAATATTATTAATAATGATGTTTAAAACATCATTATTTATCTTAGGATATCCGGAAAAATTAAAATTAGCAAATTTTAAGAATGATTTATTCTTATTAAATATAAATTACTAAACAAAAAGTGTCAAGACTACAACGTTATAACCAAGTGCTAAAACTACTCAGATTCCAATTATTTGAATTGAGGGAACTAAAACAAATAGTAAAAGTTAATAGTAAAAACTATCGTCAGGCCTCTTTCCATAGCTGTCAAAGGAAAATCACATTTATTCTTATGCAGATTCTTTAAAAATAATTACTGGATTGAAACCCCCCTTTTTTTACAAAACAAAAATAAATTTGTGAGTTCAGTTTTGTGAATATTTTTTATGGTTTCTTTAGTAAATTTTTTTAACTTTGTGAGTTAAACAAAAGAAAAATATATTTAACTTATATATATCAATGCGTGTTAGAATGCTATCCGATTTCAAAGACAATTTCAGATTTAATAAAATTTCATAAATATCAGGAAAGCAAAAGAATTTTCGAATAGGACTGGAGAAGAATTTTTTAAAATACTATCACAAACCTCAAAAATACATGATTTATGAATAAATAAATAATATCAGTTATGTAACCAAATGTAAACATTTGTCGATTTCAGACTACCCACAGACAATGTGCCTGTTAATAATAGTTTTTAATTGACGGTGGAGCGAAGTAAAAATGAAATAATTAAAAATGGAAAGAAATCTAATCGTTTAGATTCCTTTCCTCAGCAAGTTCTTTATAATTATTCAATACCGCTCTTCTTTTCTTGCCCACAGTTGTTCTTTATTTAAATTTTGAAAGGAAACTGCACATCTTATTAGGACCTTAGCATCCGTTGCAAATTGTTAGCAGCACAATCCTATATTTAGCTCAAAAAATGCATCGTCGATCAGTAGGCTGGGCATGCGCACGAGTTGAATTTAGTTCTTATACTGAAATGCATATGGCTTTATTCAGAAATTAGTTACTTTGTTGTTTAATTTTTTAAGAGGCATTTTTCAGAAATAAAAGCGATTCTAAGAATTGTGATAAAGTTGATGGGAATTGCAATCTCAGTAAAGGTGTTTCGGCATTTTTTAAAATAAAATATTTTAATTCTATTGAATGCATGTGATCCAATGTCACAGTAGCTGTACTTGTGGATTTGCTAAGAGTTAGAATTCTAAAAGGCCACAAAGAAAAGGAATTCGAATATCGTTTTCATTCTTAGAGAATGAATGTGCTGCCACCATACGTTTACCAACGCTGTGCAAAAATAAAAACTAATTCAATGAATTTAAATGTAGTTAAGATCTGAAATTCTATGCAGAAGGAAAATGCATGGAATTTTTAGTTCAACATTTGAATTTCTACTTACTCTAAAATCTCCTTCTTTTGTACTAATTCTCATAACTTTTCAAGTTTTTAGCTATTAAGACTATTTTCAAGTTTCAAGTTTTTAGCTATTAAGTGATAAATCGGATTCTTATGGCATGGAATGATCATTAAATGCTAATATCAGTTTCTGTCCAGAACATAGTTGTGCCAAGGGTAGTGAAATAGAAAAACAATGAAGTACTGCCTTGAAATTAGTGTTGCGGAAATGTTTGCTTCAATCTCTTCCCACACTTACATCATCAATGGTACAAGTAACCGTAAATTAATTGTTATTCTGCACTAGAGCTAGAAAAATAAAGCAAACTTCGTAATCACAACAAGATTTTCTTGCCCCCGAGCCTTAATGCAAATGGGCAAATAGCTGAAGCTTATTATCGACTAAAAGCTGAGCGTTGATTAAGAATGATTATTTTAATCATGAGAGAGGAAAGCTTTGCCATCCAAACTTTTGCCAGAATTAAATGTTACAAATGATTAAAGAAGCCGTTCTTGGTTAATTAAGTAGGCGAAGCAACTGTACGGTTTACGATGTTCTATCATTGAATGTCATTAGAATGGCTTACAAAGGGGGGGGATCTTTCACAAGAATTTTATTACCTATAGAATAAATGGAATATATAAATATTTTTTGATTTCATCGTTTTCGAATTTTCTTCTTAAGGGCTCTATAGAGAACACTTATCAAGTAAAAAAATAATAGATTTCTGGCAAAATATCTTCAGAATTTTATAGTTATGAGTGATTATTGCTTCAACTCTCTATTCTTCTCGAGACATTTGAGATACTTGAGTTCAACACTTCGAAAATAATGCAATATTTGACAATAGCAGAAATACTTAACACTAGCTTTCAGCTTGGAGTTCCAGGTTTTAACTCAGACCATTAAAAGGAAGTTTGTCCTCTAATTTACACCAAGATTGTTGAAATGAAAAGAAAGTGATGCATAGTTTCGTACAGATTTAATTTTTTAATGTTTCTCAGAAGCTGAGAGGGAAAATATTTAAAATGAATATTGATACTTTCTGTTCAAGTTTTATTTTATTCTGATGTACATATTTATGAGCATTAATTTAATAGATTCTATCAAAAAAGTTTACATTTTTTATTATATAGTTATTTGATCGTTTTGTTTTGTGTGTAACTTCTTTACGTGAAATTAAGCCCTGAGAAATTTCAAGAAGTTTAAGCAAATATTCTTTTATCTCATAAGACAACATTTTGAAGTCTAGTTTCTATTGAGTATTTAAATGTTATGGTGATTTTTGTAAGAAATATTATTTTCTGATAATATTTCTATAGTTTATACAATTTTCCTTAAAAATATAGCAACATCTATTTCCTTATATCGTACAGAAATTATTAATTTTATTACCAATTTTTGGTTTTTATTCTTTGGTGTACATGCTTTAAATAATAATTATAAAATATTATTTTTACATTCAAATCTTAAATATATTGATTGAAATCCAGTTTTAAGGAGGAAGACAATAAGCTCCCGATGAGCTTGCACAATCCTGACTGTTGACTGCATATCCAGACATGCAAAATTATTCCAAAACTCCTTTCTGCAAAAAGAACAGTGCAAGAGTGCAATTTTTACACAGGTTATCTTGCGTTAATTTTTTTTAATAAAAAGCCAATAAAAGGGATTTTTAAAAATTATATCTGGAGAATGCTGTTTCGAATTTTTTATATTAGTGATATAAGATTACCGAAACATATCCATTCCTGAATGAAAGATTTGGAAGAAAAGCAATAAAATAATTAGTTAAGCTCATCCGTAATGCTTCATTAATAATAGATTGTTGGATTATTCTGAGAGATTTTAAGAATATTTTTTAATTCGCTCAGAGCAAGTACGTAAGACTCTGTTTAACCTCAAATATTGTTCCCTGTTTCAATTCTGGTTTCTATAGTATCCACAAGTGAAATCCTAAAAATCTGGCCTTCTTAGCAACAGAATAAAGCTTGCTAAATAATTTAAGATGGTCATTTCAAAATATTAATCTCAAATCATTATTATGATATATTTCCTATAAGTTTCCTTCAATCCAAAAGTGACGTCAAGTAACCCTTCGAAAACCATTATGAGATGAAGGAATTAGCACTCTGCATTCATTAAGCAAATATAATGTATTCATTTCTGTCAACTTCACAAACTATTAAGATTGCCTTCTGTAAAGATCAAGGTAATTACAAGAAAACCCTCAGAGCTTAACCCTCCTTAAAATCTAAACGTACGTGGGACGAATGGTAAAAAAAAAATGCTGTAAATTCTTTTCGGGCAGGAAAATAATTTCGAAAATGAGAAGATAACTTTTAGTCATTACTTATGATTGATGATGACTTAAATTGCTCTCAGTTAATGTCTAATGAGGCAATGGCTTTCTTTTTAGCAAATAAGTTGAGTAAAAAATCCGAAGCCCTTGGGATAGTACTTGGTAGGTATTCCATTCCAGTGAGTGATTAAAAAGAGCAGTTGCTTTTCATCATTAATGGCTGAAGTGGAGCTTCGTAATAAGATCACTCTTTGCATGCTAAAATTAATGACCGCTTATGCGAATTAAGCAACTCATCTTTTCCTCCAGCACTGAAATGTTTTTGTTTAACTAAATGCATTCGTTTATAAAGCTAAAGATTTGCTTTAATTAGGGGTTAGTAATTAATTTTAAGAAGTTACTTACTTAGACGTTAAAAGCAGGACCGCATTCTCAGCTTTCATTTCAACTCGATCATTACTTATAAAGGCAAATTGTATTGAAAGATTTATATTCTTTTCCTTTTTCTGAAGATAATAAAAAATCATAAGTGTCAAACTCCGAAAATAGTTATATCTATTATATTTAACACCTGACAATCCTTTTTAAAGAATTTTGATCTGTATTTGTTACTTTGAAAACATATAAGATATGGTTTGCCTTTTAACCAATATTCGAGAATTATAAGATATGATTTAATATAAAATTGAAACCGAATTTGATTTTAAATTTTTACATAAAAAGCTTAGTTTATACATATTTTATGAATTTTTCATCCATAATTTTTACACCTTAATAATAGGAAAAATCTAGTTTAAGTTATTTAGTCATAAACTGAATAATATATAATGCATAATATAATAAAATAGGGGTTCTTTGAATTTTTCACCTGCAGCAGTTTCCCACTAGCAAGTGCCAAAAAAGAAAACTATTCCTTATAAATAGTGCTGTAAATGACTTATTGCTCAAACGTGCACTCTGACATTTTCAGAAACTTCTTACTCTATAGCCTACCGTTGAAAGGGATAGAAAAGACATTCAAGTTCTGATGCTCTAAAGCATGAAAGAGAAGATACAAACTGATCATCAGGTGAAAGAAAAAAGAAGGAAAAATATGTAATTACATTTTTTTTTTTCATTTATGACAGAAATTTGTCTCTGCAATTAAAGGATGGAGCAAATTTAAATTATTGAGAAGAAAAATGTGGCAAAAAATAAAATATATTTCACTCACTTCTATATAAATTCTCACTTTTCTTCAGAGAAAGGTGACACTTGATATTTAACAATTGAAAAAAAAAATCTTTTATTTTATCTTTTCTGATTTTTTATGTTTTTCAGATGTTTTCATTTTAAGCTGTTCAATATATCTGAACTTTTCTGCTCAATCAGCCTTTAGAAAATAAAGGAATAGTTGTTTTCGAATACAAAAACAGGATATTAGGGATTTTTGAAGCAACAATTTTTTATACTACTGAAACATTTCTTGAAACTGCTTGGTGGTATAAAAATATTCAAGTAAATAAAACTATTTAAATGTGATACCTCTCCAACAACGTCATGGGAAACATATTTTATTACCAAGCGCAGTATTGATATATTTTATATGCTACAGAAAGGAAGTTCTTTAGGAAGAATTGTTTGTCTGCTTTCACTCTTCGACATTCTGAAATATCTGCTTTCAAACATTTGCATCATGTGTAAATCATGTTTCCTCAGAATCCTTTTTTATTTTCTTTATTAATTAACAGTCAATTTATTATTTTAGTAAATTATATTCCTATAAAATCAACTAAATGATTAAAAAATCATTCCTTTTCTATTAATTTTTAAGAAATATTGTCAAAAGAAACCTTCAAACTTGATAAAGGTACATTCCACAGGAATCATGAAATCACAATGGACTAAAATAATTTTCCATTCTTTTATCATTACAGATAGGGATTCTTCTTCTCATTAAAGATAAGGATTCTTCAACATTTATTTCAAAGATTTTCCTCTTTCATCAGAACTTCGATTTGAATTGTTAATTGTGAATATGATTGGGAAAATTGAACATTTTTTTTAGTTAGACTTAAATCGATCTTTCTTAATTATTTATTGTGCATAAGTGACGCAGTAAAAGCTTAAAAGTAGGTTCTCAAACTTCTTTTGTAATCATTGGTGGAAAATCTAAAGCTTAATACTTCTGCAGATGTATCTCAGAAATCTTTAAGTATTTAATCAATAATTGACACACAATAAGAATTTAAAATTCATTTCTATCAAAGTGTTCTTTAAAAAAGGGACACTTTTAAATTCCTTTTACAGTAATTCTCCTGCAAAGTGTAAAATGTATTCCAGAATTATTTTCTTTAATTCCCAAAAGTGCATGCTGTTTACGATAAATTTTAATCCACAATTGTAATAAAAGTTATTTTACGACTTCATTCCATTGCAGGAAATTAGGGCAAGTAAGTGAGTACATAAGTAAAAACTACTTAATTAAGTAGTTTTTTCATTTCCTCACTCTTATCTTTTCCTGGAATGATAGAACCGATCAGTAAAGGGGATCATGTTTTGTTAAATAACTAGTTGATACCTGGCAAGTTGCTGCCTCAGAAGAAATAACTTTGGAAATATCGTTTGAAATTAAAAATAACGGTCTTGTTTAATTAAGAATGATAAGGAGAAAAACA
>JAPMOQ010020851.1:128361-142252 GCA_026543055.1 Argiope trifasciata | reverse complement strand
TTCATTTAATTTGGATGGATATCCTATAAATGTGGAGTGACAACCACATATCAATCAATATACTCAAAGCATTTTTAAATTATTTATAAAAGCAAATTGATAGAATTCCATTCTCACCCCCTATTCAGATGATCTGAAAAGGGAAAGCTTTTTAAAATATCATTTTTTATTTTATTTATAGAAGTTTCATTAGAACACTTTCTCTTTGTATATACTTCTTAAAACGAAAAAATGAAGCTTAAGCAAAGTTTTTAAATGACAGTGTTTCAAAGATAAATAAATGCAAATTATAGAAAAAGGGAAATAAAATCTCACAAAATAAAATACAAACAATTTTTATTTATATTTTAGCTATAGAAATTCTGTTTTATGATAAAGCAACTTAAATTAGTTTCCACTGTTTGTAAACAGTAAAATAATTTAAAAAAAGAAAAAATAATTGCTTCCAAAAAGATAGGTCCATAGTATAAGATGATATTGTACTTGAGATATTTTCTAGTACATTAGATTGCATTATATCTGCACTGCAATTAGTCTTATTTCATCTTAATTCTAAATGCAATTAGGATGGAAAGGACTCAATCTGAACTTATATTTTTAAGGTATTTTAAAAGAAAATTTCAACTTTAGTAAGGTTAAAAGCTGTTGCATTTGACACTAGTCTTTACTGGTTGTCTTGCTTGAAATATGCTTTGTCCTAAATAGCTGAAACTATTTTGTTTTGGCATCTGCCCGCCCCCCTTTCTTTCTCTCTCTGTTGGATTTGATAGGTTAATATAAAATATTTCAGAACTGGGATCCCTGGTCACTGAATTCATTCGTGGTTTACAGTACAATAAAAAACAATTTACAGCAATGACACACATAAGTTTTTACAAGTTATACTTGCATTTATGAACAAAATATAGGTTTATTAAATTACAAGGCCCAAATTGAAAAATAGTGGAAAATCTAAAGCAATTCTTACAGTTTGGAAATATAATATAAAAAAAATTATTTTATGTAACAAATATAACTTTATAATAACTCATAAGTAAGAATCAAAAAGGAAATCTTGTACAACCAGTATTTATTAAGAACTAGTGACAATAGCTTGAGATTTCAACTGTTTGCTGTAAGATGGCAGCCCATAAGATATCAATAAACAATCATATGCACAGAAGGTACAAGAATCTTTTCTGTTTTAAAAAGCAAGTCAATATAAAGATTTTAATGAAAAGATAATATTCAAAATTTGTAATCTCAGATAACAATTGTTACACTAACAATGCAAGATAATTATGATTTTAAAAAATGAAAATAATTACCAGTGCAGAGAGCTCGAAAATTTTCACATGTAATAGGACAGGCATCAGCAAATAACTCAATGACAATTCGACCAGCTAAGAACAAAAAAATACATCAGTACAGCAGACAAATATTATATTTTAATAATTAGTATTAATTTTATTCACACTTACAAAAGTTCATAACCTAATATGTTTTAAGATGATTATCTTCAAATAGGAAAAATGTTTAGCCCCACTCCCATTCCTTATTTTCAATATCAAAGCCTTAATTTATATTAAAAAATTTCATTCATTTAATAATACAGAAAATTTCAAATTCACAGATGGACCATTAATCTAGAAAAATGGAATCTTTCTCAAATCTAGTTTTTTTTAAAAATAAAATAAAATTATGAACTAAAGAAATATTTTTAGCTGTAGAATGCCTATAAAAATTGGAGCCAGAAATCTAATCTCAACCTTTTAGCTTTTCATTCTGAAACTAATAATGTGTGTGTGTGTGTGTGCGTGCGCGTGTGTGTGTGCGCGTGTGTGTGTGTGCGCGCGCAATAGGAGAGATTTGTTAAACACTTCATCTAAAAATAAACTGTATACATTGAAATCAGTCTAATATATAAAAAAAAAGCACCCTTAACATACAGACCAATGCTGCATGAAATTAAACGAGCACTTTGTAGATCCATAAGACAACTTTCTGGAATTTTGATTTATATGATCATTTCTAGAAAATTTAAATAACTGCAAAAGTTTATAACAACTCAGCACAAAAATCTAAGATCTCTTCACTTTTGCAACAAAGTATTGGAGCAGCTGAAAACCCCTGGGTTTTTGTGATCATATTGCTTACCCCACCTTTCCACAAAATTATATAGAGAAAAGATCAGTGATGAACAGTGCTTTTAAATAAACACCTTTACTCATTGGTGAAATATTCAAGGTAAAACTAAATTGCACTCTAATTTCTCTTTTCTTCCAAAAATTATCCTTCACCTGTTAAAGAACTATATGAAAAATTAAGTATTTCCCTGGTTCATACACCAAAATAAAGTTCAAAGAATATTCAAAGACTTTGAAGAACCCTGTTATATTTATGAATGGATAAAATGATATAAATGCTACAGATACACTCAATAATAAGAGAAATTCTCAAGCTTCACATAATATTGTTAGATAGTGCAACAAAACAGATATAAAATATTTAGCTATTGTTATCAGGAAATTGCAACTAACGGGAAAGATGTGCTACTCAAATACCAGGATGTCGACAAATGACTTCTAAACATAGCAAACTTCTAATTTTGATTTAATTTTTAATTCACAATTACTGTAAAAAATTATAAAAGCAAATTAATTTTTAGTGAAAAGCAAAACATTTGATTAATTTCTTTGAAATGATGCACTTACCATACTCTCCATCAATTTCAATATCCAGAAAGCATCTGGGTGAGTATTTCTTATCTACTGTCATTCTGAAATATAAAACATTTTTATTAGAAAATTAATAAATAAATCAGCTATATTATATGTAAATAAGAATCTATTGATAAGGGTAGGAATAAATTTCCCTATGGATTCTAGACAGATTTGCTAAATCTTATAAATAGTTCTTAGCATTAGGTACAGTGATGAATAAGGCTGGTAACCAAATAATGACAACACTTCTGCTTGGCAATGATTCAAACTTTTGCTAATATAATAGTATCAAAATGTATTTATAAAGCTGTATAGTAAAAAAGTAGATCCTGACCTTTATCTCTATTAATTTGTCGTTTATGTGCTTACATATATTTTAAATATTGCATTCAGCTTAACACCTTTAAACTTCAGAAAAACAAAAATAGTTAACCTAAAGATTAATTTATCCTCTTATTTACATATTCTACACCTTTTTAATATTTTTATGCAGGTGATTTTTTATAAGACTTTAAATAATGTTGGTACTTACGTATTAACGCAACCAGGCCAAAATTCGCATAAATCACCAAATTTGGTGACCCTACAAACGGAAACCCTACGTGTTATACGTGGTTTTTCGTAACGAAATTATTTTGCTTACTGGTTAGATTGAATGCTGTAAAATACTTTAACTATGGGTATTTGGAATCTGCCTGCGAGTGAAAAAGATGCTGTTGAATTGTTACAGAGGAATTATACCGAACGAACGTACTAAGAACGTACAAATTTCCGCCGAAAAAATAATTCTGCAACTTATTCAAATTTGAAAAAGGAAGAGTTTAATTGCTATCTTATAGTTTAAAACAAAATAATATAAAAAATTGTATTAAAAATTATCTGTAATTAATAAATGTACATTTTCTTTCTATTCATACTTTCTTACTCAAACTTACAAATCGCGCCAACCTGGTTGCGATTCTACGTAAGTACCAACATGTTTTATATAAGCTGAACAAATATTTACAATTGTTGGCTTGTAAAGTAGAAGTGGAAACTTTAAAACTATTGATACTCATTCACAGAAAAAAAAATATGCCATTTATCATTACATGGCTACAATTTGGTATTTGAATTAAAAATTTAATTTAACTATTTATTAACTAGAATTCCTAGGGATAGGCAATATTGAAATTATGGCACTTTTATAGGTGATAAATAACAATTATATTAAGCTTCTGAATATATATGCAAGAAATAACAAAGAGAAGGACTCAGTTGGGCAGTTGTAAGAAATTATATTTCTATCAAATTCCCTTTTAACAAAGATAAAATAATTTACTTGACATGGATAAAGATGAACAAGCAGATGAAGCAAATTCAAAAATTTATGTCGAATGAATGCTTCCATACTTTTATAGAATTTCATTTGATAGGCAATGCTCATTTAACTAAACACTGAATGCAGATATATATAATTTGGCATTGGGAAAACCAAGAAATAATTATTTTGCGTAAGGTGATATTACAGTTTTAAAATATTGTTATTTTGAAACATATTTAAAGTTGCATGCATGTAATTTTATACACTGCTTTGATATTATTTATTTAATTATAGTTGACTAGTCAAAAAACATGATTAACAGATGCATGTATAAACTTTTCAAATGACATCATAAAACATGAACATGTAATTTTATAAACATGCATTCGATTTTCTCGAAAAATTTGTTTTCTACCATTGCCAATATTCGCACTACTGTCAGCTAAGATTCTTTTTTCTGTTAAACCATGTTTCAACACTTCTTATTAAATCTTAGAGTTCATTATTTAGAGAGTGTTAAGTTTGATTACTGCATCATATCTGGAAACAGATTATTTTACTAAAAAAAGAATGATAAATACGTTTTAAAGAGAGATCTTACAGAAATATATAAAATAATATTAAGAACTATATAGAGTCCAGTGTAAAAAGTTTAAACTCAAAATTCATCATACTCAAAAATTGACAAGAATTGGCCGTCAGTTTACAAGGTTAAAAAAATAAAAAGAACGAGCGAGACAGCATGAATTAATCTAGTTGAAATTATAATACACCTTACTAGGTAAGTAGGACTTTTAAAACATTACTACCGGTAAAGGAAAACGGTAAGCATAGTAAACAGCTACAGGTTTCACAGTAGAAATTCCAAAATAATGAAATCCCTTCAGAAATAAAAATCTATGAAAAAAAGGTAATACGATTTAATTACCAAAAAGTAAGGCCACTTACTTTTTTAAAATTATTCCATAACATACATTAGAATAACGTAAACAGTATACAAAAGCTAACAAGGGTTGCTAGACAAATGCGATGAATTCCGAGTTACGGTGACAGTGACAAAAAACAAGAATGTTAAGTAAATTTATATCTGAAATCAAAGTTAATATTTATCAATTTTTTTACAATTCAATGTCATTGTAAAAGTCTGAAGGATGTAAATTTTATCACGATTATTTTCAAATCTGGTAATTTAATTTCGGTTATCGAATCAAATTATCCAACGGAGTCAGTTCCCGTTCGAATCTTGATTTCTTCAAAAACGAATTATCATATTTATTTTGTAGCAGCTACATTTATATTTTATAATCTTTGTTTTTTATAAGTTGTCCTTTTAAAAAGTGGCAACAGTAGTAGCGTTTTGATGGAATAAAATTATAACGACTTGATTTAGTTTCGCTTATTTCAATTTCAAATATAATCTGAAATATTCAATCCGGAAAGATAATCTATATTAATAACCGATCTCAATGAGTTCCACATAATAGCGCTACAATTTTCTTATTGCCCCGTTTCACAGAAACAATTGAGCCTTTTTAGAACGTGTAGCTATTGGTGTTAGGCGAGGATCGAACTAGCAATCTTAGGTTTCGTAGCCAGATAACATGACTACAAGATAAAAGTTACCACTTGCTCTTGAGGTTGTTATCGGGTTTATAAAGCTCCCATAATAAAAGTATCGAACCTCGTAATTGTGATCCATAGTTATATCAGATGACAAGAATCATACCCGAGTTCGCACCCCTTCTCCAAATGTTCGTATCACACGAGCGAAAGGGCATTTGGCTCCGAAGAATTTTTGAAAAAGAAAATAAATAAATCATCGTCTGGTACAAGATAAACCGTTATACTGTTGCATTGGTGTAATGTAGAATTTCGAAGATAAACTCTCTGCTCTCGACATCTGTTCACAAATCAAAATTAAGGGGAACTTTCCTAATTAACCACAGAATAATCTTGAAAAGGGAGACGAATATAATTAAATTAAACTGGCTGCTATCACATGCAATAGCCAAAAAATTATTTGCTCCAATGAAAATTTTGATGCAAATCATTTCAAAATATTTTCCACTGTGAGTAAGAAAACTATTTTGGTTTGCCTAACTGTGGTCATAAAACAAAATTTAAAAATGGGGCCGATTTAAATATTTTAGGATTTTCCTTGTTCTAATCAGAACAATGAAATTTGGGCGGCTTTTATTTGTACCGTAATAATGTATACTATTTTCAAATTGCTTCTTCCATGATGCAGTATGCATGATGAAAAATTTTCGTTATGAAAATATTTTTCGAAACTTCGATTATATTTGGAATTAAAAATTATGGTGACTGCCTACGTTTGAGACAATGTTTTTAGAAAAAGCTATTTGTCAAGCTTTAATTTGTGTTTTCAAGTAAAACAGGGTATAAAAACAATAAATGCCTGCTTAAAAAGTTTCTGTGATTATCTCATTTTTTAATTGACAAATTTAATGTAAATTTTTGAAAAATATAACCGTAAAATTCCATACAAAATTCTAATTCAGTAATTAAAATTTTCTTTACACATAGCATACATAAAACAGTTATCCTCAAAATGGAACTAAAATGTAAAAGATTATTAAAATGTAAAAATGTTATGAAGGTTTTTACAAGTTTTTCTTTGTTGCAATGTAAATTTTTTTCATAAATTTTTAACTATTTCTAACAAAAAAGGCTATAAGTAAAAAGGTATTTATTGTACACCAAAACTTTTAATTCATTTCATAGACAATAGAATAAAGAACATTTCCTAAAAATTTCATTAAAATGTATTAATTAATTCTGGATATATCATGTTAATGGTTTTACAACTTATATTAAAAAATTATTTTGGATAAAAAGGAGTTTAAAGTTTACAGTTAATATAAAAAAAGCATTTTCTCTACATAAAACAGTCCAAAATTCTCAGCATTTATAAATTAAACCTTCTCTTTCTTCATGCTTTGCAATTTTTTTCTTTCACTACACTTACATTTTTTTTCTGTGACCTTTTGCAGCTGGCAATAAATGTCTTATTGAACTACAAAAATGATTATAGTCAAAAAGCTTTCGTCTTTTATGAGCCTATCAACTTTTATTTGTAATTGATTTAACACATTTTTTGTACTAATGTTTTGCCGAAGTCCAGAGAATTTCTCTAGAAAGATTTTCCTCGGTGCCGTAGAAAGGCCCTCGGTGGTCTGGTGATAAGGTCTCGGTTTCGGAACATCAGGATTTCCAGTTCGAGACCCGATTTCGGTGAAAAGAGAGTCTGGTGCACGTTAAATCGATCTGGGCCAAACGTCTCCCTTCCCCTATTAGTGTGGTGCGGTCTGGAGAGATAGGTGCCAAATTAGGTGCTGTCCTCGTCATCTAACCGCGTTTCAAAATTAATATGTTAAAAAGTTAAATGTGATTTACTATCAAATTAAAAGTAAGAATCGAAAAGAAAACAATAATCTTATACTATAATACGAGGAATGGTTGACCAGTCGAAAATCGCCCCAGAATTAATAAACTCCAGTAAACTTGGGGGTCTGGGGTTTTTTGGCCACGAGGAATCGATTGGCGCCGGTTTTGAAGCGCTACAGTTGAGCAGTTCGGAGTTACAGATAGGATATTTTCAAACTTTATTAGTTCGCCATAATGGCTAATAGGTTTCAAGCGGTAACGTGCTGCCATCTATAGCCAATATAGCGAACTAATAAAGTTTCCAGAAGATGATCCGGAACTCAAGGAACTGATCTCGAAATGGATGATCCATAACCCGTGTGGTGATATGAACCCAAGCGCTCCGTGCATAGTCAGCAAACATGGAAGAGACCAGTGCAGATGGGGATTTCCAATGGAACATCAAGACATGACATCGCTGGTGGACGATGAAAAGCCGAGGTTTAACCGGTTATCTTTTCACCAATGGTTTCACAAATTTTCTTATGGCATGTATTGTTTTGATAAATCACAATTGAAAATTTAAATCTTCGAGTTAGCTTCGATACCTGTTTTCTCCGACCGGAGCTCGGTCACCCACTGGTGTAAAAAAATGTTAGAGAATGTTGCCAGTTACCATCAATAAATTTTAAAAAGTGGATGCTCAAAAGTTATGGCCGTGCATTAGCAACATTACAAAATTATTATTTGCTTTTTAAAACTTAGAAAAAAGGTTAAAAATGGCATTTTACAACTTCCGGCTGGTTTTCAAGTACACTGAACTTTTTAAATTTTAATAATTTTCGGCTTCTAAATGACATAAAATGAAAAGAAAAACGGTTTTGGAGAGAAAAAAGATTGAATTAATACATTTTTGTAAAAATCTTTTTTGTCCAAAATGGTTGAAAAATGCTATTTTTACTGGGCGGGCTTTATTCATGCATTTCATTCATTAATCCACAGATTATAACTTAGACCTGGACCAGAGAACGATAATCTCTGATCCAGTGAATCTGGGTCTTCAAGAATTTTGCAAAATCATTGCGTGATTCTTTTTAATTGATAATGATTTTAAAATTTTAACAAAATGAAACCATAAATATTAACAAAATGGGCCCAGTACAAGCATACTAATACTTTTTGTGTTAAAAGGGGATAGGAAAGCAGCGAAAAAAATATTGACTAAAACGATGATTTAATATATAGAAATCTTTTATGGGATAGTGCTAAATATTCTTCACTTTCTCTGCTCATGAAACAGTTGTATTCAGTTGTTGTTACTTATGCACTTACCATAGACAAGTAAGTAGATTTGAGACCAGTTTATGTTATAGCTTCTGAGAATAAAGGCCCTTCAGCACCCGAATTCAGAAGTCGGACTTCAAGTTCATATGAAAATGATACTCATACAATCACTTGGACACCCCCTTTTTACAGTGGAAGGGGGCTCTTTCACATTCCTCCCAAACAGAGCAACACAAGGAAAAGAAAAACCAGGTCCAAAAATGGACTCGAACTAGGAACGCTAAGATCACGAGGAAGACGCGCTACCCCTAGGCAAGGACGCAAACAGTTGTTTTGGTGTGTACATAAAAAACATACATAATTTTGCAGATGAGTCGGCGAAAAAATAACTTTTATAATAAAATTTAAATAATTTTTTACAGGAAGACTTATTTTGTACACTGGGGAGATGGATAAGAAAGCGAAACTTTTAGGGCCGTGGTAGTTTGGTTGGCAGAAGGTCAGTCTCGTAATCGAAAAGTAGCGAGTTCTGTCCTCATCTAGGCCAAAAACCACTGTGTTTGCTAATGGCATTTGAGGCACGTTAAATATATCGTGACTGCAAAGTCCTACAAGTTCTCATAACAAATTATACCTCTGGGGGTACTGAATCAGGGATGAGTCGGTCTCTGATTGGGATCTAAATTCTGACTTGCGGATGGATGAATGAGTTCTACCACCCCCTAAAAAGGGTTGTGTTATGTGTGTTTGAGTAAAGTCGTACTTTCACCGTAACGGTGCTCGTTAACCACGAAAGGTGCACACTTTTGCCTTAATTCGAAAGAGCTAAATCTCATTTGGCTTGGTATGACCAAGCGACATTAGACGGACCAAACGTTTTTTTGTGATGAAGTCAAACCCACCATGCGGCTGCTTACTTTTGAGTTGAAAACGGGTTTTTAGCTATCTGGTTTCCAACCAATATAATCACAGGCTTTGGATAGAAGCTGCAGACGATGTTGTGCTGTTAGTAAAAGTACTCAAGTCGGTCTTCTACTGTCATTGCCCATTAATAAATTTGTCACTGTCCTAAAGGATACGTTCGTCGTAATACCATATTGATTCCTTCGGTTATTTCAGACTCTATTATTTTCCATCACTTGTGACAGCTCTATGCACACATCGCAGGTCTCGGCATTAGATGCAAATTGGTCTCTGCATCGTCCACAGTGGAAGATTATGCTTAAAAATTAAGTATTCTTGGTACACAGTGAACGCTGTGGATCTTGGAATATTGACTTCCCTACGATCTCCGAAGTGAAATGTCCTATGCTTATAGCTCCTCTTTCAAATTTTATTAATTCCAGTTATACTCTATAATCATTTCCAAGAATTACTTGAATAAAAATAAAAGCCTTGCCAAATACTGCCCATTTATACATTTTGTATGCGATACTACTGCTATATGTTTATTTGCATATTGCTTTCCTATGATTTTTGTCATTTCAGTGTGGTCTTCAAAAGAAAAAAGTAATTTTTGTTAAGTAATTATAACACACATTACCTAAAAGTAATTGTAACACACATTACATTTGCCCGACTGAAGTCCAATATGTTTGGAAAATCGAAGTCTTATTATAGAAATTACATTTTTACCTAATTGAATCGGTGATATTTTGAGTTTTAAGGTGGTGTAAAAATTAATCTGGTGATGGTTTCCGAAATTATTTTCAGAAGAAATTATTGAAAATATTAATTGAATATTGGAATGTATATTGAATATAATTGAAATATATATTGAATTATTGGAAATTACAATACAAAAAACATCAATGCAATAATGTTGAAATTTCTAATTCAGTCGTTTGTTTCTATATTTTCCCTTAATCTGTAGTATTTTGTTAGATTATCATCCCGTTTTTATAAACGGTATTTTGATATGTATCTTATAATTTTGAACTGTCACTCCGGTGTTCAGAATTTCACAGGCACAGAATTTCAGAAAGGCACAAGAAAGTTAATTTCAAATTTAATATTTATAGATTTTTGCTATTTTTGTTGAAAGCACAAGTATTGACAGAATATGCCTTTTGTAGATTCAGTGTATATATTATCTGTAATTTCTCCTTATTCTCTATTTAATAAAAAGTTTATAGTCAGGATGATTTGGAAACTCGCGATAAGCTGTTAAGTGTTCAAATTTATCGTTAAGAATGGTTTTACACTCCGCCATTTATGAAGACGACTAGTAAGCAGCCCATGCGCAGAAAAATGTTATTCTATTCATGGCAAGTACTTGATGTAATTGTCCCGGTGGAACAATAACATGTCGCTGTATTGTATTTTTTCTTTGCTGCACATGCGTTTCTAGAAATTGATTTCTGAGTCATTATTACTTTTTGGCTTGAAAGAAATTGATCACTTATCATAGATTAGAAAAGGAAGCTGAGGTACTGGCTTAGGGGTAGCCCGACTTCCCGTGATTTGTGAGTCCTGGGTTCGAGTGCCGGTTCTTCCTGTAAGTTGTGTGAATGTGCTTTCCTGTAAGAAAGGGTTGTGCAAGCGAATAAGTGATGCGTAAGTGGCAAAGTCGTACTCTTTGCCCTAGTTGGCGCTACTAAAACAAGAGACGCTTCCTATAGGCTTAAATAGTTGTCTTCAAAACAGTGGGCTTGTCCATGGTAAGTGTCATAAGAAACAACAACAGAAAAAGAAAAATTGAGGGACACCAAAATGACAATTTATATCCAAGTCTGGAAGGCCTGAATCTATCATATGAAATTGTAGCAGATATAAATCAGTCCCTTCCTGGGCATGCGTTATTTTACTGACCGTCTTATAGTTAGCAGAGTGTAAACTACCTTTAACGTGTCTATAATGATATCAGTATCTTTTTTTTAAAATATTTTTGTATTGCCATTTTTTATCTTTTTTCCTATGGAAATGAGTGATTTTGTGTAACTGTCAAATATATTTTAGTATACGAATCAAGCTCTCTCTTTCTTTGAAATTTTAAATTTTTGCCAGTGTTTTAAGTGACTGTACTCTTCAGTAAACTCAAAAATAATCAATGGCAGCGGATTTCGCAAAACTTTCTTGCATAATATCTAATTAAGGTGTTATGCCTCTCACGCAAAGAAATATTAATATTTTGCATAAATCTTGTATTTTTACAGAATCTATTATGCAAATCTTTGGCTATTAATTCTTGACCGGCGGTTAATTATGCAGGCCTATTTTTTCCAACCGAATGAAACCAAAATATAATATAGAACTTCAATAGCCACATATTCATTAACCAAATTTGACGTACTTATAGCATTGTGTTTTTGAGTCATCACGTTTTACATGCTTGTGAAAGAAACCGAAGAACCAGAAAACAGGGGAAAAAGTCAACCTTTCGACTGATTTGGTTCTAAATTTGACATGTATCTACACTTTAGATAATTAAGGTATCCGACTACATTTAAAACACTGGTTATCTACCACATAGGCGATTGTATGTTTATTGTTATTTTTTCTAGTTCAGATTTTACTCTTTCCAAAACATTTTATATTTTTTAGGAAAACGAAGGCCTGACCTACCATCCAGGATCACATATTTTTCAGTTAAAATTGGTCTTTATTTAAAATTTTATCAAAACATTAATTTTCATAAAAATTGTCCACCGTTAACACGATATTTCTAAAACTAATAGAAGTATACACACAAGAATTTCAGCTTGTGTTTTAAATAATACGGGCAATGAAATGGACCAAAAGTTTGATTATCGGTGAAACATTTTTTCATTTATAGATATTTTGAGCAAAATTAAGTAGTAAACATATGGAAAAAATGCATATATGCATATTTTTTTACCCATAACTTCTTTGTATATCAAGATTTTACTTAGATTTTGCTTCATTTCAAATATCATTATATTCTATAACTTTTGCACAAAGAAAAACAGGATTGCTGCATTACAATTTTGTATAGAATGTTAACCGGTTTGGTTAAATTTCATTCAAATTTACTACAAAATTTCCAATTTCACAAAATATGCTATCTTTTTCAAATAGTTTTGTTGTATTTATAGTATTTTGTATTATAATTGGGAATACATCTAAAAATCATAGCTTTAAATTGTTTTAAAAAAATCCAACTATTCAAACATTTTCCTTCGAATGTAGTTGGATACCTTAATTAATAAATCCAAATTTTATCCATCGAATTATCTTAATTTTATAATTATTTAGCTCTTTTATTATACAGCAGCCAGATTTCTAAATGGATTTCATTTAAAATTTGGTAGAAATCTATGTATTTGATGTGAAAACTTTATACTAAATATAATCTTCCCAATCCAAAATGATTGTAAATTATCTTTGTCACAGGTAGACAAATATGATACTAAAAAAAAAAAGTATCTTTCGAAGTCATTTTGACCTATAAAAGGTGATGTTTAGTTAAAATCGCTAGTTCGAATTTTTTGAGCAGTGCAATACTTTCTCTGTACTTTGTATACGATAAAGTAAAAATTAATTGAAAAATTACTATTTGAATAAATGTGAATGTCAGATTAAAATTAATTTATTGTTGAATTATTATTTAAAAAATCTGATAGTAATAGTGTAATATAAACTTTAAGAACATATTGATTTCGGATGAAATCAAAAGAAAACGATTGATTTGAAAGAAATTTTCGTGAAAAAGAGATCTTTATTTTTTGAATAATTGATGGCATGATACAAGTTGAGCTAATATTTAGAAGAGTTGAGGTATCCGACTACGTTAAAAACACTGGTTATCAACCACATTGGTGATATTTTTGTAGTTGTTATGTCTTGTAGTTCAGACTTTCCTCTTTCCAAAACAGTTTATCTTTTATAGGAAAAGGAAGGCCTGATTTATCATCTTTCATTTTCATAAAAATTCTCCACCGTTAACATGATATCTCAAAAACTAATAGAGGTGTTTACGTAAACATTTCAGCGTGTGTTTTAAATAATAGGGGTAATGAAATGAACCAAACGTTTTATTGTTGGTGTCATACTTTTTTATTTATTGGTGTTTTTAAAAAGATTAAGTTGTAAATTAATGGAAAAAATGCATACATAAGCATTATTTAAAACTATAACTTCTTTGCATCTCAAAATCTTTCTCTTAGATTTTGGTTCATTTCATTCATCATTATATTCCATAACTTGTGCACACACACACACACACACACACACACACACACACACACACACACAC
>JAPMOQ010020851.1:104218-119547 GCA_026543055.1 Argiope trifasciata | reverse complement strand
CTCTCATGACAGAAATCAAAGGCCACAGTAACGTATTCATAACTCTTTATATGAACATTTTTGTTCCATGTATAGAAATTTTATTCGATATACAGAAAATTTACCTACTGAAAAATCCAAAATCCCGAAGGAAATTCGGTACATTTTTCATATTTTATTTTCCCTCTCATGACAGAATTCAAAGGCCACAGTAGGTATTCATAACTCTTTATATGAACTTTTTTGTTCCATGAATAGAAATTTTATTCGATATACAGAAAATTTACCTACTGAAAATCCCAAACATTCCTAAGGAAATTCGATACACACATATATATATATATATATTTGATACCTGCGGTTGGCTTTTTCATTACATTTAAATGTTACGAAATGATGACATAAAGCAAAATCCCGATTTAAATTGATTCCCAGTTGCAGGGGGAAAAAAAGATACCAGAAAACAAAACGAAGTTCGTAATTTTTATCGAAAATTTAGAAAGTCACCAGAGCTTGTTATTTTGGATCGTTAATTCCAAAATATATGATTAAGGTTAGTTACAGTAACGTTCGCTTTGATGCAACAGGTCAACGATTTTAGATCAGCCTTCTTCAAATGATGAGAGTAACATTTGTTCAATCATTTGTCCGCATCTTACCGAAAGGTCATTCGTCCCATAGAATTAACATGCATGGCAGTTCTTAATTGAAATCAAGTTTCGGAACTAAAAACCTCAGATTCCCAGATATTATAATTAGACAACAGTAGCTCTCGAAAGCCTTAAATCTGTAGACAATATACAGTATATTATCATTTACAGTAATAGTAAATATTTAATGTTTTGTTGAATCCTTTGCCAAAACAAATTACCATCAGCCTTCAATATTCCAGATAACATCGTATCTTATAACTTTTAACGAGTAATTATTGTATGTATAGAAATTAATTTATTTCGTGTATCTCAAAAATGGCTCTGACGATTTTGATGACATTTTATATTTAGATAAGGGGCTATGATTTTTAAGTTTCTCGACAATTTCTCTTGAGTGTAAAAACGCGATTTTACAAATATTTTTTTTATTTTTATTTTTTGTCAATTTTTTTTTGGTACTTTTTCACTATACCGACGCAAATCTAGCCAAGCAGACTTTTTGGCGACAGCACACAGTGGCCATTTTCGCTCGGGCGACAAAATGGCCGCGACTTGCTTTAAATATGTGGTGGTAAAAGGTTACCAGAGACGGTATTTCGTTTGGCGTTGGTTGCTTCATTATTGGCGACTTTATCGCCTGCGCCGGTACAATGGAAAAGTACCAAATTTATTTATTTCGTGTATCTCAAAAATTACTCTGATGATTTTGATGAAATTTTATACTTAGATAAAGGGCTTTGATTTTTAAGTTCCTCTTAAGTGTAAAAACGCGATTTTACACACACACACTTTTTTATAACTAACTATTAGAATAAGTATATTCAATTTCAACTTCGATGAGTAGGCAGTGTAGAACGACAGTTATCATTAAAACAACATAACTGACGCGTATGTTGAGGGTCTTCTGTTCGAATCGCGCTTCTTGGCTTAATTCTAATACTTACGCATTTATATTTAATATTCTTGCTTTTTAAGTCTATCTATATAGGCATCTTTCCTAAAAAAACGCAATTTCACAGAAGATATTTTTTTGAATAATTAACTATTATAGCATTTTCTATCTGCTCTCATGTTTACAATGTCATATAGCACCACCATCTTGGACCCAATAAAAGTGCATGTTCAAAAATATTAGTAACGATAGATAGCATGTAAAATGAATACAGTGAATTGTTTCGAATAACATGTTAAACTAAGAGCATTCCAGATTTTTTAAAATTATTTTAATGACTAGTTCATATGTAGGTAAGATTGAAAATATTCGTATGTAATCGGTGTGTGATTCGTATCTAAATATTTTCATCTAAAAAACAAACACTATTGTATTAAAAAAAAAATCTACTGAACGAAGCTTGGTCTTCTAGAAATTCTGCCTTTATTAATCTACCCATTAATTTGGTGAACCAGGATTATTTCTGGCGGTATCCCGCCAGATCTTAGGCCAACATGTAGAACCAAAAGCTTATATTTCTTCAATATTCGATTCATTATCATATCATTCATTAAAAAGCCTCATATTAGTATTTACTATCCATCTAGTAGATAAAGAATATACCAGGAAAATAAATAATTTTCTTTTATTAGAACTTGATTATATAATTGTCATTTCACCTTCAATTTAAACTTTCGCCTATGATGGTACTTGCGCATATTATGAGGTGAACTGCTGATATTAGACTATGAGCTAAGCCTAACTCGTGATTAATTCGTAACAATTTTATTTCAAAATTTAAAGTGGTTCCTTTTCAATTGCTAAACTAACCGCAGCGATTCCGCTTATAAATGTGTTTGTTACATCACTTAATATTTTTACAATTTATTATTTTTCCACCGCTTAAAAAAGTATGTCATGTGTTTCGGCATCTTGCTAAGAGCTCAATATGTAATTTTTTTGTTTTAAAGGCTTTCTCCATATCACGTAATGATGCTGTGGTTTGTCGATATTTGGATACAGTCTTATTTGTTTCATTTCCAAATCCGGTAAAACTCGAAATCTGAACTCGCATTTTAACAGAGAAGTATGAGAGGTAATTTCTATTCGATTGGGTTTCTGCTCTACATAAAATTTTCGAAATCAAGACACGGGTAAAATCCTGTTTTAGCCCACCTCTGGCGACTTTTTCAAAATCTCGCCAAATCGAAAGTATTTGAATTAAAAGAGTAAGGAAAAAGAATTCTTACCTTTCGCCAAAAAATTCTTATTATTCGCCAAAGGTGGGCTAAAATAAGATCGACCCCAAGACACGTTTATTTAAAATAGTAAAATTATGGATTAATAACGATTGGGCAGAGTAAAATTATGTAATCTATATTAAAAAAATGAATATTTGTCTGTAGGTCTCATATGCACTGCCGTACCGCTCATCCGATTGCGATGAAACTGTGAATACATGTTGCTTGCGCTTACAGTGTGGTTAAACAATAAAGTTAAAAAATAAAATAAATATTATTTACACTTCTCCTTTATATATCCCCCAATTTCAATGAATGTGTTAATTTCCGATAAGAAAATAAATATTATTCTTTCTGTCATTCCTAATTAAACAAGACAGTTATTTCAAATTTCAAACAATGTTTCCAAAATTATTTCTTCTGCGGCAGCAACGCTCCGAGTAGCAGCTAGTATAATATAAATTACATCTTTTAACAGAACGACTTCAAATAAAAGGCAATTTCAATTTATCTAATAAAAATATTTGTCTTTTTTTAAAATAAAAATAGTTAAAAATAATTTTGTTAAAACCCTGTCAATAAAGTTTGTCAATGCCAAAGCAATATCTGCTTGTTGTAATGTATAATATTGCAGTTAAAACGAGTATTTTTATTCATATAACATTATTTATAGAAATATTAACAGAAACTTTGTATGAAGGTAAATAAAAATGAAGAGCAACAAAAGTGAACTCTAACCTTTAACCAAAAGATTTAGTTTAGTTTAGTTATATTAGCGTCCCGTTGTATAGCAACATTAGGGCTCTATGTTAACCAAAACGAAAACGAAAAGGTAAATTAATAATGAATATCGATTTATTGTATCGCAATTTATCGTAAACTATTAATCAGGATTATGATTTAAATAGATCGATATTTTTCAAAACTGACATCGGAAAATCAATAATTTATTATTATTATTATTTTATGAATCGAAAAACTGCACAGTCACAGCTGCGACATGTTTTTATTTTGAAGATAACTTCTAAAAATGATGGTGGGAAGTTGGGTAATCACCGAAAAAATATGTAAATACCTTGAGCTTTTATATAATAATAATAATAATGAATTTGAAATCCGTACAATGGTTTACCTACTCTTCTGTTTTTTTTTTCTCCTGATGTATAATTTTGCAAAATTTCAATATTTTCTCACAAAAACGGCGAATAGTGGCTAACAGATAACCATTAACGATTAAACAAAAGTCATGATTTTTTTTTATATGAGTTGAAAATGGGCGAAATCATATCCAAAGTTGGGGTTTGGAAGACTGATCCATTATCTTTCCTAATCGTTTTAAATTGATAAATTAAGATGTAATGCTGGATTTTCTGTAAAGTTTCCAAACTCATGTAATTAACAGCCTGCATAGACAATACACCGAATGCTTTGCGTTCATTATTTCAGAGAAGCAGTCTTACCGAAGAGATGATCTCGGCGAGGGACTCGTAGTTGGCCGCTGCGATGGCCACGTAGCTCGTCTGCAGGTCCAACCAGGGACGGACACTCTTCGCAGACGCCGGCTCCGTCTTCACCTGAGAAACGGGAAAGGATGCAAATTTACAAAAAGGAATCATTAGATTGATTGATTAGGGTTTTTTTTTTTGGCGCAATAACCATATTTCATCAAGCTGCACCAAGCAAATGGTAAAATATTATAGATCGAAATATAAAACCACACGTGATAAAAATGAAAGCAGAAAGTTATTAATATACAAATACCAAAAATAAAAGTTCAAATATGTACCAGGTTAAGAATGTAAATGAAATAAAAGATGCAAAAAACGTATTACTATGATGCAATGTAAAAGTCAAGCGTGAACGAAAGTTTAAAAAGTTATATACGATCGTAAATGCCAATGGATTTAAAAAAAATTAAATTTTTGGGTGGAATTTTTCACCATGCAGGTCTTCTAATGTTAATGACGATGAGTTAAAGAAGTATAAACGAGATTGATTAAAAGACGGGCACTCGATTAAAATATGTTTAATAGAAAAGTCCACATGACATGTGGGGCACTTAGGAGCCGCCTCACCAAAAATGAGGTATTTATGAGTATAACGAGTATGCCCTACACAAGGAATCGTTAGAGCAAGCATGAAATGGTGTAGATTCCATTATGTATATGGGGTTGTGGTCGTTCTTACTGCTCGTCCATCCACAGACGAACCGCGTGCTACCCCTACAGACCCCTCTTGTTGTTTACTGGGCTCCTTCGATGCCGTTCGACTCTACCAACAATTTATCGGTAAAATGTTTAAATATCAAAGGACTCCAGTAAACAGCAAGATGGGTCTGAATGGGAATTGCGTGGTTCGTCTGAAGTTTCTCCTGTCGTGTAAGGGGGCGATTACACGATCTGCACCCGCCTGCAGTCGAGGCATGCTTTCCCCCTTCGATCCTTCTTGAAGTTTACTGGACTTCTTTGATGCCTGTCATTCCACCCACAATTTGTCGGTAAAATGTTCAAACATCAAAGGACCTCAGTAAACTAATGAGGGGTTTGAAGGGAGAGCACGTGGCTCATCTGCGGATGTGACGCGTCGTATGAATGCCCTTAACCGACCCAATAGCCATATTACTGATTCACCGTCCAGCCCGAAGACACTCGGAAATAAATATTGAATAACCGGACCGCTGCTGCAATAGCACTGGCGGGAACTGTGGTTGAGTCCCAAGGGCCATCACCGGCCACGGTATAATCCCCCCCGTAGGAAGTACGTCCCGCTACAGATTTGAAGAGCCAGATTCCCAACCTTACACCCTGGGTTGGCGAGATGGTTTATCCGTGTTCCTTCATGGTGGATCGGAGGTCAGTAGTATAACTAACTCTGTATGTAGACCCTATTGAGTTCTAAGGGCCACAGTACAGCCACGGTACAATCTTTCCCATAGGAAGTACAAGCCATCCACCAGATTCCCCACCTGTACTCACTAGGTTGGTGAGATCCAACCACCATGCCGGAAGCATTTCATCTCCAATTACAAGGTGCCCTCGGGGGTCTGCATATAGGGTTAGTTATACTACTAACCTCTGATCAACCCCGAAGGCACACGGGTAAAACACGTAAAACTGAATGACTGGACCACCGCCCCAGCAGCACTGACGGAAACTATGGTTGAGTCCTAAGAGCCATCACTGGCCACGGCACAATACTCCCCGTAGAAAGTACGTCCTGTCATCGATGGGACGGCCAGAACCCCCACCTATTAGTGTACCCACAGGGTTGGCGAGATCCAGCCACCATACCGGAAGTATACCGTGGTGGCCCCCGGGGATATGCATATAGAGTTATGAAAAAAAATCGATAAATATCACTGAATCGAGTTTCTGCATCCTCTGAGATGGTTTTGCACCATGCCAATGTACGACTGTTGGCACATTGAACAAGCTGACGAATTTTGGGAGAACAGCGTTGGACTTTTTATAACTAAATCCAGACTTTTCAGCATGTGACTTCGATTTGTTTGTTTCGCTGAAATAATGAATTGAAACATCGCCCGTTTCTCTCGGGCAGTAATATCATGGACATAGTTTTAAACTGGCTTCAATCACAGACTAGCAACTTCAGCGAACAAGCCAAGCACCGTTTTATGAACCAATACGCCAAGCATTTGTGTAATTTTAGGGGTTACATCTTTAAACTTCACTGTTTCCTTCTGTAGCTTTTTTTTTCATTTTAAATTTGATCCATCCCTTTAAATTTCGTTGCATAAAGTTATAACCTCAGATCTTGAATATATCATAATAGGCCGACAAAGACTGGCTGGTAGGGCGCTAGACTCGCATCCTTTAGGTTGTGAGTTCGAACCCAGCCGGACGAGGAATCTCTACCTGTGTGGTGACTGGAGAGTATATAAATCTGTCGTGGTCACAAAGTTCTCCATGTCGAGAGTAATACCACTGTAAGTACTGGTTCAGAGGTGATATCGCTCTGATCCAGATCTAAATTACGATCTGCGAATGAAATGCATGAATGAAGTTCACCCCATAAAAAAGGTTGTGACGGGTGAGTAGCCAAGTCGTACTCTTGGCCCAAGATGGCGCTACTGAAAATAAACAAGAGACGCTCACTTCGGATAAAATAGCATTGGCTCTTTAGTCAGTGGGCTTGTAAATGACAAATTCTACTAGAAATAACAACAGTGTATCATAAATGTTGGGGTGTAGATAAAGCACAATCGACCGTGACGGTTATAGCATTCAAAAATTGTGGCATAGCCAAAGCAGGAAAGATCAGACTTATAGACGCTTGGAGCCCAACAGCGACAAATCACTCGTTTTATATAACTTTTTAAAGATAAATATAATAAGAGTTTTCAGAAAAAGCATGATAGCATGCTCCAAAGCGCCATTTATATTCGCTAAACTGATAACGAATGGGGGCGTAAAAAATCATAACTTGCCTCTGGCGCCACTTGCTTCCGCTACGCCTCTGTGAACAACGTCTCTTTTTTTTAGTTACTTACTTTGACATTCTGCATTTCTCTAGTGAAATCGCCCATTTAAGATGTAAATTGCCGAGGTCACACATTGAAAAATAGAAAAGGATATATTTATTTCAACTTTTCATATTTTTCTCTGTGGCATTCAATTTCAATAACTTCCAACCACACGAAATGCTTCTTTAACACGTTGACTGCCAACTACGAGATAACTCGTTCTTTTCTAGGAGGCAAACAACGAGTTATCTCGTGCTTTGTTTACTTGCCATTTTTGTGCAGCTACGAATAAACTCGTGGTATATCATTGCTCATATCGATAGATGGCTTCTGGAAAAAAATTAAAAAAGTCAATGCTGGCTTGCATGAACAGAAAATTTATTAAAAAACGAACAAAAAATATAATTATAAAAATTAGTTCAAATGTTTTAGTGTCATTTTAGGCAAGATTTCTGAAAATTGCCGTGGCATTCAACGTGTTAATTTGGCAATGGTATTGGGGGAATTGTGCCAATGTGTAGATTGAATTCCGCCAGGGACCAAACCTGCGATGTTTCGGTTTAAAGTCCAGTCATTTAGCCCTTCTGCAAAAGTGATCGCTCATGTCTAGCGGTTGTTACTGGCTTATTAAGATGTCACCACAATACTCCCCTACCAGTGAGTTTGTAGAGACGAATGATTTTTATAGCGCCAAGCGTTATGGCTAGCGAAGAGAGTTGCTGTTGTGTCAAGTGAGTCTGACGACTTTGCGTTGGTTGCGTTTGCTGCGGGTAGGTGGCGCCACTACAGCAGTTTGAACGTTCATAGTCCGAGATCACCAATTTGGTGATAGGTAGTTGGCGGGAATTGCGCCAATGTGTCGGTTGAATTCCGCCAAGAACTGAACCTGCGATGTTTGGGTTTGAAGTCCAGTACTTTATCCATTCGACAAAAGCGATCGCTGATGTCTAATGGCTGTTACTGGCTTATTAAGATGTCACCACATTATTATTAATAATAAAATGAATGGAATGAATTCAGTACCTCGTCCAGGTAGGTGTAGTGGTCCTCCTCCTTGAGCGTCTCGTAGATGTCCTCCATTTTCTTGTCCTCGATCTCACCTCTGGGCCCAGAGAGAGCGGAGGGGCGCTGCGGCTTCTTGGGGGTGATCAGGGAACGGATGTCACCTGTCGAAACAAACTTTTTAAATTTCAAACGCTATAAATAGAAATTGTAAGCAAATCCATGTTTTCAATATTAATTGAAGTAGTTAAGAATTTATTGATGTTGTTTAGGTTACACTGAATGTCAGATTAAATGACTGCGAGAGAAAAAAAATACTAAAATTTAGTTTGTTCTATGGTGTGCAATGAACTTAGATAATAAACATTACAGATAAAATTGCTCTGTAATGATCGAATTTTGCTTCGTAATATATTCAGAATAACTGAGTATGCATTTTGGACGCCTTCTTTTCGAAATACTGAAACCAAAATTGTAATCTTGTAAATTCACATGCACAAGATTGTATATAAGCATCTGTAAGCGGTGGCCTGGTTATAAAAACTCGGCTTTAGGGCCGAAGTCTGATGCCCAATTCCCTTAATGAACCGCAGTGTAAGTGAATTTGGTGCACATTAAATCCATTGGCGTCAAATATATCCTCCCACTGGTGTGACGCAGATATTTGGAGAAGAGAATGCCAGTTCAGGTGTTGACCTCATCGTCTAACCAAGGTTTAAAATTATGAGGTTCAGACCCGGTGTCTATTTTAAAAATGGAACTTTAATATAAGTAACCTGATTATCAGGTTTCATTGAGCTCAGACATTGCGTTTTTGATTAATAGGGCTCACATGAATGCGAATGTGCCCATAGACAGAAAGTCAGTCAGTAATGTATCTGATTCAACATCTAATACGGACTTTAGATTTTAATACTCCTCATACCCTCGATTTCGATATGAATTAATCGAAACTATGTCCAAACTTTATCTGTCTAGTTATTTGCATTTTATAGTTATCGTTTCAGTCGCATTGAAACAGACAGACAAAGAAGTATCCTATGGAATCACTGAAAAATTTGAAGGAAATTTCCAATGCTGATATAAAATTTTAACATTAAATTCTTCAAAAAGTTTTTGAGTTATCGTGTTTACAGACAGACAGATAAGAAGAAGAAATTATTTTAAGTCTGATACGTAACGATTCTTCAAAATCTTAATTTCGAATTTTTTGACGATTATAGTAATTTTTCCTTTTGTGTTTCACATAAAGGAAAGTAAAAAATGAAATTAAAAATCCGCAAACCACGGTTACGTGATCTAATATTAACACAATGCGGGACCAATCACGAATTTCTGCATATTTTACAACTACTGATGTAGAAATGCAGTGTCTACTAAAAATACTTAATAAACTATCTTCTGAGGATGTTAATAAATTGTGGGTGTAAGATATTACATAAAATAATGGTGAATTGAATTGAGCTTAATTTATGATATCCGCAAAAAAATTTACATAACCATTTATTAAATTAATCATTTAGCACTTTTTTTAAAAAAAACCTATTACTTAAATTAACGCCTGGGCTCTATTTAAGAGTGGGAACATTGACCTTGACTATAAAATCGTCTGCAACGTGGGTGCAGAAAATTCAGTTTCTTTTAATTTAGTTTATTTATATTAACGATCTGTTTTGAAGTAACTTGAAGGTTATTTAGATTCGGGCTTATCAACTTAGAAGGATATGATCCTATAACTTCTTCAGTTATTTCGAACTATTCTAACAAAATGTGTGTAGAAACTTGACCTTCGACATCTTACTTAGTGAGCATCAGGTCCCTATACACAAAATAATGTTTGGCATAATATGGTTACTATCCTAAAGCCTTACATAAAGCCCAAACTTATCGGGTCGCAAACCTAAAATTTCACCTAAAACCTAATCTTTTCGAGTCACAAACCTAACTATCTGCAACCTGCCTATTGGCTACTACTTTTAGAAGTATATAAATACAATAACTCAAAAATGCAATGGCTTAAATACAACACATTTGTTACGTGATGTTGCAACACCTGTAGCTCTGCATTAAATTTTGGTTTAATGTTGGGGAGGACGAGTATGAAACACATATTCCATTATTCGATGCTATTAATCAGAGATTAATAGCATCTTGAAACCACCTTGAGTCAATCTGATAAAATTTGGTACAAAGTCTTTTCATCGAATTTGTAGATTTCTATGAAATTTCGAGCAAAATCTGTTGGAAAACATGATAACTACAAAGCTGAGAAAGCTAGTTGGATGGTTAAATTGTCGAGTTAGTTGTCAAATAACTCGCCAAGTGAGAAGTGATAGACTCAGTAAAAATGTAAAGATTAATATTTCTAAACTATTGTACGCCAACTCCATGCAAAGCGTTTTCTGTCTTAGACAAAGTTCGTAATTTTCTGCGAGGGTGGGGTATGGAAAATAATATTTTATTAGAGAGTTCGCGTGAATGTTTTGAGAAGACAGTTTTTCACTGATTTTCTTCAGACTTTCATTTAATACATATTTTTTTTTTTTAGAATTTCCAAACTTGATATACAAATTTTAAAATATGAGTCTAATGCAAAAATAGGAGGAGAGTAAAATCAACACGAAGCGGGCGTTGTTTAGTTTAGTTATATTAACCTTCCATTGTGAAGCAACACTAGGGCTATTTTGGGACGTATGTTGTCGTCATTTTGAACCAAGGTCAGATGAGGAGTAAAAACCTTATCACACGGCGAAATATCGTCGGCATTTTCCGTCAGCAAACGACAACGCAAGTGACGTCACTTGCGTGACATCATTTCAAAGTTTCACATGATTGGTTGAATTTCTTTAGCAGACAATATTTCGTCGGCATTTTCAAACTGGTAAGAAAAAGTTGTCGATGACGTAAAACTTGCTTGACCGGTTCTTGAGGGCAGAAACGGCAAAGTGCCGACAAAATTTCACGTGTGATAAGGCCTTAAGACAGCTAAGATGGCACCATCCTCTCCTCACCACATCACACCAGTGGGAGGACGTTTGGCCTGACAGATTTAACGTGCAAGAGACTCCCTCACATGACAACTTTTCGGTGGTATCGAGTCTCGAACCTGAAACCCTCCGATTCCGAAGTCGAGACCCTACCACCAGGTCATGGCTTCCCCTACGAAACGAGCGAAAATGAAACAACTGAAAACGAGTTTCTCACCCAGATTCGCATATTCCTTGTCTGCTGTGGAGTAATCGCGGTTTTCTGACTTCGGAGAATCACCAGAACGGGATCGGGAGTCGGGAATCTGGAAAAAAAAAGAGAAATATTAATAATAATTCTTGTTACTTAAATTCATTCATTTACTTCATTCTATATTCTGTTCATGCATTTACTCAAATGCAGTATTGGTTTCTTAGAATTTTTAAAGTAGGTGTGTATGTTGAAAAATTAAGATTTGGGAAAAAATTAATTTAAATAAACTATTTTAAATTTCCTTTCAGTTTTCTTTATGAAAACATATCAAATTCGTTTCCAAGTTTATTCTTTGGGGAGTTATATTGATCTTTATTTTGTATAATACATATTTTAGTATTATTTTACATATTTCAGTGCAAATTTTTTTTAATTCTACATTTTGGCAAAATTTTTAATACTTTTAGGTAAGTTGGATACATGTAAAAAGGCGCCAAATAATTTAAACTTGCGTCATAAAAAACGTCGCATTTATATTTGTTTGCAAATTGGCATAGTATTGGCGACATTTTTCTGTATTTTCTAATGTATTGGCGGCAAAATGCAATGTATTCAAAATGTATTGGCGTCATTTTTCATTTGGCAAAAGTCCAAATTATTTGGCGACCGTTCACTTAGCCGCAGCTAATTAAAAAGTAAAGAAAGATCTTACATCACAAATTAAAATCCAATGAATATATATTTTTTAATTTGATATAATATTTCCGCTATATGTTCTGCTGCTTCTGAAGCAAAGAATAAGTATCTGTTCATTTCAAAATATTCTATGACTGCTTTATTGCTTCGTGGTGCAGAAGAAATCGAAGAAATGTTATTTATCAGTCTAACCTTAATATTTAAAGATTAAATAGAAGAACTTTGTTTCTATTTCAGGATCTAGGAGATATTTTTATTATGTTATTCGGAAGTGTTTCAGCAAATCATTGAACAAACTTACAAACCAGGAGAGCTTTTTTCTTCTGTATGTTTCATTTTAACAACCCTCCCCTCCAAAAAGAAAATCCAATCAATCTTTAAATATTTTTTATTGTTTAATAGGTACATTTTAGTTTCTTTAATGATTTTTTTTCATTCTATTTTACGCAACAATTTAAAAATATTTCAGTTTTACTGTGTTTTTTTAATGTCCTGCATTTATATATTATATAATAATCCATATATATACCCTATATTTATATCTTATATAATACCCTATATAAATACCTTACATTTATAAATTATATAATACCCCGTATAAATGCCCTATATTTATATATTAATTAACAAAATAATCCAAGTAAAAACGAATACAACTGAATCAAAATTGTAACCAATAGAAAAAGAATCCGACTTGAAGACTTTTCCAAGGGTCACCCTCAGGCAAGGATTCAAAATAAGGGATTTTTTTCTGTGAGGCATCAAACAATGTCCAACAGTAATGACTCCTCGTGGTCCGAAAATCCCCCGAATATTAAAGCAAAAGATTCATACCAATTTTAACAGCAAAAAACACAAAAACAAAACAACATTAAAAACATCACTAAATTAAACAAAAATATATAAAATAAAACTACATAAGAATATTCAACCAAAATTAAAACGAACCACCCAATTAATTAATTAAGGAAACAAAAAGGGAAAGAGCATCATAAAAAAGAAAGGAAGCTATATTTATATATTATATAATACCCCATATTCATACCAAATATGGAAATACCACATTCACATTATTTCCACAACAAACATTTCAAAATGAATCAAGTGAATACCATCTTTTTGCAGACGATTCTCACCTTGGGAGGGGGAGGTCTGGCGGGAGATGAGAAAGGCTTCGATATTCTCGGTGCATGTGGAGGTGGTGGCGGCGGCGGAGGGTGCATGGCCTTCGCTTTAGGTGGCGGGGGTGGTTTAGGAGGTGGGTCTTTCGTTGCTGTCGGACGATTCGGAAGTGCGGAACAAGACGGTGTCCTGACCAATGAAGGCTGGAAAACGAAAGGAAAAAGAAAGGCAATTACTAAAGCGCCAAAATAATATTACAACTGAACATTGAAATGCAGAGTTTTTCAAAAATCAGAGACTTACCGAAAAAAGAATAATTAAAAATGTACTTCATAAATTATTATGAAATACCATAAAAGTTAAAGAATTCGCTATACAAATAAATAAGTTTCTATACACTCATTGTAATTCAGCTACATTAGATTCAGTTTCAGATTTCTTTTTAAAAAAACGATGAAAACAAAAAGTATATTTGAAGGCGTCTGCACGTACAGTTATAAGATTAGTTAGTTTATTATATAATTGAAACTTTTATTAATATATGAAATCAAATGTAAACAAAATTAGAAGATGCATATATCTAACAAAAAAAAGCAAAAAACTTTATTATTTCTTCTAGTAGTTTTACCGATTAGAGTTAATATAGAAAAAACATGAAGGAATGAAGTCAAATTTCACATGCAAACTGTATTTTGACAGATAATAAATAATTTCTTAACAAAATAAAAAATTCAGTAACAAAAGTGTTCGAGTAAATAAATATTAAAATTATCAGAATCGAAAAGGGGAGCAATAATTACAATAGAGGAAATAATGAGCAGCTGATTATGTAGAATTTTATTAATGTTGATGTAGCAAAGTTTAAGCATACAGGAATCGGTAACAAACAGAGCTGAACTCGCAACAATAATCTCTTATTAATCGTCACAAGGGACACCAATTCACTTGTAATATTTCCAGTTTGATCTTCGCTTTTTACAAAATATGTCATCAGCGACATTTGTTTTGTACGTAATTTATCTTCCTATAATTTTTAAAGCTTTTACATGAAATTTGTTCGCATTTTATGAGTCAGTTCGAATCGCAGTTGCCTCCAAACAAATGAAGTAATTTTATGGCTATCATGCACATGAAATTCATTTGAATGTTAAACTAAAATTGAAGAATTATAGAATTTATTCATAAACTTTTAACTACGGATTATCCTATAGTAAGAAAATGAAAAATATTTTGTTCTGGAAATATAGAGATACATTAAACAAACTGATTAATTTTTAAAAAATTGTCTACATTTTTGAGTAGATTCCTATGGTAAGACTACCCAAATACAATGCTGATTACCCATGATTTTCATGGCATGACTTGGGGAAAAAATTTCAGTTCATCACCGCTATATCGATCACGATTACATCTCTCACTCTCCTCTGTGTGTGTGTATATATATATATATATATATATATACACAGTCGAATCCGGTTAATTGGACCACCGGATAATCGGACCAGCCGCTTATTCGGACCGAATCTCAAAGAACCGAAACAAATCCTATGTACATAAGCCTAATATTATTTATTCGCTTATTTGAACCAAAATTCCGTTTAAACGGACCAAAGAACGTGGCAGGGAAGATGAAAAAGAAGCCACAACTCGCCTGTGTACAGCAGGAAGTCCGAAAGGGAAAAGAACCAGGGGGAGGTGAGCAAGCCCTTGGTTTCTTAGAACGGGCAGCTCGGTAGTAAGTTCTTCAAACGTTGATTTGAATTTGATAAGAACTTTTTTTTTACTGTGCTTCGCATGCTGAGTATCATGTAGATCGTTTCGAAGAATTTGTTTGTAAATTTATTTTTCAATGAATAAAGTTCATAAGCAACAGTAGTTCTTGTTTGTCTGTTTACCATACGCGTGTACCGCACAATAAAGGTCATAATGACATTTCAATATATTAAGTATTGCACGTCTCGTCTTGTAACATAGGGCATGTTCGTGTAATCGGACCAGCCGGTTATTAGGACCAAAATGACCGCGTCCCGATGTGGTCCGAT
>JAPMOQ010020851.1:0-103818 GCA_026543055.1 Argiope trifasciata | reverse complement strand
ATATATATATATATATATATAAGGTACATCTAGCTCAATGGGTTTGAAAATAATGATGGAAATGGAATGGAATTTTATTTCAGTACAACTTTCTTAATTTTGAAGATAGAAAAATAAATCGAATTAGCCAAATTGGCTCCTCCTTAAGACGAACAATGTTTGTGTTTAAAAGATTTCTATAACAGCAATATCTGTGAAGTTAGAGGTTGAAAAGTGCTTTTCATGCCCCAATTTTAACTATTTCTAACACCAACTATTTGTGTTGCCAGATAATAACTCATATATAAAGGAATCTACCTTAACTTTCCAGCTTGTCGAGAGGAATTTTTTTTCTTATTTTCGAAATCCATCTCGAATTTTACAAACTTAACCGTTTACTTACCCTATTTTTCTTTCGCTCTGCAACCGTCCCAGCTTTTCTTGTGGGCAGAGTGTCCACTTTACGACAATCCAAAAGTGAGCAATTAGTATCTTCGTCTTGCATATCTCCAGTTAACTGAGGCAAGGCAGACAAACTTCTAGCCCTATTATAGTTTCCCCTTCCAGGGTGGCTGGACACCATGTAATGGCCTTCTTCTGTTGGTGTGCTGTCCCCACTGGTCATCGGATCATTGGCGAGATCCATCGGATGGACAATCTCCAGGCTAAGACGATTCCTATCGAATGACTGCTTTTTCCATGCTTTGGGATTCACCTCTTTGTTTGTAGGGGCGAAAGATCCACTTTCCTTGTTCCTTTTTAGAAGTTTTTTGAGGGAAAATCTGTTTTTCTTGGTTTTGGTTGGAGTATCCTCCTGAACTAGAACATCTGGTATGGTACTAGGTACAAGTCTCGATAGTGCTGAAGTTGCCGATTTTTTAATGACTGGGTAGTTCTCCCCTGATGTATTAATGGGCTTAGTTTTCACTTCTGAACGAGAAATGTTGGCGGATCTCATGGCCGAATCTCTCCTAGCTAGCTCTAATTCGAGAGCCAAGGCAGCCAATTTGGACTGTCTATTGTTGATGGCCTCATCATCAGAGCCATCCCTATTAATATTTTGTACATCCTGAGAATAATTTTCTAGCGTGTCTGATTTTATGGAAGATTTTGGACTATGTTGTTGTTGTTCTTGCTCATCATTAATTCTTGGAGCAACTTTGACATCAGACTGAGGGTGCATTTGATCTGTGTTAATTTCTGAAGGCACCATAGAAATTTGAAGCTGCTGTTGACTATCACTTTTTTCTGATGATCTCAAAGGGGGCGGAGGTTTGTTTTCAGTCATTCGATGAGGTCCTGATAGAATTTGTTGTTTAGAAGAAGATGCATTAACTGCTATGATGTTCCCTAAGTTAACATCTATCGGAGGATTTGGAGCTGGAATTGATTCAGTTGCAGGATTTTTAGATTTTGGTGCATTCACAGAGTCAGTAGAAGCATTCAAAAGTCTAGAGGTACGTTCAAGCTCTATAAGTTTGTTGTTGTCATTAGAATTTATTGATCTTTTCTCCATTGTGTTCGATTGGTTCAATGGTGTTTTAATATTTTGAGATATGGTAACTTTTTCTTTTTCCGTATTCTCTCTAATAACCTGATCATTGCGCTGAATGTTTGCAGCATTCTTCTCAACCACAGAGTGGGGTCCACTCATCGGTACTATGCCTCCTTCAGAAGAAATTGTACTTTGTATTTTGGCTTCAACAGAAGAGTCATTTTGTGATTCCTTGATGTCCTCAGAACATGTTTTGTTAACTTTTTTCATTTCCTTCGGGCTACATTTATCTGTAGAAGAGTTTTCACCACTTGCCATGCTATTCCCGGAAGAATTTTTACCAGATACATCCGTGTAAGAATTTTTAACAGTTACGAGGGCATCCCCAAAAGAGTTTCTATCAGATGCATTTACATCTGCGGGGGAGTTTTTAACAGTCACCTGAGCATCCCCAAAAGAATTTCTACCAGATTTGCTTATGTCAATGGGTGAACTTTTACCAGATCCATTCATTTCGCATATAGAATTTCTTCCAGATCCTTTAGTATCTGTAGGAGAGTTCGTCAAAGAGTTTCTACCAGATACTTTGACATCTCCTGGAGATATTTTAGTGACTATCCTGACATTTCTCATTCTGTAAGGGGTTCTCTCCTGCAAGTCCACGGCATCGGAGTCATCTGAGAGATTGGAAACATCTCCTGATGTAGAAGAACCACCATCGTATTTTTTGTCACTCTCGAGACTACTGAGGTCAGGTCGAGGATAGTTACCATGGAGGAAAGAAGAACAGGGTATAATTCGGGATTCTTCAGTATCGTGGAATGATTCTGAATCTGTGGAATCTCCAGCCGTCAGCCTGCATGTGGAATAGTCCGAATCTGAACTGTGTTCCGAACTCAAAATATTGCTATGCTTGCTGACTTCTGAGACAAACGAATAGGTTCTTGTATTTAAAGGACTGAAGCTATCGTTGAGCAATTTCCTGCAACCATCATTTCCGGAGTTGTTGTTGTCTGATGGATGATCATGGTGAGTTTTTGTAACATTAGGACCATGGAGATACGATTTGAGAGGTTCCATCGAAGAGAAATAGTACTGATTTAATTTTTTATCTTGCTGGATGTCATTGTAGGTGAGATTACTGAGTGTTTTATCGGTTGGCTTACACGGAATGCTGTTGTTCTTGCTGCTGGATAGATTTTCATTGTTTTTGTTGTTGCTGGATGTTTTAGATGAGTTGTTGTTTCGGTTGTTATTGGATTGGAGCATGGAAGAACTGTTGTTGTTGTTCTTTGCATTATGAGCGGTGTTGTTACTTTCCAGCAGTTTTTTGGAAGCATTAAATTCAGTGTTGTTCCGTGTGATGCGCGTTATCTTCCTGTCCTCATCCGTATCGTCTAGTAAGTCCAGATCGACCGATTCATCATCTGAACCCATTTCCCAGGGCGACTGGTCAGAATCGTAATCATTACCGCCATAGCCAATAACCATGGCCTCTTCTGAAGCAAAATCCACGCTAGGACGGCTGAAATGAAAGAAAATGATGAACCAATAAATCACTACAGAAAATTTACTATATCACATTTAATATTTATAGTTAATATATTTATACATAAACTTTTTTTATTCATCAAAACTAATCATCAATTTATCTCAAAAATGCAATTACTATCTGGTTGAAAATGAGGTACACGTGGTCTTCGTTAATTTTGAGAATAGCTTATAAAATGCAAGTGAGGGATTTATTTTACATTTTTGTAAAATACCATTGGATAAAACATATAAAAAAAGTCAATTCTTTGTTATAATTAAAAAAAATACTTTTTAACCCATTTGCATCATTAGCGTATATATACGCTCCATTTTCCTGGTCACTATCACTGGAGCGTATAAATACGATGCATCATATTATATGCAATGATATATACTATATTCATATTATATACAGTCGAATCCGGTTAATTGGACCCCCGGATAATCGGACCAGCCGCTTATTCGGACCGAATCTCAAAGAACCGAAACAAATCCTACGTACATAAGCCTAATATTATTCGCTTATTTGAACCAAAATTCCGTTTAAACGGACCAAAAAACGTGGCAGGGAAGATGAAAAAGAAGTCACAAGTCGCCTGTGTACAGCAGGAAGTCCGAAAGGGAAAAGAACCAGTGGGAGGTGAGCAAGCACTTTGTTTCTTAAAAGGGCAGCTCGGTAGTAAGTTCTTCAAACGTTGACTTGAATTTGATAAGAAATTTTTTTTACATGCTGAGTATCATGTAGATCGTTTCGAAGAATTTGTTTGTAAATTTATTTTTCAATGAATAAAGTTCATAAAAAACAGTAGTTCTTGTTTGTATGTTTGCCATACGCGTGTACCGCACAATAAAGGTCATAATGACATTTTAATATGTTACGTATAGCACGTCCCGTCTTGTAACATAGGGCATGTTCGTGTAATCGGACCAGCCGGTTATTAGGACCAAAATGATCGCGTCCCGATGTAGTCCGATTAACCGGAATCGACTGTGGTATGTACCTATATGCATCCCACATTTCAAATATTACCACACTGAACAAAATTACAAACAAATGATGCTCAAAAATAATTTTTTTCTACTTTTCTACAATTTTACACATAAATATGAAATAAAAAATTTTCCGTGATGGCCTTTTTTTCATATTTTCATATGATGCAAATGGGTAAATGCAGAAATTTTTCGAATCGTTTATAAAGTTAAAGTTCAGTAATATTAAAGTTTAAATATATAACAATAACTTTCCATTAATTTTGACGATTCTTTCTGACTTTTTTTAACTTTATAACAAAACAAAGAAATATTGTAAATAATTTAATACAGTTTTTAGAGGTTTTTGATCGAAAAGCTAAGAAAAAAATATTCGATTGGAGTAACAATTTTCAGTTAAAAAAATGAATAACTTGGGAAAGATAAAAGCTACAATTATGCAGAATGTCTATGTACAGAGGTGTTAACACTTGACAGCCGGCCCCGCGAAAACGCGGATTTCTGAGTTTGTTGCTTGAGCAAAAGTATATAATAGTTTTTTTTTTTTTTTTTGGCTATTCAGTGGTGAGGAACAAGCGAATAAGGCCGGCATTTGGGATTTAAGTGGCCAATACGTTGCCGGCGCTCCGGCTTTAAATGTCTCTTAGGTCGCCGGCTATCAATATATTAATTATAGAACGGAAGAACGCATCAAATACCTAGTACCACATTTTGATGGCTGACCAGAATTTTTATGTTGTTGTTTCTAATGACATTTGTCATTGACACGTCCTCTGACTAAAGAGCCATTGCGATTTAATCCGAATTGTGCATCTGTTGCTCATTTTCAATAGCGCCATCTAAGGCCAAGAGTACGAGTTAGTTACACACGCGTCAAAACCTTTTTACGGAGCGAACTTTCATTCATACATTTCATTCACTCAACCCCAGATCGTAATTTAAACCTGGATCAGAGAGCGTTCACCTCTGAAGCATAGCCCCTAGTGGCAATATTCTGGACATGGAGGACTTGAACGAATACCAGAGAGACAAATATGAAAAATCTAAATAAATATCTCCTTTTCTTTTATTTAATGTGTGACCTCGGCAATCTGCATCTTAAATGAGTGATTTCACGAGAGAAATGCAAATGTCAAATTTGAACTAATTTTTATAATTATATTTTTTAGTCCCTTTTTTAATAAATTTTCTGTTCATGTAAGCCAGCACTGATTTTTTTGTTCTTTTCCAGGAAGCCTTCTATCGATATTAGCACTGATTACTACCAGTTTATTCATAGCTGAGCAAAAATGGCAAGTAAACACAGTACGAGATATCTCGTTGTTGGCGTCCTGGAAAAGAACGCAATATACGAGTTATCGCGTAGTTGGCAGCCAACGTGTTAAGAAAGCATTCGTGTGGTTGAAAGTTATTGAAATTGATAACCACAGAGAAAAATATGAATAGTTGAAATAAATATCTCTTTTTCTATTTTTCAATGTGTGACCTCGACAATTTACATCCTAAATGAGCGATTTCACGAGGGAAATGCAGAATGTCAAAGTAAGTAACTAAAAAAAAGAGGCGTTGTTCACAAAGGCGTAGCGGAAGCAAGTGGCACCAGAGGGAAATTATGAATTTTTATGCCCCCATTCGTTATCAGTAGTTTAGAGAATACAAATGGCGCTTTGGAGCATGGTATTATGTTTTTTTTTTTCTTAAAATTCTTATTATATTTGTTTTTAAAAAGGTATATAAAACGAGAAATTTGTCGCTGTTGGGCCCCAAGCGTCTATAAGTCTGGCCTTTCCTACTGTGGCTATGCCACTATTTGTGAATGCTATAACCATCACGGTCGAATGTGTTTTATTTAAACCTCAACATTTATGATACATTGTTGTTGTTTCTAATAGCATTTGTCATTTACAAGCCCGCTAACTAAAGAGGCATTGCGATTGAATCTGAATTTCTAAGCGTCTTTTTTTTATTTTCATTAGCCTCATCTAAGGACAAGAGTACAACTTAGCTATACACACTTCACCCCTCTTTTTACAGGGCTGACTTCATTCATGCATTTTATTCACGCGTTGCAATTTAAACCTGGATCAAAGAGCGATAATATCTGAACCTGTACTTCCAGTGGTATTACTCTCGATACGAAGGTCTTTGGGACCCCGACCGATTTATACGCCAGTCTCCACACTCGAGGAGGTTCTTCGGTCAGCGGGTGTCGAACTCACAACTTAAAGGATGCGAGTCCAACGCTTTACCAACCACGCTATATCAGCCCTCCGAAATTTTATAAATACATAATTTACTTTTGTATTTTTAGGACCTCATCCTAAGTATTTTCTGATGATTATAGTTACGTTACGATCTGCGTTGACCATGTTTTTCTAAAGGCTACAAAATTTTTCTGCCTATACTCTAAAACAAACATGAAAAGTGTCACGTCTACCTGTTCTTTTTATTTAATATCAGCTTTATTAACTGTACCATAATGACTGTTGTTAACTGTAAACTAATGACTGATTTGTTTTGAACGTGTTTTGATATAAATTTTGCTTTTGTGTTCTGAAAAATAAACGCAATGGGTGCAAGAAAACGCCTTCCAGTTTCAGCTTGAACTTTCAGCTATATTTTAAAGGTCTTTCGTGTATTGCCTAAAGTAAAATTTAAGGTACGGCGCCAAATTTTAATTCTTTCAATTTGAATTTGAACAATTTTGCAGAATTTGGCGATATTTTGGCGCAGTTTGACGAGGGCCCTTACCTTAAACTTTACTTTTACCCGTGTATTTTAAAAGCTACTCTCTGCTCAGTAAGAACAGTTCATAGATGCGCTGATAGCGCAGTAGAGTATTACTTAGTGATAATAAAGCAAAAAGAGTGATTTCTTACTTCCGTTGCTTCTTTTCGGCTGTCTTGATGAGAATCCCCCGATTAGGAGGGGGGTCCGGTTCTGTCCGGACTTGCTGCTTCGGGGGAGTCTGGGATCCAAAATCCCTACGGGCCACCCTCTCGTAGATGGGATCGCTCAGACGCCATTTCAGAGTGGACGATATTCCACGACTCTGTGGATGGGAGAAATAAAAGATACATTTTTTTTTTCAATATGAAATGACCATTTTGTTTTAATATAATCTACAATAAATCATATAATTCAAATAGTTGTTTTTAGTAAAGGAATTTTGTAACTTTTTTCCCCCATTCTCCTTACGTGAAAAAACTTTTAATAATTATTAATGAAATAACTTTTAACGGTTTTTTTTTTGTCGTGTCCATGAGAGTCGAAACTAAATATGTCCATGAATTTTGAAAATTTCTTCTGCGACTTGCTTGATGTTGTCTCCATACGGATCTATAATAGTTGGCAGACAGATAGAAGAACTTTTAACGGTACTTTACCATTATACCTGCGCAAATCTCGCCAAGCAGACTTTTTCTGTCGCAATTTTGGCGCAGGGGATAAAGTGGCTGCGACTTTCTTTAAAAATATAGCGGCAAAAGGTTACCGGCGGCGATATTCCGTTTGGCGTTGGTTGCATCATTATTGGCGACTTTTCGCCTGCGCCGGTATAATGGAAAAGTACCCTTTTAACTTCTCCTTATGTGAAATAATAATAAATAACTTTTTTTTTTTCAATTATCCTTTCTATTCTAGAAGTGAAATTTTTGCACTCTCTTGTATTCTCAGTCACCGTACATAAATCTAATATTTTCAAAGCCTAATTATCAATTAATGGATTTAAATTTGATTTTATGCGAGTGTCGTCACCTAGAGGTGAATTTGAGAAAAAAAAAGATTTAACGCTCTCATAAGGTTTATATAAATTATAAAAAAAGTAGAAAACAATTAGTTCTATAAAGAATTTTTGCTTTATATTACTCTAATAAATGCGTGATTTAAAATATTGTTTTTATATTAAATTTAGATGGATTTACACTTAAATAATTACAAACCATCCAGTAAGATCATGCATGTGCAGAAACTGTACAATCTTTCATCTGCATACGCGTGACTTACTGGAATCTTATAACTAGCTGAGTGCAAACCCACCTTTTGTTCATTTCAGAAAAAGATTCAAAGTTGTTTTTTATGTTTACCAGCGCGTGACCGAGCTCCGCTCGGAGAAAACAGGCATCGAAGCTAACTCGAAGATTTAAATTTTCAATTGTGATTTATCAAAACAATACATGCCATAAGAAAATTTGTGAAACCATTGTTGAAAAGATAACCGGTTAAACCTCGGCTTTTCATCATCCACCAGCGATGTCATGTCTTGATGTTCCATAGGAAATCCCCATCTGCACTGGTCTCTTCCATGTTTGCTGACCATGCACGGAGCGTTTGGGTTCATATCACCACACGGGTTATGGATCATCCATTTCGAGATCAGTTCCTTGAGTTCCGGATCATCTTCTGGAAACTTTATTAGTTCGCCATATTGGCTTTAGATGGCAGCACGTTACCTCTTGAAACCTATTAGCCAAAATGGCGAACTAATAAAGTTTGAAAATATCCTATCTGTAACTCCGAACTGCTTGACCGTAGCGCTTCAAAACCGGCGCCAATCGATTCCTCGTGGCCAAAAACCCCAGACCCCCAAGTTTACCGGAGTTTATTAATTCTGGGGCGATTTTCGACTTGGCAACCATTCCTCGTATTATAATATAAGATTTAAAGTATCCGACTACGTTAAAAACCCTGGTTTTCAACCACATTGGCGATATTTTCAAAAAAGTGTTATTTCTTGTTGTTCATACTTTCCTCTTTCCAAAACAGTTAACCTTTTCTAAGAAAAGGAAAGCTTAACTGATACTATGACAGGGGAATTTTAAGCAAAACATATTTTTCCCAACTGAAATTTGGCTTCAATTTCCTCAAAACTTTAATTTTCGTAAAAGTTCTCCACCGTCAACTTGATATCTCAAAAACTAGCATTCAGTTTTTGTTTTAAATAATATGGGTAATGAAATGAACTAAAATTTTTATTGGTGAAATATTTTTTCATTTATAGGTGTTTTTTACAAAAATTAAGCTGTAAATTTATGGAAAAAAAATGCATAAATGCCTTTATTTTTACCCATAATTTCTTTGCATCTTCAAATTTTTTCTTAGAATTTAGTGCATTTCATTCACCATTATATTCTACAACATGAGTACAAAGAAAATTAGGATTTCTACATTTGAATTTTGATTAGTCTATTAACCGTTTTGGTTGGATTTCATTAACATTTACTACAAATTTTCTTATTTCTCACAATATATATTATCAAATAATTTTGTAATAGTTCTTGTATTATAATTGACAATACATCTAAAAACAATGGTTTTGAATTGCTTTTAAAAATCAAATTTTTCAATAATTTTCCTTCGAACTTAGTCGGATACCTTAATTAAGGAAAAGATTAGTTGTCGACAACATAATATAAATTATAACAAAAAAACTTTAAAATAAAACGCTGTATAAGTCGTTATTAGATATTGGCCCGTTAGAGTTATTTCTAAACAAGCATAGAATTAATCATCGAGCTAAACTATTGGCATCAGTTATTGACAAAAGTGACGTTGCTAACAAATATTGACATCAACGTAATAGTAGTCGAATGTAATAGTAAACATTGGCGTCAGAACTTGGTGTACTAATATTAATGTCTAACTACCCAACCAAAAAAGTTACACTCTTCACTGAAGTTAGTCATACAGCTCACGCCAAGTACGACACGCCAAATTGTTTTGAAATACGTCATGTGCGACACGAAGACATATGTCAGGTAACGTGCGCCATTACGTTTACTATTTGACTGTAACATAGCGTGAATTCATTGTATCGAAAATTCGCTTCACAAATAATGTCATGTCACTAATAATGTTTCATGTTTTAAAGTAAAGATTGAGTAAAATTTGTTGACGGAATTGTAATGAAAACATAACGGATTGACAACAACAGAATTGAAAAACTCTAACTCATTAACTGCTTGTTTGATTGTTTAATTTTTATTTTAATTAATTGTACGTTGTTAAACTTAATTTGTCTAACTAATTTTGCGTTTTTAAACTTAAGCTAAACGTTGTAAAACAGATACTTTAATGATTTGTACTTAAACATGAGCTTAACTGAGACTGTAATACAGAACGCTTTACTTTTCCCTGCTTCGTTTGTATTTTCGTACTCACGTTGTCGACAATTAATTAAAAAACTATTTTGTTATAGCTTACAATGACGGAAACGTAGTTTCCTTAAACACAATTTTTTCCTCATTACAAACTAAATTGTAAGGAACTAACGACCACGTTTAATATAACGATCACAAATAACCAAACTCCATAAAAGTTCAGCTTCATTCATTTCAGCTCAGGTCAAATTAACTAGATCTAGAATAGAATTTATTTTCATTAGCTATTATTATATCCCTTTGATTAAAAAAAAACAACAGTAAATTCTACCTTTTCTTATAATATCAATTCATCGAACAATAATTTTTTTCTTTATTTAATTATAGATAGTAATTCAAACATTATATATTGCCCATCAACACTGCTTTCGATATTTCGGAAGCTAGAAACTACTTATTTCTTAGACTAAAGGGAAAGGAAAAATCTCAGCCCAATCCTAACCTAAAATATTACATTCGGCCCATTAAATTTTATAGTCTAATGTTTTGACATTATTTTTTACTGAGATAAAAAAAATGGTGAAAGCTTGATTCATTTCAAACCTAAAATATTGCATCCCTTAAAACATAGTCTGATAACCAAGAGTCTACTTTTTATTCCAGATTAAAAGAAAAACGGAAAAGTCCTCGATTAATATTATTACACATTGCCCACCAAGACACAATTTGATAATCATGAATCTTAATACAACTTATTTTTATTTCTTAGATTAAAAGGAAAAGCTCAGTTGAATCCTAACCAAAAATATTACAGATTGCCCATAAAGATTGAATCTGTAACGGTATATAATTTTTCCTGCCACGAGACGACTGCACGAGTTAAACGAATGTAAAGTTCAATGATAAATTTAATATTTTCTGTTAATTCTCTACAATAATTTTTTTGGCAGTTAACTATAATAATACTTTTTCATTTATAGGTGTTTTCAGAAAAATTGAGTTGTGGATTTATGGAAAAAATGCATATATACGTATATTTTTACCCATAACTACTTTCCATCTCAAAATTTTTCTTAGATTTTGGTTCATTTCATTCAGCATTGCATTCTGTACCTGTGTACAACGAAAAATAAGATTGCTGAATTACCATTTTGTGTAGAGTGTTAACCGTTAAACTTAAATTTTTTTAAAATTTTCTACACATTTTCCTATTTCTCAAAATATATTTCCAAATATTTTTTTTGTATTAATAGTATTCTGTTTTATAATTGACAATGCATCTAAAAACAATAGTATTAAATAGTTTTTCAAAAATTTTCCTCCGAAAGTAGTTGGATTACTATTTAATTCATTGTCAAAAGAAAAGGTGGAAAGCCTGCTTACCTGGTAGAGAGCAGTCGCCTGGGGCATGTACCTGTGGGTGGACGTTATTCTGTCTCCCCTGCCCCCTGAGTGCTCAGCCTGGCACTTGAAGCAGTTGGAGCAGAGGTCAGAGCGCCACGTGTTCTGAACGAACGTCTGGCAGATGACGGACATGACGGCATCCAGATGGAGCTCCTGCAAAAAGAGACGAAGCTGTCAATTTCTGAAGAAAATCAAGACGGCATTTCACTTAATGTGACTTTTTGTGAAAATTTTTAGTCTAGTTTAAAAACCGAAAGCTTGTTATTCTTGCTTAGTACTTCCTTTGTATGTCAATACCAGAATCTCTTCCAGTAATAAAAGAGAATGCGTGTGTGTGTATGTGTGTGCGATGGTGGGTTTATTCAAGGATTCAATGAATGCGATTATTATCAATTTTTAAAGTTTCACTAAAAATTTAATAATAATATGCGATTTTGATATATATTCTGAAGGGTTTCATATTGAGATTTGTCAAAATCTACAATTCGAATTTTTTGGCAATTACTATATTTGTATATCCATGGTATGCGAAAAAGGATAAAAATGATTTATCACATGCATAGAGAGCGGTTGATCGAAGACAATACAAAATACATAAGATTGAAGTTTCTTTTGTATTTTAAATGAAAAGATAATTGCTCTGATACATGTCAAATATTTTTTTCAAAATTGATCATATATAAAAAAAATAGCAGTGGAAATGGATGAAGTACAATGTCCATTTTTAACTTTCATTAAAAGTTTCATAATAATATCTGATTTTGATAAAAACACATTCATGTAAACATATATATAACACGGGTTTAATAATGAAAGATTTGTCAAAATTTTGAATTCGAATATTTTGACTATTACAGTATTTTCCTTCTATGTATAATTTCATTAAACACGAAAAAAGAAAAAATGATTTTTTGTACGTTACTGAAAAGCCAGTCATTATCAAAAATTCTAATAATACTAATACTAATAATAACTTGTAACGGAGCATATAACAAAAAATAACAGTGATAGTTGATGAAGTACCATTTCCATTTTTAAGTTTCTTTAAAAGCTTGATACTAATATCTAATTTTAATAACACTTATTCAATTATTATTTTAATTACACTTATTCAAAAAAAATTGATATTGGAAGATATGCCAAAATCTTGAATTCGAGTTTTTTGAGAATAGCAATAATGTCCTTCTGTATATTCATAGTTTATTATTTATTATATACATAGATACTCATATGATGATGATGAAGTGTCCATTTTTCCACGGAAAGGGGGTGCAGTAGCTTCTGAGGGTAAAGACCCCTGAGCACCCAGAGGGCAGAAGTCTGACTTCTACTCAAATGAAGGTGACACACACATTCGCTTGCACAACCCCTTTTTACAGGGGGGGGGGGCATTCATACATCTCACAGATAGAACACAGTACAACCCTGCCTGAACCGGGTGTCGAGCCCGGGACGCCCAGAGCACGGGGAAAACAAGCTACCCCTACGCCAGGACATCGGCAGATACTTATATTGAAACTTCTTTTGAATTTTATCTGAAATGGATATTTCTCTGATAACTTTTCAAGCATTTTTTTAAACAAATAACTTTTAACGGATCATATAATAAAAATAACAAAATCTTTTTGGCAATAGGAATAATGTCCTTCTGTATATACATAGTTTATTGTTTACTAGCCACCTTTGGCGACAAGCTGGTTCGCCATGAGTAAAGTGTTATAAAATTTTCAATTAAATCACATATTCATTAGCCTTGAAGTAATTCCGGGCATTGATTGGCCTGAAAATAATATTTTCTTTAAGATGATGGACGGAAAGTTCTAAAAGTACACCTTTTCCTAATAATATTCATTAATTTTATAAATCAGTCAGTTTTAACCATCGGTTATGCTTCCAAAATAATAAAAATGTTTTTTTCGGTGATGTTGCCAAAATATTAAGTATTTTTTAAAGAAAGCGAGAAAGGGAAAAAAGTATTGAATTAATGATGTAGATATTGCAAACGAATACATAAATATGCCATTAAGTCGGGATTTCACTGCATATCCTGTTTAAATTCAATCAGGTTTACCGTAAATAAAGAAGATTCATTGAGTTAATGATATAGATATTGCAAACGATTATAGAAACCTTTACTCTGCATCTATTTTTTTTAGAAAATATCACATTTTATGTTTTTTTTATTTTATCCAGTCACATGCTGAAAGCTGTATTGCTTTAGATTTATTTGCGATGATATTTTTTTTTATTTGAACTTCCGGCATTCTTTTATTTTATCTAGTCACGTGCTAAAAAAACATGGTTAAAATATTTCTTTAAAAATTCGTTAAAAATAGAAGCTTAAGTTATACATCAAAACACTGATACCATTAGAAGGCTAATTTTTTAATCTTTAAATTGATGTAAAAATCCTGTTTATGCGATAATATTTTCGTAAGTTATAGCGGAAAAACGTCGAAATTTCATTTAAATTTTAATTAATTCAAATTCTAATTAAAAATTCGAAAAAAGGGCTCCTAGGTGCACATTTCGGACCTCTAAGGTATACATGTACCAAATTTGGTAGCTGTAGGTCCAACGATCTGGCCTGTAGAGAGCCAACACACACACACACACACACACACACACACATTGAGCTTTATTATAAGTATAGATTATATACATAGATACTCATATAGAAACTTCTGAATTTTAACTGAAACGGATATTGCTCTGATAACTTATTAAGTATTTTTTTTTTTTTAACTAAATAACTTTTAACGGATCATATAGCAAAAAACAACAGTTGATATGGATGAAGTTCAATTTCCATACACCTTTCTGCTCGAGGCACGACAATCCCGATTCATCAGTTGCTCTGATTTCACTGATTTTACTCTCTAAAATTCCAAAAGGATGGAATAAATTTCCTGGAAAATAAACTTTAACAACAATGATCATTAGAGTGGAGAACAATACGAGTGGCGTCTATTTCGATATAATGGTTTCTCGAGATCGTCTGATCGCGGTGTAAGAGGATTTTCGAAGATCGCTGCTTTTGTCATGCTTTGGGGAGGGGAGGGGGAATGAGTAGTCAGTACGTTCGATTACGCGTGAAATTGCGGCTGGCGGCCATTGTCTGCGGGGGTAGAAAACGAACTCGCTCGACCCGAACCAGTTAACTGTCGGTTGCGATTGTCAGATCCCGCGAGGCACAGGGGGATGAGAAAAAAAATATTTTCTGAGAGAAAATGTAATAGAGCAATTTTATCCGTGAAAAGTAAAATGGAAAGAAAGTGCGGAAACTAGCAAAATAAAAGTAAATGTCACGGAAATTTTAAGGCAAAGAAATGGAAACAAACAGATCAACGACAAGTGGTTTTTGGTGAGACTTGGGCTGGCCAGACCAGCATAAGACTTTTCGGATCAGATCAGCTCAGTTCAGTTATATTAATGTTCCATGGTGGTGGTGGGTCTAATGCCGCTTTGTCATACCAAGCCCGAATGAGCGGAGCTCTTTCGAATGAAAGCAGAAGTGTGCGCCTTTCGTTGTGAACGAGCACCGTTGAGGTGAAAGTACTACTTTGCTCGAACACACACGACACAACATCTTTTAGGGGGCGGTCGAATTCCTTCATACACTCATTCATCCCTCCGCCAGTCAGAATTGAGATCCAAATCAGAGACCGACTCATCCCTCATTCAGCAATCCAGAGGTATCATTTGTTATGGGAATATGGGGGATTTTGCTGTCATGACATATTTACCGTGCCTCAACTGCCATCAGTCAACACGGTGGTCTTTGGCTGAGACGAGGACAGAACTCGCTACCTTTTGGTAACGAGACGGACGCTCTACCAACTAAGCTACCGCGGCCCTTAATGTTCCAATTCTTAAAGCAACAGGGGGGCTACATTGGGATCGACCTCATAATTTTGAACAGATGACAAGTACGACACATGAGCTGGCACTACCCTCTCCAAACTTCCAAATCACACCTGTGGGTAGAAGTTTGGCCTAGACGAATGTAGCGAGCTCCAGACCCGCTAACAGGACTGTTCTTTGGTGGAATCAGGTCTCGAACATGAAACTCTCTTGTCCTGAAGCCGAGACCTTACTACCAGACTACAAGACCCTTTAAACTTTCTGAAGGCTCTTAGGTGTGGTGAATCTTTAGAATTTGCCTTACTCGAGGTCCACAATGTAAAATTATCGGAGGTAGAGGGATAAGTACATACGAGAAAAATTTTAAAGGGATCATTTCCACTAGTTTGATTATTCGATGCCCCACTACGTTCTTTATAGCTTCACTAACTGTTCGCCAAATTTTAATTAAGCCTCCTTAAATTTACGATATAAGTTCAAAAGCAACTTGTTAATGATGAGCGCAATTGCAAAATAAACGCAACTGCCTCACAACCCTTTATAATTCTGTTCATGAAAATCATGCAAAGACGGTATTAACCTTTAACCAGTGAACGACATTTGCCGTCTGATCTGAAGACTGATCTGCCTTACTCAAGGTCCACATTATAAAATTATCAGAGGTAGATGGATACGAGAAAATTTTGAAAAGACCACTCCCACAAGTTTGATTATTCGATAACCCACTGTACGTTCTTTATAGATTCTCTAACTGTCCACCAAGTTTCCAGCCAAATTTTAACTAGGCTTTTGTAAATTTAAGATGTAAGTTCAAAAGCAACTTGTTAATGATGAGCGCAATTGCAAAATGAGCACAACTGCCTCACAACCCTTTATAATTGCGCTCATGAAAATCATGCAAAGACGGTATTAACCTTTAACTAGTGAACGATATTTGCCGTCTGATCTGAAGACGATTTATTTGTTGTTTCAACTGCGCTTTCGAGTCGAAGAATGTGTCGGGGAAGTACAGTTTTATGCGTATTCCAGAAAACGACCGCTACTCTGTCACGATCTTCGAAAAGCCCACCTGCCGTGGTGCGGATGAGGAATTTGCAAATTTCTAACCCAAAGTCACGTTTGGAAGCACGGTGTGCACAGGCGAGTGTCAGACACCCTTTTATTTAAAATTGTAGTGAAAATATTGATTAAGTTCTTTTGTTTTGTGTTAGCTCTAAGTGAGAAGAAATTTAAATGCAGGTTTGCTATTGAAGACGTATCAGAATAACGAAGAAAAGGATATTGTCCTTTATTAAGATATCAAATAATTTGAATTTGACTCACCAGCAGGGTATTGTCCTTTATTCAAATATCAAATAATTGGAATTTAGCGAACATTTTAGAAGGATCTTTGAATACAGGTTTGCTATTGAAGACGCACCAGTATAGCTAAGAATAGGACATTCGAATGAAGGCAGAAGTGTGCGTCTTTCGTTGTGAACAAGCACCATTAAGTTGAAAGTACGACTTTTGTTCGAACACACACGACATAATCAATTTTTAGAGGGCTGCCGAACTCATTCATAAATCCGCAAGTCAGAATTTAGAACCCAATCAGAGACCGACTCATCCCTGATTCAGTACCCCCAAAGGTATCATTTGTTATGGGGACTTGGAGGGCTTCGTAGTCACCACCTATTCAACGTGCCCCAACTGCCATGAGCCAACACGGCGGTCTTTGACCGAGACGAGGACGGAACTCACGACCATTCGTTTACGAGACTGAGGCTCTACCAACCAGGCTACCGCGACCCCAGAATAGTTTGTTGTACATGATGAAATGGAGGTTATAGGCGTTCACGCCCGGATCCTCCGGGTCCTATCGACTGGTCAAGCAGTATTGTTGTTGGTGAAACGAAATTTTGACTTTTTATTTTGTATATACTGCACTTGGCAATTAAAAACTATGCCTTTCTTTTCGTTTTTTATTTGCGCCTTTTGAGCTCATGCATTCCTGCACAATAAATGACTGTTTTCAATAAATGTACCACTTTTGAAAATTCCATCAAAATATCTTCAATACAGAAGTTAGAAAGTAAGCTCTTATTTCAGTTGAATTGAGGCATTCTAAATTAAATATGAAAAAAATTAAATGATAAAATTCCAAACATCCATAAAATAGTTAAATGTTCGTTAAAAGGCCGATGGCTTTTAAAAAGTTAAAAATATTTGGATGGTGTTTCTTTCCCAGCAGTATTCGATAGCAGAAGAATCTTTACAACTGAATAAGAGTGGAGAAATACTATTTGTTTAAAGCCATTCTAGCATTTGTATAATTATATTGTGACATGTTCAAAGTAAACTTATTTCGAGTCAAAATATAATTTTGACCACATACACCAAATATGGCCACAAAAAATGCGATGTTTATGCCTGATGTTTTAAAGATTGGTGCTTTATTTCATTCGAAAGATCGCTGCTTTATTTCATTTGTATAATTATACAGTGACATATTCAAAGTAAATTGATTTCGAGTCAAAATATAATTTTGAACACAAATTCCATTAAATATGGCCGTAAAAAAGGAAATGTTCTGATGTTTCACAAGATTGGTGCTTTATTTCATCAGAAATGTAACGTAAATAGAGCTCAGGACAAAACATTGCCGTTAGGGATTTTATAAGCGTATATGAACTCGGAACGAACTGTTAGTTCTTCGCTACTTTACTATAAAAATTTGTGTAAAATCATTTTTCTTTATGGCGCCGTGGGCATCTATACCCCCTGGTCACAACGCCACTTTCTTTCATCCTTTCCGCCACTACTCCACTGATTAGGAATTGGTATGTTCTATCAACGTCAAACAATTCTGTAGGTGTATGGAAAGGCAAACGATTTTTAGCCCAATGCGGTCCGAATCGTCCTGACCACACGCAATTGGTCCCGTGAACTTGTGTAGGAAGGTGCGTTGTGTAGGAGGTATTTGAAGGACACCTGCACAACTCATGGAATAGTCATCCAGGTGATCACCTTCCATCCCTGCATCTAAGTGGGCAGGGAAGCAGAGCAACCCCGCCTTTCTCTGGAACGTCCAATGCAAGGTGGTTTTCATCGCGAGTGTTTCATGGAATGTGGAGAATTAATGAGAGAAAAATGTCGAAAACAAAATCATTTGTCATTTTTGATGTCATTTGAGTGCCAAGGACTGTTTAGTTTACTTTTCAATGAGGACAATTTTTCTCGTTCTTCTTTTTCTTTTCTTAATCTTATTTGATCAGAGATATGACAAACATGATTGATGGTTACGTTTTCCAGAAGCTCTAATGATAAATCTAAAGAAGCCAGATTTCACGAACTCGCAAGTATAGCATTTTTTAAAAATGTTATTCCTTAAAATTGTTCATTTGCAAACTAATCGTATCTTTTTACTTTCTTATATACATAGTATAGAGAAAGTATAGTAATCCTTAGGAAATTCAAACTCGAGATTTTGTCGCATCTCCACATTTTAGATGGGCCGCGGTGGCCTGGTGGTAAGGTCTCGGCTTCGGAACCGGAGGGTTTCAGGTTCGAGACTAGATTTTACAGAAGAACCGTGGTGTGAGGGGGTCACTTGCACGCTATATCTGTCAGGCCAAACGTCCTCCCGTTGGTGTGGTGTGGAGAGGGTGGTGCCAGTTCAGGTGTCACCCTCGTCATCTGACCTTGGTTCAAAATGACGAAATATGTCCCAAAATAGCCCTCGTGCTGCTTTAAAACGGGACGTTAATATAACTAAACTAAAATAAACCACATTTTAGATCTCTTTGAGTTCGAAAAACACTTTTCTGGAAAAAAATTGTTTGTCTGTAACAAAAATAACTCAAAGCATTTTGATCTAGATGGATGAAATTTGGTGTACGGTTTTAAAAAAATCAAATGTACTGATTTCTATCAAATATTGAGCAAAATCTGCTCAGAAGTCTTCCTGTCCGGCTGTTTGAATGTAATTTAACACGACAGTCACAAAATGAAGAGAGGTAGATAGGTATGATTATTACACAGAAATGGGATCTATGGTCTAGACCTGGGATCGGCAACCTATTGAAACGGAAGAGCCAAAAGCTACTTCAATTTAGAAAACTATCCAGCATATAAAGAACCACTAAACATTTCCTATTTAATATTATAGCAGTTGCTTACATATGTTAGATTCTTTTATTTAAAATAAACGGCTTTAAATATGGAATAATCTTTATGCATATAAAAACACAAATACAGATAATTACATCAGAGGGGGGGGGGTGACATTGGCTTTTAGGCCTTTTGAAAATTTGATTAAATCTGGCTTGTTGCTGGTTGTCTTAATTTTCAAGCACGACTTATAGAATTTTATTTGTTAGTTGACTTCCAAATATACTTTTTATTATATTCACGCAAGAGTACGCTTGCTCACATAAATATGTCGACCCGAAGACCGTCAGCACTCCGTACGCCAACTTTTCCATCTCACTGTAACATTTCGGAAGACAAAACTAAGCGTTGAATATGAGGGCTTTAACTAACGGAGTTTCTTTAAGAGCTGTCCACTTGTGCTGCGCGATGTGCTTGCATTTCTGGACTTTCAACTCTTGCAACTTGCTCTTGAGTTCTGTGAACTTGCCACTCCACAAGTCTTTGGTTTTCAAATCTAACGGTGCCTGCTTGGGTTAGTCAGAAATGAAATGCGATTGAGAGGGGGGATGCCAGCTCAGGTGTCATCCACGTCATCTGAACGCGGTTCAAAATGACGAGGTCCGTCCCAAAATACCCCTAGTGTTGCTTCAAAACGGGACGTTAATATAACTAAACTATCTTATCCACTCTTCACTCACTGTCAAAATTAAGTCACCGGCGAATCGTCATCAGTAAGCTGTCCAAAGAAGTAAAATCTAAAGTTTTAATCATACTCATATGAGTATCAACTATCAGACTGATATTAAATGCGAAAGCAGATATACACCGACTATCTAGTTTCATCACAACAAGAAAAGAATCAATTACCTCTGCATCAGGTACAATTTAGCTTAATAAGCCAAATCCATTTCCAAATCTGACCTTCAAAACGCTCATTTCCTTCGGCTTTGTTTTATCTAATATTAAAATCCCTATTCATATTTTTAAAAAATCCATAAAATTATCCATAAAATCCCTATTTATAAATAATAAATGTCAGAAGTCTAACACTAGTCACAGGGATGGATAGAACAGGAACGTTTTTCCATGTCTCTCCCACTTCATGCTCATTACACTGTTTAAATAACCAGAGAATTATAGTTGCAGGGGCATGAAGCGGTGTTGTGTATCAGGTATAATCGAGTATCAGTATCAATTTCCAACAGCAGTAGTACCTAGAATCAACGCAATTGTAAGTGGTAAAGTGATCGCAAATGGAAAACATTTGAAATGCCCTTATATATAGCGAAAGAGACAAGATTTCGCTTTATATGCTAGAATGTCTTCAGCAGAAGGTTTAGATGAAATTAATTAACTCTAGAAATGGAAATGCCGAGAGGCAGAAACTCTTGCTGGGAGAGCAAACCTCCTCCTCAAATATTGCCCACGGAGGTATATTCAGTTGATGGCCAGGATTCGTCCGTCAAGAGTTCAGAAGGTAGGATGCCAACTTATAAATCAATTTCATTGCTCGAGCATCAATAAACAAACAAAAAACAAAGCTTACCCCCCCCCACTAAAGATCGTAAACAGAATTTTGTCTAAACCAATTGGTTGAGATAATGAAGAAGTCAAACAAAAATATACATTTGGCAAATTATTCAAGCAAACTATTTTTTTTAAAATAATAATCATTATGAATACATTTGTATACACATCTATGTAATAATATTTTGAAATTTTATTTAAATCTTAGTTTATTTCCAAACTTTTATTTTAAATTGGCCCTCATTAAAATAACTCAAAAGTGTTCTCTTTATTCCTGATTAAATGATTATTTTTTATTTAATTATTTTTAATATGCGCTGTAGAAAATTGATTTCAGCATTTTTTTAAACATCCGAGCGAAGGGATTAAAATCCCTAATGCTTAAAATATTCTTTTGAAAATACATAAGATTTCCTTTCCACAGTCTAGATGTGTTAAAAAAAAACTCTATTAAAATCCCATAGTAAAATCACTGAAGGGAAAATGTTCGGTCTCTTTTGCTCTTATGTATAGTTGTAAACTAATATTACTTATTGCTTCTTGCTTGCACAAATTATGCTTCCAGGAATAAATAAATCAATATTAAATTCCAAAGGTATCTTCTTCTTGGCCAAGTATTTATTAAAAATATATTTACGTCTATATAAACACTTAAGTAAATATAAATTCTAACTGAATTTTTTAATGAGTGAGCTGTTATCATTTGACAACACACATTTTCTGATTGTTTACTTAAATGCATGGGCCGTAAATCTGAGATAACGTTATTTCTTTCTAATTTTTTGGAAGGGAGGATAAATAGGATAATATACCCACACACAAGCACACGCGCACGCACACACACAGAGAGAGAGAGTTAAAATTGAGCAGTTTCGAAATCGAATTGGCGAAAACGAGGTTAGTGCAATTATTAACTTAATTACATTAATGTGCCATTTTTTTAAATGTGATAATTATTTTTGGATGAATCTAATAATTTTGAAGCTTGATTTAGATAATGAGGTCTACGCCTAAGATGAGACTCTTTCTCCGAAATTTCTCACAACACTAGGTTAAAAACATTACATCCTCGGAAGATTTGATGCGCAATAGGTACTTACAACTCCGTGGATTAGGGCTCCAAATCTGTGATTTTCTAATTACAAAGTAGGAACTCATCTTCGAGTGCACAGCAATGTGATTAATATTCAATTCGAACGTGAGACAAATCAGCTTCAGAATCACAGCTGCGATGTTTCCATTCGTATATTAAGTAGACCTTAATCCGACACAATTGTCCTTAATTTGTTTTCAAAAACGAATCGGGAAAGACAACGAGTCTGATATTTTGAAGGAATTATTTTAATTCCCCAGGGTGTAACTGTAGTCGAGATTACTTTTATAAAAAAGAGCCGTTCGATTTGACTTTTTTCAAACCTTCGATTTTCATCCACCTCTTCTCCTGTTAATGGAGCAAGGTCAAACAGCCGACGGCGTTGCCCCCTCCCCTCCCTCCTCTAATCTGAACGAAAGAAAAAAATCGTTTGGAACTTCCATTCATTCTTTACTTGTTTTTATTCACAAACTGGCCTTTTTTAAGACCCTGACCGCGAAACATGTTTATCAGCAGGTGGAATGGGACTTCATTAATAGGGCTGGACGTTTAGCTACTGTCCCACAGCTCAGAGGTACGCTGAGGCCTGCTTTAAATGTTTCAAAATTAATGTTTCTCATGACCTGCGGTTGCTTTCTCGTGTTAAGTAAATTGAAGAGCACTGAACCCAAATTTTCGCTTCTCACTAACAAATTCATTGGGGTTACTAGGGCTAACTCAACTAAATGGTAAACACCTTTTCGGTATTTAGTTTGTGGTTTGGACGATTTAATTTATAATGCGCAAAATTAAAGTATGATGGTCAGTATTAGAATAAGATCTTTTTAGAACATTGAGGACGATATTCAGACACATAGATTTTGTGAATTGATGATGATGATGTCGTGTCCGTGTTTCCACGGAAAGGGGGTGCAGTCCTTATTTTATTTCTTTGTCTTTATTAATATACTAGCCGCCTTTGGCGACCAGCTGGTTCGCCATGAGTAAAGCGTTCTAAAATGTTCAATTAAATCACATATTCATTAGCCTTGAAGTAATTCAGGGCATTGATTGACCTGAAATTAATATTTTCTTTTAGATGATGGACGAAAAGTTTTAAAAGTACACCTTTTCCTAGTAACATTCTTTAATTTTATAAATCAGTCAGTTTTAACCATCGATTATGCTTACAAAATATTTAAAAAATTTCGATGATGTTGCCAAAATATTAAATATGTTTTTTTAAAGAAAGCGGGAATGGGAAAAAAAGTATTAAATTAATGATATAGATATTGCAAACGATTACATAAATATGCCATTAAGTCGGGATTTCAATGCATATCCTGTCTAAATTCAATCAGGCTTACCATAAATAAAGATTTATTGAGTTAATGATATAGATATTGCAAACGATCATAGAAACCTTTGCTCTGCATTTATTTTTTAAAGAAAATATCACATTTTATATTTATTTTATTTTATCCAGTCACGTGCTAAAAGTTGTATTTCTTTAGATTTGATTTGCGATGATAATTTTTTTTTTTTTAAATCTGAACTTCTGTCATTGATTTCTTTTATTTTATTCAGTCACGTGCTAAAAAACATGGTTAAAATATTTCTTTAAAAATTCGTTAAAAATAGAAGCTTAAGTTATACATTAAAACACTGATACCATTAGAAAGCTAATTTTTTTTATCTTTAATTTGATGTAAAAATCATGTTTGTGTGATCATATTTTCGGAAGTTATAGCGGAAAAACGTCGAAATTTCGCTTAAATTTTAATTAATTCAAATTCTAATTAAAAATTCGAAAAAAGGGCTCCAAGGTGCACATTCCGGACCTCCAAGGTATACATGTACCAAATTTGGTAGCTGTACGTCCAATGGTCTGGCCTGTAGAGCGCCAACACACACACACACGCACATTGAGCTTTATTATAAGTGTAGATTTATATTTATTTATTTATTATTTTTATTTATTTATTTTAACTTCTTTATTTCTTTTACTTTGTTTGCACAAAAAACATACAAAAAATATTATAAATGAAAGAAAAATATTATAATTGTTAACGAATTAAACCTCAAAATTTTTAATATTAAAGTCTCCCTTTCACTGAACGATAATCTTCTATTTTGATCTATTTTCTCCCTACCTAAATCTGAAAAATACATTTTTGGAATAAAGTCTCCCAGAAATTTAAAACAAAAAGAGCACACCGCAGATTAAATAAACCGAAACAATTAAATAAATGAAATTTCAAAATTGAACGAAATCTGCAAATCTATTGGGACATACGTCAGCATCATACCTCATAAACATAAAGTAAGGTAAACATATGGAAGGTATTTGATATATAGATTTATCATAAGCTTTGTACAATGTGTATTACATTTTGGATGATATGTATCAAAAAAGAGCAATTTCTAGGCCTGTATATCCACGTGTTAGTTGATGATGATGATGTCTGTCCACGTTTCCACGGAAAGGGGGTGCAGTAGCTTCTAAAGGTTAAGACCCCTGAGCACCCAGAGGGCAGAAGTCCCACTTCTAGCTCAGATGAAGGTGACACACACATTCGCTTGCACAATCCCTTTTTGCAGGGAGGCACATACATTCATCTCAAAGATAGAACACAGAAAAGCAATGCCCGAACCGGGACTCGAACCCGGGACGCACAATCAAGGGGAAGACACGCTACCCCTATGTCAAGACGCCTGCGATTTTGTGAATTAATTCGATTCAATAAATTCCGACTCAATCGAAATTTCGAATTCAGAAAAACAGATTCTAATCATCGGATGAGGTCTTCCCAAATCTTTCTTGCACACAATTTAAAAAGAGTATCCCATAAAACTCATTGCAGTGCAATAGTTACGAAATATTATTTGCCATGAATTTAGCATTTTTACTGAATCTATCATGTCGTCCTTGGCTAGGATTTTTTTTTAACGATTAATCCTAGGCATGCGGTTAATAGTATTCGAAAATTCGTGTTTTAGATATGCCGGATAGACAAACTTCCTCAAAGCGGACTTGTTCAAAAATTTACAGAAATTTGATATGAAGATTGTATAACAAATTTCACCTGGCTAGATCAAAGTGGGTATTTTTTTTGTTATCTTTGTCACAGATAGAAAGACGGACAATTTTTCAAAAGGTTTTTCGAACTCAGAGAGATCTAAAACGTCCAGATTCTAACGAATCTGGAGTTCAAATTTTTAATAATTATAATATTTTCCTTTTATTACTTATACTAGAAAATAATATCTTGTCATTTTTTTTGGGGGGGGACAAACAATATACAATACAATTTTTTATTTAAAGCATTTTCTAATTATAACTAATACCTAATTAATTGTTTATAAATCAGTTATTGGGCTACAATAACTGATTTATAAACGCAATACGAACTTTGCAATACGAACACTTTATAAATTGCATTTAGCTGTTATTTTACATTTTCGTTACTTTTACAAAGTAATTCACAAACATTTTATACAGTTTTTCTTTTAATGTTTTTTACAAAGTAATTCACATATATTTTATTTAGTTTCTTTTAATAGTTTTGTTACTATTGCAAAGTAATTCACACACATTTGATTCAATTCTTCTTTTAATGTTTTTGTTAATTTTAAGAAGTAATTCATAGATTTTCAATTCAGTTTTTCTTTTGATATTTTTGCAACTTTTGCAAAGTAATGCACATACATTTTATTCAGTTTTTTTTATCAATATTCTTATTTCTCCTCAAAATAATTCAAATATGTTTGATTCAGTTTTTTTTGAAAAAAATTGTTACTTTTACAAATTAATTCACTTATGTTTGATTCAGTTTTTTTTGAAAAAAATTGTTACTTTTACAAATTAATTCACTTATGTTTGATTCAGTTTTTCTTTTAATATTTTTGTTACTCTTGAGGTAATTCACATATGTTTGATTCAGCTCTTTTAATATTTTTATTACTTTTACAAAGTAATTCATGGATATTCGATTCAGTTTTTCTTTTGATATTTTTGCTACTTTTGCAAAGTAATTCACATTCATTCAATTTAGTTTTTCTTTTAATATTCTCGTTTCTCTTCTAAGTAATTCAGATATGTTTGATTCGGTTTTTTAAAAATATTTTTGTTGCTTTTACAAATTAATTCATTAATGTGTGATTCATTTTATCTTTTAATATTTTTGTTACTTTTACAAAGTAATTCAGGGATATTCAATTCAGTTTTTCTTTTGATATTTTTGCTACGTTTGCAAATTAATTTACATTTTGTTCATTTTTTCTTTTAATATTCCTTTTTCTTTTCTAAGTAATTCACATATGTTTGATTCAGTTTTTAAAAAAATGTTACTTTTACAAATTAATTTAGTTTTTCTTTTAATATTTTTGTTACTATTGCAAAGTAATTCATATAAGTTTGATTCAGGTTTTTCTTTTAATAATTTTGTTACTCTTCCAAAGCTAATTCAAAAAGTTACAGCTGACCAAATTCAGGGCGCCATTCTTCTGCATAAGGTTACACGGCGGAATACAGAAATTAAGTTTCCCTTTCATTACCGAAATCAGAACAAAGGAAGTCTTCCAATCGGGCCGTTGGGAAATCTCACCATCAGGCAGAATCAACCTCAAAAAGTTTCTTTGAAAAAGACTCATTATTAAGCTGATTTTCACCGCAGCGATTCGCATCACAAGTCTCACACAAAAGAGAGACGGGAATTAGTTTACTGAAGGATGGCATCAGTTGATTGTTGTCCGCTGTCAATAGAATGGCGGCCATCTTGATTTTGAAGCCACAATGTGTTGCGGAGGGAAAAAAAATTCTTGGAACTTTCTCTCCGCTTAAATGCTAATGAAGTTCTTTTGCATGCAGAGCGTGAACTGGGGACTTATTCGAAGAATATTATTCAAAATTACTAATAACAATTGGGCATGCTCTTTCTTCGAGAAATCGGGTTGAAATTTGTTATATTAAAAAAAAAGAACAAATAAGTTCTTGTTATCCATCACGTAACTTGCTGTTTTAATTGCATACAAGAAACTTATGTAAGAGTATACAGGATTGTATTATAATGAACATAAATTTCGAAACAATTTTAATTGGAATATTGAAAAAAAATGGTGGAGTATTCAAAAGGATATTATTAATATTCAGACACTTTCTCTGTAACATTTCAAAATGCCAAGCTAAAGTACAACGAACTTTAATATGACACTGAAAGAAACCTGAAATATGAATATTAGAGAATATAAGGAAGTGTGTGTCTCGTTTTATAGTGAACTATTTCAAAATATTGGTAAGAATTTGTAAATATTGTGATTTCATGTTGATTTTTGGACAAAAATTACTTTTTTGCTTTTTTTGAATTTCATCTTGTTTTCAGCGTTTTGAATCAGTTTTTGTGTCTAGTAATCTATAGATTTAAAATTAATTAAAATAGAAATCTTGTCCTCACGTGACAACTAATGTGCTTATTTTGTCACTTTTTTTTCTCACAAAATGGTGGGGTATTCAAAAGGGTATTAGTAATATTCAGACACATTATCTATAACATTTCAAAACGTCGAGCTAAAGAACAAAGAACTTTAATATGATACTGAAAGAAACTTGAAATATGAATATCAGTGGATATAAGGAAGTATGCGTCTCGTTTTATAGTGAACTATTTCAAAATATTGGTAAGAATTTGTAAATACTGTAATTCCATGTTAGTTTTTGGATAAAAATTACTTTTTTTAAATTTCAGTTTGCTGTTCGCCTTTTAAATCAGTTTCTGTGTTTAGTAATCTACAGATTTAAAATTAATCAAATTAAAAATCTAGTCCTCATATGACAACCAATGTACTTATTTTATCACTTTTTTTTATTTATACGTAAGTTCAATATTTCTAAATGAATGGTTAATGATTAAGTGTCTTCCTCCCTGCTACTAGAGATAAACCTATGAAGGATCAAAATAATTAGAACAATGGTGAATATAAGTTTTAACTATGTAATCCAATGGAAATATTTTTCATTAAAAAATATCAATAAACTATTCATCATAGATTTCACAAAATTCTTGAAAATTCAAAGCATAATAAATTTAAATTCATCATAGATTTCACAAAATTCTTGAAAATTCAATGCATGATAAATTTAAATTCATCATAGATTTCACAAAATTCTTAAAAATTTAATGAATCATAAATCTAAATTCATCATAGATTCCACAAAATTCTTGAAAATTCAATGCATGATAAATTTAATTCATCATAGATTCCTCAAAAATCTTGAAAATTTAATGCATGATAAATTTAAATTCATTATAGATTTCATAAAATTCTTGAAAATTCAATGCATGATAAAATTAAATTCATCATAGACTTTACAAAATTCTTGAAAATTCAATGCATGATAAATTTAAAGTACTATTTGATTCGATTCAAAATAAATTCAAAATATCATTTGCAAATTTGGGGGTTTATCAATACATTTGCAGTCGAGATTAAAATGCAATCTTCATTTTTACATTTTTGCATACATAGTATAGAGAAAGATTAGTAATCATCAAAAAATTCGAACTCAAATTTTTGGCGAATCTTCAAGTAGTAAAACTCCTTTAGTTTGAGAACCATATTTTTGGAAAATGTCCATCTGTCTGCCCCTCTGTCTAAGTCATTTTTAGAGTTACCTTTGTCTTAGACAGAAGGTAACTCTAAACAAGGTAACTCTAAAACGCTTTGAATTACACGGATGACATATTATATGTCTTTACACTAAATTTCCGGATTCCTATCAAATATTGAGCAAAATATGTACAGAGGAAATCCATCAATCCGGCTATTGGAATATAATTTAAAACCATAATTACAAAATGAAGAGAGCTAAACAGAAAAATTCAGTGCACAGATATAACATTCATGGAGTAGACACTTAAAAAATTTTGAACAAAATTCAACAAGGGGTTAACTTGATATTGTTTTCAACAAGAAGTTTTTACAGTCAGAAACATGAGGCAATGACTTAAATATATCAAATTTAGAGTGGAATTTTGTGACTACAAGCGCATTTTAGAATCAAATTCTTGTTTCGATAGGCTGAGAAATGGTTTTTAAAACAATTTTTAAGTCATTGCGTCATGTTTCTGACAGTGCAAACGGATAGATAGTTAACCCTTTGTTTGAATTTCGTTCAAAATTTGGTACGTATCCATTCCATGGATATTAAATCTGTGTACTGAATTTTATCTGCCTAGCTGTCTTCATTTTATAATTATCGTGTTAAATTATATTCCAACAGCCGAACTGACGGGCTTCCTCTGTACATATTTTACTCAATATTTGATAGGAATCTGATAATTTCGTGTAAAGACAAATCCAATTTCATCCGTCTTGCTCAAAGCGTTTTTGAGCCACCTCTGTCTTAGACAGAGGGACAGACTGACGGGCATTTTTCAAAAATATGGTTTTCAAATTAAAGGAGTTTTGCAACGTGAAGATTCGGCAAAAATTCAAGTTCGAATTTTAACTAAAAGATAAATTCAATTTTGTAATTCTATGAAGACGTGCCAGAATTTAATCGCCAAATAACTCGCCAAAGATGACACGACAGATGCAGTGAAAATTCTAAATGCATTGTAAAGTTAATATTTTATAATTATTGCACTCCATTGTCACGTAAGGCATTCTTTAGCATGATAAGTGTACTAGAGATCATGAGAGAAAATATTGGAAAGACCATTTCTGTTGGTTTTAGCTCCTTTTTTTACCGGTTTTCGAAAGAAATCGTTAATAAATCAAGTAGAAAATAATATTTTATCTTACCTGGGAAATCAGTAGTCGCTAATTCTCACTCGCTGATCCGCATGGACATTTAAAAACTGTAGGAAGTATGTAACTCGTTCCTCATCTAAATAAAGAAAAAGAAAAAAGAATCAGATTAATGCCTATAAGACATTTTTTTTTACAAATTTTATACAATAACTATAATTAAGTCCAATGTATGGCATCATTTGACAAAAATTTTTATGTTTTAGACCTTTTTACTTCTTTGTATACATAGTACAGAGAAAGCATAGCAATTATCAAAAAAAAAAAAAAATAATAGCATGATTTAATAATAATAGCACGAATAATCGAATAATAGCATGAAAATAACGATTTCACTCGAAATGTCCTCCGAATAATAGGATCAGAATGTTTCAGGTGTGATTCGTCAGTTTTGTTTTAGCTCATCACGTTTTAAAAGCTTCGTACGTAACGCTATTTGCATAGAATAATTTACAGAAAAATATCTGAGTAAACTAACTGGAGTAGTTTTATCCAAACTTTCTTGCATATTCTCTAATGAACTTGCCATGCTAGAAAATGACTTACATGACAATGGTGTACGAAATATTAATTTTTTTTGGCGTGAATTTAGCCCTTTTCCTGAATCTATCGTGTCATCCTTGACATGTACTAATTGTCCCTAATATCCAAAAAACAAATTTGCTTTTTGGGCATGTTTTCCTCAATGGATTGAAACAAATATTTCATATAAAAATTCTAGTACATTTATATTGAAATACAAATTCTCATAATAAATTTGAAAAAATGTGTCATTACATTTTTTAATAATCACATTTAATTTTTTCTGAAAGTACAGATCGACAGTCAAACCCTTGTCGTATATGGATCAACATTTGATAACTGTGTACACTATGAATGCTAAATTTGTGCACAGAATCATATCTATCTAGCTCGCTTCGTTTCATAGTTATCGTGTAAACTTTGTGCACATTCGAATAATCGGATTTTCTCTAAACAGATTTTACCCGATAGAAATTTGTAAAATTATTGTAACGACCGTACACCAAATTTCAATCGTCAAGCCCAAATATTCTTTGAGTTATTTATGTCACGGATATTTTTATTTTATATATTATATAGGGCAGCAGTAGCCTGGTTGGTACAGCATCAGTCTCATAACTGAAAGTTAGTGTATTCTGTCCTCATCTCGGCCAAAGACCGCCGTGTTGGCTGATGGCAGTTGGGCACGTTAACGATGGAGTGACTGCAAAATCCTCCAAGTTCCCATAACAACTGATACTGAATCAGGGATGAGTCGGTTTCTGATCTGGATCTAAATTCTGATTTGCGGATGGATGAATGAGTTCGACCGCCCCCTAAAAAGGGTTGCGTCGCGTGTGTTTGAGCGAAGTCGTACTTTCACCTTAACGGTGCTTGTTAACAACGAAAGGCGCACACCTCTGCCTTAATTCGAAAGAGCTCCGCTCATTCGGGCTTGGTATGACCAAGTGGCACTAGACCCACCCACCACCACCACAGATATTTTTGAAAAATGTATTTTTTGAACTCAAGAAGGTCTAAAACGTAGAAATTCGTGAAAATCTCAAGTTCGAATTTTTCAACGATTGCTATAAGAAGTAAAAAGGTGCAAAAATAGCTTTTTTTTTTTTTTTTTTTTTTTTTTTTTTTGCTTAAAAATCACTGTGTGCGAAAATGTAGTAAGAATCTTTCATCTATGCAACTTGTCTTTCAAGTTTTTAAAAAACTTATTCACATTTATTGAAAGATGATAACTGAAGTTTGTTTTAACTTAAGATTCAGCGTACAAAAAGAATAATTTCATATTCCACAAACGTACGTCTTTATTACCTCGTGATTTTTATGACGCTTTTCCTCCAAAACGGTTTATCACATGATCATACTAATAAAAAAACAATCAATATCTTTAGTGGATGACCAGGTCATTCATTTTCGCTTCTCAAATTTTTCCCTGTGTTCAGTCAGACTTAATTATTTCCTCAGTGGACATCAGGCCAAATCTTGATATCGAAAACTTATTGATTAATAACTAAAAGCGTATTTCCATAAAAAGATAATTTCAATGGAAAAAAGGCCTGCTGTATAGGAATTTCCTGCTCCGCTTTGAACGGCGTTGGAAAAAGTTATTTTTAAAGGGAAAGCAATACTGCGTGCGTTTCCTTTTTCCGTTCGGTTTCGTGTGTCCTTTTTTCTAATTAATTCAGAGAGGAAATGCTCGTTGCACTATTCATAAAGGTTAAAACGGAACAAAAAGGATATTTAAGGATATTCGAACTTTCGGATTTATATTCGGAATATTCGAACATGAAACGGAACAAAAAATAAAAAATAAAGCCATTCAAACTTTCGGAATTATGTTCGAAATATCTGAATCTAAAACGAAATAAAAAAAAGAAAAGAGAAAAAAATATTTAAGGATTGGAACTGTATTCAGAATATTCGAATTTATAAAGGAATGAAAAAGAAAAAAAATGTTTATGGATATTCAAAATTAAAAAAAATATATTTAAAGATATTCGAACTTCCAGAATTATATTCAGAATATCCGAATTTAAAACGGAATGAAAAAGGAAAAAAAAAAAATCTGTTTAAGGGTATTCTACCTTTCGAAATTATATTCGGAATATTCGAACATAAACCAGAAATAAAAAAAGAGAGGGGGATATTTAAAAATTTTCGAATATTATATATTAGGTATACAAAGTATATTCGAACTTCCAACAAGGTATATTCGGAATATTCGAACTTCAAAATAGAATTTTAAAAAAAAAAATGTTTAAAGATATTCGGATTTTTAATCTTAACATTTAGATGCTTCAGCTTTAACTTGCCAATCTTAATTTTATTTTTTAAAATTGCTATTAATTATATAGCAACAATAAACTGTATGCACATTTCTGTGCATACAATTATTAAATTGTAATTAAATTTCTGTCAATCTTTCTGTTCCTTTGTATGTGAGTTTGATTTTAAAAAAGACATAAAATTAAATGAATAAATTTTAAAGGAACTGTTTTTGTATCAATATTGTAAATATATTTCTTATTTTGATGCACACCCGAAATGATTACAATGTTTATTTTTTTGTTGACTGTGATAACCCAATAACACATTAAACTAGATAAATGAAGCTCGCCATCTCATCCTGGCAGTAATTTTTAATATTTTCCTTCAATCTAAGATTCTTACTCACTTATTAATTAAGAAGCGAAACTTAAAACGCTTCTTGTTATAAGTTTTTAGATGCGAAAGCTTTCAATTTTTTTCTTATGTGCACGTGAATAGCACATAATCATTGATTTAATTAACAAAAAATTATATTCAAAATATACTGAAGTTGTTTTTATGAATAGATTTCAATTTTAAAAAAATCTATTCGTATGTCAATTTTTTTTTCAATCATCAAACCGGAAATCAAATGTATTTCCAAATCTAATAATTATCTAAAGAAAAAAGCTCGCGTGAGTGAATTACAATATTTCTTTATTATTATATTAGAGCCGTTATTACATTATACGTTGACAAATCACATAAAAATTAATGGAATAAAAAATAATGCAATGTTATTGTTTTGTAAAATGGTTGGGGTAAATATTTTGCAAATATATGTATATATTAAAGTCCTTCTTTTTATTAAAGTTTTTAAATTTAACATTCAACGTGAGCTTAAGTCTCAAGATTTGAAAATAAATTTTATAATAAAAAAAAGTTACAAAATTGGAAATAAATTAATCTGAATCCTTGCCTTGGAATTCAGTTTGTATACTTTACCTTTAAATCGTATTTTAGCGCATTTTTAAAACGGCGTATCTTGCTAAAAGAAGCAAAAGTAATTTACCACTAGGATTTGGCAATGCTATAGGTGATAATTTCAAAATTATAAAATAACAGCATGGAATTTTTAAAAAACGTAGATTATGCCAAATGAATAATTTATGATTATAATTAAAATTATAGAATAAAGAATGAAAAAAGATAGATTTGTTGTTTAAAAGTAAAAGATATACTAAGAATTATTATCATAAAAGAGAAGAAAACTACAAAGAAAATAGAAAAAATAGAATTCGTTCGAGTTAAAGAAGTTTAAATCTCAAATTGTGATCTATAATAGTGGCAACACAAACAAAGCTAATTTATTGAATGTGAATGCTAATTCTCCTGAATTAGAATTCAAGAGGTTGGTTACACTTTTAACAATAATAATTAAATCCTGTTTAAAATATTAATTTAACAAATGACTGACTTAACAAATAAGACGCTCTTGAAATAAATTAAAAGCTTTTGATTATAATCATCATTCCAAGCAGACCTTCAGCCAAAAATACATTTCAAGTACTCATTTATTATCACTATAAAGTAGTTCAATGAAAAGCAATTAATAATAGTCTGCTGAAGAATAGTAAAAACAATAATAAAACGATTTTTTTTAATGGCGACACAAAATGCGACAAGCTAAATCGTATTTATCTTATGGCCTGAATTTTATTTCTATTTTACAGCCCTGCGGACAGCCATTTGAAATGTTTTCAACTGAAGAGCGATTTTCTTTTTGTCCAACAGCTTGTTTTCACCCAGGGCTATAGCTTTTCCCTTGGGCCTGCTTCTTGGTCGTGATCCTTTCTTCGTGTCAATAAGGGAGCTCCTTTATGCTAATCGACCTCTTGTCCTAAATATCGCATTCGTTCGTAACCAGGTTACGAGCCCTTTTTCAAGGTCACTTCCGGGTCTCAGTGAAGGATCACTATTGCAGTAACCTTAGGTCTCTCTCTGTTTTTAAACCCTTTCCCTAGTTAGAAAGCTAAGATTCACACGGTATGGATGGGTCAGCAAGGCAGTAGGGCAGATCACGTGAAATAATAAAACAAATAGTCTAATAAAATAAAACAACTAATAATCTAATAAAAAATAATAATAAAACTAAATTTCAGTCTGAACCATAAAATTAAATATCGATTTATGTAATGTTATTGAAACAACGATTATATAAATTTTCTGTAAACTCAAAATCGTTAAAAAAATCAAGTAAATAAAAACTAGGAAGAATCAAATACTGTGTGCTATTTTTTTAAGATCAGTTTTGTGAACGAATGTTATAAAGAATAATGCCAAAGAGTATATTTAAATTCAAAAGCTTTAAAAAAATAATAAACATTTGAAGAATTTCAATTTTTTTATCAGTTTAAAAAAAGAAGGCTGTTCTTTTTTTAAAAAAAATGTTTTGTGAACGAATGCTACAGGAAGAATGTCAAAGGGAATATTTAAACTCAAAAGTCATTAATAAATAAATAAAAACTGGAACATTTTTTGTTCTTTTTATTTTTTTACTCGTTTGAATAAAGAACGCTTCTCTTTTTTAAAACTGTTTTGCGAAGGAATGTGATATGAGGAATGAGAAAGAAAATATTTATTTTTTTTCCTTAAAAAATAGAAAGCATAATAATTTTCGTTTACATTTTGAACCCTATAATTATCGAATAACTGAATAATAATATTATGAAAAGCTTAATAATAATGTTATTTATCTTTATTTTCATTTATAATAAAGATGAATATATATCTGCATGTTGGAACGCCACAGATACACATAGAGAAACTCCACAGAACCATTAATATACCGATTTTTGTTCTAAATTCGGGACAAATATTTTGGAGAGATAAAATGAGCAACTCAGAACGATTTTTTAAAATTCTAATTGATTTCAAATTGAGTAAATTTGGCGTTTTTTCTATTTTTAATACATTCAAAAATTTTTTGAAGCATATTTTTCAACAAAAATGCAAAGGTTTATACAAATTCTAAAAAAATATTAAATGTATCACGAACGATAATATAAAAACATAAGAATTGTGGAAGAACACCATAAGTACAACATAAATAGTGACTTTTATCATAAATAGTAATTGATAAAAGTCACTATTTATATTGAAGATATCTTTTCATTTTTGTTTTAAAATCCGAATCACCATCGATCGTTATTATAACAAAATAAATAAACAGTAAAGGTGCAAAATTACTACATTTTTAAGGACTGCTTCTATTTCTTGAGATCTAACTGGATGTATATGGATCGAAAATACAGAAAATTGCATACATCTATACTTATAATAAAGCTCAATGTGTGTGTGTGTGTGTTGGCGCTCTACAGACCAGACCGTTGGACCTACAGCCACCAAATTTGATATATGTATACCTTGGAGGTCGGGAATGTGCACCTCGGAGCCCTTTTTTCGAATTTTTAATTAGAATTTGAATTAATTAAGTTGTAAGCGAAATTTCGAGGTTTTTCCGCTATAGCTTTCGAAAATATGATCGCACAAACATGATTTTTACATCAATTTAAAGATTAAAAAATTAGCTTTCTAATGGTATCAGTGTTTTAATGTATAACTTAAGCTTCTATTTTAACGAATTTTTAAAGAAATATTTTAACCATGTTTTACAACAATATATTTCGGACAAAACAATAAAATTTAATCTGCACGAGCACGTCAAGGGGGAAAAATTATGTTTTATCAGCGTGTTGCCATCCTATTGACGGAAGTTCAAACTAAAAAAAAAAACTATCATTGCAAATTAAATCTAAAGAATTGCAACTTTTAGCACGTGACTGGATAAAATAAAAGAAATATAATATGTGACATTTTCTAAAATAAATAATGAACGAGCAAAGGGAAAAAATAGCTTTTATTAGCTCTGTTGAAATCATACTGACAGAAGTTCAAATTAAAAAATAAATTAACTATGACTGCAAATTTAATCGAAAAAAAATGTAACATTCACCACGTGATTGGATGAAATTAAATAAATATTAAATGTTATGTTTTCTAAAAAAGAAATACAAGACAAAAGTTTCTATGATCGCTTGCAACATCTATATTATTAATTTAGTAAATCAGTGTTACGTGACTTTCGAAGTTTAAGTATATCTGGCAGAGAAATTATAAGGAGAGCAAGGCACATAAGTATTTAATTGAAAATCTTAGACCCCATTACTCTTGGCGAAAAAGCTGGTCGTCAAAGGCGTCTAGTGGTAAATAGAACAGTATAAGGCTTCTAAAAATAATACGAGTTGTATACTTATTAAAATTTAAAGTTTTAAAATATTTTCTAAATATGCCATTAAGGTTAAGTTAGATAAAATGTTCAATTAGAAATTTGGACTTTTCTTCCTTTAACCATAATATTATTATGTACTACATTTTATAATGTTTTACAAAGAGAATAAACTTATTTACCAATTCAATTTAATTACTAGCATATGGTGGAAAAAACATGGAGGCTAAATTTAATTTCGTCAGTGATTTGAATTCAAGGTACCTATGTAATATGGAAAATTTGTAGTCAATACTATACTGGTACCTTGCATACTTTTTTTTCAATGTCTTTTTCCTTAGAGAATTCCGTGAAAAGAAATCAAATGAATATACTTTGTTTCTGTAATAAAGAACAAAAAATCACGTGGATGATTCTCTCTTCATAACGAAAAAAAAAGAAAGAAACCCCTACCATTAAATCGTGAATTTTCAATTAAAAAACAAATATCGAAATTGTTTAAAAGATAAATAATATATTTCCCGAATCATTTTATGAAATTAATCTAATATCATAGTTATAAAGTTTTAAATAAAATTCTTCTTTTAAAAAGCTAGAATAAATTAAATATTACCTAGTAACGATCGATCTAAATTTCAGCCAAATTTGTAAATACATTAATTTGTAATATTATTTATACACAAATATGTGCACTTAGTTTCATTTGTTTTGTCTTTACAACGATGTATAATTATAAAAAAATATTAATGTTCTTGAGATTAATAGACAAACTGAAAAAAAAATTAAAGCAGGCGAGATTTGACTTCCAATATGTTGAGACCTGATAGCCCGATTTTGATTCTGTTCAAAATATTCTAGAAATATTTGTCTTCCTCCTTTAACTGATATTTTGTTAATTTTGATGTCTTAGAAATTCTGAATGGATGAAGATGGCCAAAAAATATGCTATTAGACTTAGTACTGAAAATTTAAAGAGTTTTTTTAAAAGAAGAAATACATAAAACAGAAATATTAGTACAAAAATTTTAATCCAAGAAACTACTTAAATGAGAAGAGAAAAGAAAACGATAACTGTTCAATTATTTTCCAAATACAAATGGCATCATACGTAAGTTCAGCTTTCGCTGTAGGTGACCTCGTTATCGGAGCGAGTTGAGAAGTTTCGCTTTTGATTGATCTACTTCTTAAATCGAGATGGCTGAACAAATAGCGCTGTGAGCGTAAATCGTCTGCGTATTTTTCCCGCGCGTGTTTCTTTGTGAGATGGAATAATTCCACGATTTGGGACAGGATGGAAAATACGAGTGTTTTTAGGCTTAAGAAAGATTTAGAACGACCTATTTTTTATTTATTTTTATTCAAATTCTTTTTTCAGGGCTCATTCTGATGCTAAAAATGTTGTTAGAGAATAATATAGATGTTTTTTATTGAGTGTAAATAAATAAATTTGTAAGCAGGATGTGTGCATTCTTGAAGAAAGATGATAATTCGTTTTTCAGCTGTATTATAAGAACTTCATGAAAGCATGAGTCTTTTCCGGAATTCTTCGACAAACATGTTCTAAATATTTCAGTTCTTCATTTTTTTTTTTTCAAAATAGAGGTCTATTTTTAGATAGTAGTATATTTCATATTTTATTTCTGTACAATTTCCAAAGTATAAAAGCATAAAATATAAAAGTTTAAATCTTATTTAAAAATGTTTTGCATATAATTAATTTTTTTAATAAAATCTAGTAAATTATTTTCCTTTTTTTATATATAATGTACTGAATAATTTTCAGTAAAATATGAATCCAGGTTAAATTTTTTATTGCAAGTTAAACGAAGTTTTTGTCAAACAATTTTATTAATAAAAGCTGTTTATTAATATATCTTTCGATTCCTGATTTTTAGACAAAGTTTTCCCATATATGAATGGAAATTCTTTATATAATGTGCAACATTTTTCTATTATAAAAAACAACAAAAATGTATGGTGACTTTCGTAATATTAATATAAATTTAAGAGGATTTATATCTTGTAGAAATAATATGATTGTATATGAATTATTTCAACGCAGTATTTAATATATATAATACTTTAATAATAATTTAAATTTATGTAATATTTGAAGATACAATGGACTACTTTTGAACAGTAAGTTCCCTGACCATTTAGGAAATAATCATTTTTAAGTACTATTTCTAATATTTATAATTTAAATAAAATAATAATTGCTATTTTTTATTTAATTATTATTAATATGAGCTCTAAAAAACTGCTGACCATTGCGGACTTTCATACTCCAAGCGAAATTATAAAAATCTCTAACACCTGTACAATCCGTTTAAAGAACCAAACACGCCGATGCTATTCGAAGTAATCCCTATCAGAATTTATCAGAAAAATGAGGAAAGGGGAAAGTCTCTGTCACTTTTCTGTCCTGTTCTCTATGAACAGATGTATTCCACTTTTCTTCCCTTCATGAACTATACCTTCCGTGGAAAAATCAGTTAAGGTTTATTCCAAAGGTATTATCTTTTAGGCCATGCATCTGCCAAAATATGTTTAATTCAATAGTTTTCAGGACTTTTTTTTTGTATTTCTCATCAAATTTTTAAAAACTGGAATTCTTACAATTTTTATTTATTTAAGAAAAAGATAAAATTTATTGTGAAACGATTCCAAAAGATGATATTCGCGATACTGGAACTTTCAAATGCTAGTAGTTTTGAAATAAAAATTCGGCAAATATATAATATGCAAATTTTTTAAATCGCATTTTCTTTATATATGAATAATGCTAGTTCTTTAAACCAAATATAATATTTTTATATTAAAATTCAAGTCAAAAAATAACAACGCAGAACATATCTGTAGTATTAATTTTGTTCATCATAAAAATGATTGCGTTTAATTTTCGAAACTAATATTGATTTTCTTCAGAGTAAATCGCACAGGCATTTTTATGCCGGAATTTCATCATTATTTCGATACTTAAAATATTATTCCGATGTAAAATACTAGAAAAAATTGCTGAAATCTCTTTATTCAAGAAAATCGAAAACGTCAAATATATTTTTAAAACAAGTTTACTGCACCACGAGTACATTATTTAAACCTTTCACTGACATTATTTTTAAAGTTGGAAAAAATATTTTTTTAAAGAAATATTGACTTATTCTTTTTTAAGAAGAGTCAAATCAACGGTATAAAATTGTTGAACTTTTTTCAACATGTACAAATTTTAAAAGCCAAACTAGAAAATAATGTTAAAAATTTTTTTTCATATTTTCCAATCAATAATAATCTTGGGGGGAAAATAAAAAACGATAATATTTAACTTATAATTTAATTAAAAATCTAAAATTGTAAAAAAAAAATTAAATCCAAAGTATGATTTAATTTTTTTACAATAAAAACTTAAGTTCATATTAAAACATTGTTAATGTTCATTTTTATTTTTACTTACTATTTTAAATAATAATAAATTTACTATTCGATTTTTGCTATTGGTATTGCTGCCATTGCAGGAACTAATAAGGTAATTTTAATTTTTTCTGTATATTTCAGATTAAAAATTATCTAAAAAATGATTTGATTTATTTTTCAAATTATAATGTTTCAATTCAAAGTTCTGAAATATTTTATTTTTAACAATATGTTTAGTTCTCAACTTACAGAGGAGTTGAATTCTGCACGCTTCAACGAACACGAAAAAGATTAAATTTTTTTGGCATTTGAATTTCAGTTCAATAAGTTCAAGTTCAAATATCAAAATACAAAATAAATTTTTGCATCGATTTAAATCTTTTTACTTCCACATATTTATTTAGAGTTTAAAACTTATGAATTTTCTGCTACATATATTAAATTTATAAAATTTAAGGAAAAAAGAATGATTTTAACTCAACTGTCATTTTTAAAGAAACAATATATCTTGTAAACAGAATCTATTATATAAAAATATATTTTTGTTTGTTTATATTTTACGTGCTACCGTAGTATCTAACATAGAAAAATGAATGTTTGTATTTGTGTGTAATAAAGTAGCTTATAGCATTTTGCTATATGAAAATATAATATTGATCTTTTAAAAACCATATTGGGGAATATAAAAATAATGCTAGTTTTTGAACATATTTAAAATATTTTAGGTTTTATAATATGTATTTGGAAGAGAGATAATCCATCAATATGGATATAAATCATGAAGTTCGAAATAATAAGATCAAAAGAATGCGGGAGTGTTTTTATTTGAGACTAGCCGCCTTTGGCGACCAGCTGGTTCGCCATGTGTAAAGGGTTCTAAAATTTTCAATTAAATCGCATATTCATTAGCCTTGAAGTAATTCCGAGTATTGATTGACCTGAAATTAATATTTTCTTTAAGATGATGGACGGAAAGTTCTAAAAGTACACCTTTTCCTAATAATATTCTTTAATTTTATAAATCAGTCAGTTTTAACTATCGGTTATGCTTCCAAAATATTAAAAAAAAATTTCGATGATGTTGCCAAAATATTAAATATGTTTTTTTAAAGAAAGCGAGAAAGGCAAAAAAAATATTAAATTTATGATACAGATATTGCAAACGATTACATAAATATGCCATTAAATCGTGATTTCAATGCATATCCTGTCTAAATTCAACCAGGTTTACCGTAAATAAAGAATATTTATTGACTTAATCATTTAGATATTGCAAACGATCATAGAATCCTTTGCCTTGCATTTATTTTTTTAGAAAGTATCACTTTTTATATTTATGTTATTTTATCCAGTCCCGTGCTGAAAGTTGTATTTCTTTAGATTTGATTTGCGATGATAGTTGTTTTTTAATCTGAACTTCCGTCATTCTTTTATTTTATCCGGTCACGTGCTAAAAAAAACATGGTTAAAATATTTCTTTAAAAATTCGTTAAAAATAGAAGCTTGAGTTATACATTAAAACACTGATACCATTAGAAAGCTAATTTTTTTATCTTTAAATTGATGTAAAAATCATGTTTGTGCGATCATATTTTCGAAAGTTATAGCGGAAAAACCTCGAAATTTCGCTTACAATTTAATTAATTCAAATTCTAATTAAAAATTCGAAAAAAGGGCTCCGAGGTGCACATTCCGAACCTCCAAGGTATACATGTACCAAATTTGGTAGCTGTAGGTCCAACGGTCTGGCCTGTTGAGCGCCAACACACACACACAGACACACACACACACACATTGAGCTTTATTATAAGTATAGATGACTCTTGTCATTAATTATTGTGACTTATGGCACGTTAGCCCACTGACAGTTATCTGTCAACGATTTAAGTTGTGTGAGCTTCTCTTGTTTTTTTTATGTGGCGCTCATTAGAGTCAAGAGTACGACAACTACTTAATGCGTCATATGAGCTTTAGCAATCCCTGTTTAAAGAGAGACACATTCACATATACCTTACAGACAGAACACAGAAAAAGAGTAACCATACCTAATACACCGAAGTCATAAGGATGATGCGCTTACCCCTATGAGAGGACGTCGGAAATGTTTGTTTGTTCGTATGTTATGCGATGTCGCACCGTTGATTGTGATAAAACTTTGGTAACTTATTGTTAGCGCTTAAGCGAAGAATATAGGCACAGTACAATTATCTATATAAATAAAAATGCATGTTTGTATGTATGTCTCTTATGCCTTCTAAACTATTCATTCGATTGCGATGAAACTTGTTCAACTTATTGTTTAAAAAAAATCTATTTACCAAGGAAAAATCTCTCTATAATAGATTCTGTAGAAATGCTAAATACAAATTAAAGGTTAATAACTATGGTACAAAATTTATAGTTCGTAGCGATAGTACAAAAATGTCATGCAAGTCATTCTCAGAGGTAGCAACTTTATTACAGATTATGCGAGGAAGTTTTTGTGGAGATCAACCCGTGAGGTTTTTAATTTATATCTTTTCAACTATATGAAAGATATTGGATATAAATATGTTTTCTATGCTTAATCAATTTTAAAAGAAAATATTTTAATCACATTCTCTAAAATTAAATTTGAGAATTCTGGATGAATATTAAACGAATCATGAGATATAATAAATATTTTCTTTCATTACCATTCTGAAAGAACACCAAGTTTTACAATTCTAAAAGAACACACAAATCTAATATATAAAAATGAATATTTGTTTGGTCGTATTTTATATCGTACCGTTCTTCCTATTTCGATAAAGCATTGCCAAATTATTAACTGATTGCACTTAATATTAATTTTTTCGGTGGCAGCAAAGCGCTGGCTACCAGTTAGTCACATATAAAATAAAGAAAAATAGAATAAATATTATTTATATTTTTTCTTAATATATCACTCTATTTCAATAAATGTATTTATTGTCTACAAGAATATAATTCTTTCCATCATTCCTAATGACAGACAGACAAGACAGCTATTTCAAATTTCAGACGATATTTCCAAAATTCTTCTTCTGTGGCAGCAACTTGTCGGGTACTAACTTGTTCTCAATTAAATATTTGATTTTGCTAGTTATTTATTAGGCTTAAACCTCGCAAGTAATCATAAACTCATCATTCGTCAGCGTTTTCTTTTCCAATAAGCGGTTGAGGAGTGCGTAAGAAAGTGGACTGTGCTAATTGCACCAATAATAATTAATGAGGAAGTGGACCTAAGCCACGAGGCCATTTGGGAAGGACGACCGGTCGAGAAAGAAAAAATTACAAAAAGAAAGAGAAAAAGAGAGAAAAAAAAAGCTTGTGTTCTCGATTTTTATCAGTAGGCGTCGGAAAGTATGCGCTCAATTGCTCTCAAGCCGCCCAGCGTTATGAATTTTGATGAAGTAATGTCATTCCTTTAGAGGGTTATGAAAAAAAGACCCAGAAATGGATCTAGGAAGTGTGGCTGTTTTCTTGCAATCGCAGAATCCCTCGTTAAAAACAAATGAGAGTGTAGCTTATTAAAAATTCCTTATCTGTTGTAGCGGAACTTAACAAAGTAAGTCAAATGCTTTATCTGAACTTAAATCAACTAAATTGTAACTAGATAGTGGGAGAAGTTATTACAGGAAAGAAGTAGAATTTCAACAGGTAATTGCCCAGAAATTCTTCATTGTTTCTGTGGAGAAAATATATATAAAAAATACTCATTTTTCCGTTATACAACAAAAGACATGTACAACAACTTGTTAATTACATTTTTTCCTTTACAAAACATTTTTGCATGTTTACTGGTAATAATGTTCTATTTAATTCTAAGGAGTTATGACCCCCACTTGCATTCGTTCGCCAACCCCGATGTTATCCAATATTGTACGCGATATTCGTCAGTTTCAATTCTTTAAATGATGAGAAAATACATTTTCTGTTCAACCTACTTCCGATTCAAAATTTAAAGTCCCATAATTGGCAACATTCAAAACTTCTGTTTGAAGAATAGTTTTTCTTTTACTTGTTTCTCTGATTGATATGGTTTCTACCAAACTATCCTTCAGAAATTCTTATAATATATAGCAACTCTATTCAACAGCTAAGCGAAGCAATGAATTCAAAATAACCGAAAAAACGTTCGTTCAAAAATTTACATATAGCATGTGACTGTTGCCATTGACAATATATAGTGACTATTGTTTCTCTGGCACAGATTTTCGCGTTTTATATATAAAGATTTTACATCCCTTTATTCTGCACAAATTAAATTTAATTTTAATCACTTTATACTGTCAGTGGTGAGTTACATTCAGTGAATTATTATAAATATATTATAATATTAAATGTATATTATTTTATTGCATAATATATATTATTTATAATATAGTTTATTATTTTATTATAGGTATTACATCGCATGAATGACGTATATTTACCCCATTTTGGTCATTTTCCCATGGATCGAGGCTGGCTCATTTGGGGATTTGTTGTCGATCTATCTTGACTAATTGCGCTGTTTCCATAGAATACATATCGAAATGCTCGCCTTTGATGTCCGAATATTTAACGACATTTGGCGAGAAAGGTGAGCCAACCTCCCTTCCTGTGGCGCAAGAAAAGCTCTTTGCACTTCACGTCTGGGAGTAGTTAGCATTTAAGGCCAGATCTGTGTCACTGAGATCTGAACATTTATCGAGTTTTGACGAGTAAAATATACCACCCCACATACCTGGTCACAAGAGTGGATTGACACATTCCTGCGACTGGAAGTATAGCACATTTATACCTACTTCTGTCGCACTGCTTTTTATCAAATCATTATTAACTTTAGAATATGGCTGGGGGAGAGGTCAAAATATTCTTTTGAAAATAGATGAGTAACTAATGAGACAGGGCAATATTTAACCATTTCAGAACAACGAGGACGGAAACATTCCGTTCATTTTAGTTGTAGATAGAACTGTTTATAGGAGAGATTCTTGTCCGTCATTATCGTAAAATAAATAAATAAAAACCGTCATTATAGAAACGCCATCGCAAAATTGGTGATGCAACTTAACATCCCTTTTATATATAAATTTTGTGAGATTGAAAATAGTTATAGCTTGCTCAGAGCTTCTCATACACTTGTAAAAAGAATGAAATTCTAATATTTTTAGACAGACTTCAAAGGTCACGAAGCATCCAGTACAGGATAGGTGCATTAAGAATTCAATACTTAAATTCTCACCGCGACAATTTTCACATATACGTTTCACAATAACCATTGCAATAAGTAGTTTTCCTAAAAGAATATTCTTAATAAAGCCAACAAAACGAATAGAATGACAAAATTTCAATATATTTTCGGATTCCTAGAAATAAGCCTAAAATAGAGGTAATGCAATAAAACTTTGAATTTTTTATATTTCGACAATAATAATAACTCCGATTTACATGCTTTTTTATATATTTTCGGTACTTGTTGCACTATTTTCGTATAGAGTTAAAAGTCGATAGCACGCAAACGAAAATTCTCCCTCATCTTTCACCAAATCCGAGCTGCCCCGATGCATCTTCCTATCCTTCTCAGACGATTACTTTATATTGCTTTACATTTTCTCGACTTGTTGCACTATTTTTGTACACTTGTTGCACTATTTGCTCGACTTATTGAACTATTTTCTCTACTTGTTGCACTATTTCGGTATACTTGTTGCACTATTTTTGTATACTTGTTGCACTATTTCGGTATACTTGTTACACTATTTTCTCGACTTGTTGCACTATTTCGGTATACTTGTTGCACTATTTTCGTATGAAGCTAAAAGTCGATAGCACGCAAACGACAATTCTCTGTTATCTTTCACCAAATCTGAGGTGCCCAGATGCATCTTTTCCCATCCTTCTCGGGCGATTACCACAGATATTCATCTTGGTGTTCGTCTGCCCTTGATGGTTGAGTGCAGACGATCCCTGAACCCACTGCGCTACTCAAGGCTGCAGAAATCGGTAAGAGGCACCTCCGAAGGTGACTGAACCACTAAGAAACAAGCTCTGATTTGGCGATATTGATAAACAATAAACTAGAATGATTAGGTTGTGAACAATGGCAATGCTTGGAAAAGGGCTTATGGATAAATGGCAAAATGCCACCAATGTTCGTAAGTGAGATTTTTCGTTCTTAAAATAATCTTCCCTTTGCAATTCGTTGCATTCGGCACTCCATTTACTATTTTGATACACAAATCCTATAATGTTTCCCGTTCCAATCCTTTTACTTTCCTCAAACATCAAAAACTATCTTCTCAAAATCCTATCTCAAACTATTTGATGAAATAGTACTGAAATTTTAAAGCCATTGTATTAAAGAAAAAAGACAGTTGGTTATAAATACATTATTAGCTTATTTTCCAAATAAATACATCCTTCAAAATTGCGAATTTTTTTAATTAAAGAAATATTAGCATATTATTAATAGTTTGTTATGTGTAATTTCTTATCTGTAAAGCTTTCCATCTCTTTTCTAACATTCATTTGCTTATTACAGAACTAACCGCATTTGGCGACCAGCTGGTTCGCCATGAGTAATGCGTTCTAAAATTTTCAATTAAATTACATATTCATTAGCCTTGAAGTAGTTCCGGGTATTGATTGGCTTGAAATTAATATTTTCTTTAAGATGATGCACAGAAAGTTCGAAAACATGGTTAAAATATTTCTTTAAAAATTCGTTAAAATTAGAAGCTTAAGTTAAACATTAAAACACTGATACCATTAGAAAGCTAATTTTTTAATCTTTAAATTGATGTAAAAATCATGTTTGTGCGATAATATTTTCGGAAGCTATAGCAAAAAAAACGTCGAAATTTCGCTTAAATTTTAATTAATTCAAATTCTAATTAAAAATTCGAAAAAGGGGCTCCGAGGTGCACATTCCCGACCTCCAAGGTATACATGCACCAAATTTGGTGGCTGTAGATTCAACAGTCTAGCCTGTAGAGCGCCAACACACACACACACACACACACACACATTGAGCTTTATTATAAGTATAGATATAGATATAGATTTATAAACAATGTATGACCTCTGAAGTAATATTGCGTAGAAACGTGGATTTCATGCAATTATAAGTCACAACAAAGTGATAAATCAGCGGGAATGGTTCTCACAAAACTTTATCGCATATTCTCTAATAAACTTGTCACGTCAGAGCGGCTTGTATGACTTTGGCGAACAACTGTTACGAAATACCAACATTTGGCGTGAATTTAGCATTTTTACTGAATCTAAATTTAAGCCATCTAGTCATCCTTGGCGAGAGAGCTATTAGGCGATTAATCCATGACATATGGGTAATAGTACATAATAGTCAAATTTGTGTTTTAGATGTATTTTTTTCTCAACAGACAGAAACAGAAATTTGGCTAAGAACTACAATTATAGTCACAAAATCTCAATATCAAATTTGATATATTTAAATCATTGCGTCTTTCATTTGTTGCGTTAACACATTTCTGAAAGTAGAGTCTGATCAACAAACAATCAACTGATTGCAGAATTTGGCTCAAAATTTGACAAATGTCTACACAATGGATGTTAGATCATGATGGATTCCAAATTAAATTTTAAAATATTTGTTAAAATTAAAAAACAAATAATATAGAAAAGATAAAAAAATTTTAAAAAGGAAACTTTTTGATTTAAGGCAGTTTAAAATTATTATTACGAAATAATATTTTTGGGAGGTATGGTTACTCCCCACCAAAACAAAACTTCTTTAATTTTTAATAAACATATTTGTATTGATTTTTTTAAACTTTAAAATTAGCATTTTAGAGCTCACTAGTGAAATTTTACCAAAATCGGATATAAACTGAAAAATCGCATGAAAAACCATGCAAGTAACTTTCATCTTTATAGACATAGTAGTTTAACTAATTAACCCATTTATGCCTACTGTTCCATTTTTGGAACACCCCTCGCTTCAAATCATTGTTTATTATATTTTTTTACCTAACATATAGACATTTCATGCAAAAATTCCAATTTTTTAACTTTAGGTATAAATGGGTTAATATATGTAGAAGTACTTTAAGGTATCCTACTACGTTAAAAACAATGTTAACTATCACATTGGAGATTTTTTAAAAAATCTAATTATTTCTTGCAGTTCCAACTTTTTCCAAAACAATTTATCTTTTATAAGAAAAGGAAGGTCCCTATCACAGAGGATCACATATTTTTCAACTAAAATTGGTCTTTAACTTCAGTTTGTTCAAAACTTTGATTTCCATAAAAATTCTCCTCCGTTAACATGATATCTCAAAAACTATCAGAAGAATTTACATAACAATTTCAGAGTGAGTTTTAAATGATGTGAGCAATGAGATGAACCAAAAGTTTTGTTGTTAGTCAAATACTTTTTCATTTACAAGGGTTTAAAAAAAAATTAAGTTGTAAATTTACGGAAAAGATGAATATATGCGTATATTTTTGCCCATAACTTTGTTGAATTTCAAGGTTTTTCTTAGATTTTAGTTCATTTCATTCATCATTATACTCTATAACTTGTGTGCCAAGAAAAATAGGATTACAGCATTACTATTTTATGTAGAGTGTAAACTAAAGTGATTTGCATAAAAATTCTCTACCATTAACATGATATTCTTAAAACTAATCGAGGTATTTACTTAAAAATTCCAGCGTGTATTTTAAATAATATGAAATGAACCAAAATTTTTATTGTTGGTGAACTGCTCTTTTATTTATAGGCATTTTTAGAAAAAAAATAAGCAGTATATTTTTGGTAAAAGAAAGAAAATAGGATGGCTGCATTACAATTTTATGCAGAATGCTAATCGTTTTCGTTCGATTCCACTAAAATTTATTACAAATGTTCCCTTTCTCATATATTATATTTTCAAATAATAGTTTTTGTATTTAAAGTGTTTATTATTGACAATACATCTAAAAACAACAAATAGTTTCTATAAAATCCAATTTCTCAAAACTTTTCCTTCAAACGTAGTCGGATACCTTAAATCATTTATTTAATGAAATCTGTTAGATTCCGATCAGATAATCGTTTTTAATTTCCTTGAAAAACAACGAATTTTTTTTTTCTGTAATTAAATTTCTTGCTTGTTTCAGAGTGAGGTCGTTTGTTTTCACACAACATTTCCGTTTTCTGTGTCGGAAATGTTAAGAATGACCGTAGAAACGTCCTTGAAAGGCCAAATCAATGGCGATCTGGGCAGAGGAATGATTTCAAAGTTAGGAAAGAGAACAAAGTAGCCCATTTATGGCGGATTGTTTCAGGTCGATGTAAGGTCTGCGTGTTTTGTACTCTCGTATTTTATAGTTTGTGTTGATAAAATACAAAGATCCTTGCTGGAAAATTCGCATTACCAGTGTGGTGAAACTGTAACCTTATCTTTTGTTGCTCCATTGACTGGATGAAGGTTGTAAGGGGAATTCGGAATTGAAGAATGCTGACCTATATATTTTTTTACTAGGTCCGTGTTTGAAAAGTTGTTCGGAATTTTTAATTGAAACATATAACCGAAGAAAATGTGTTGTGCCTTTTCTTTATCTATACCCGATCTTCATCAAGATTTTTTTTTGGTGGAAAAAAATATCAGGCTTTTTTTTGTTTATTTGGAGCAAGATAAAACGTTGTTTCAACAGAAAATACACACATACGAAAAAAGGGGAGAATGAAATAAAAGAAAAAACCGTTAAATAAAAGAAAAATACAATCACATACGTTTTTTTTAGTTGTTATTGGTGTTATTTGTCCCAATATTTTTCAGCCACCATTGCCACCATGCTATTTCACTAGAATATACATACACACAAAAAAAAGAAAAAAAAAAGGGCGGGGGATAAAATAAAAGAAAAAACGGGAAATAAAAGAAAAATGCAATCACATAAATATTTTTTTAGTTGTTATTGGTGTTATTTTTCCCAATATTTTTCAGCCACCACTGCCAACATGCTATTTTACTAGAATATACATACACACAGAAAAAAAGAAAAAAAAGGGAGAGGGGATAAAATAAAATAAAAAACGGAAAATAAAAATATTTTTTTAGCTGTTATTGGTGTTATTTGTCCCAATATTTTTCAGCCACCATTGCCGCCATGCTATTTCAGTAGAATATACATACACACAAAAAAAAAAAGAAAAAAAAGGGGCAGGGGATAAAATAAAAGAAAAAACGGGAAATAAAAGAAAAATGCAATCACATAAATATTTTTTTAGTTGTTATTGGTGTTATTTTTCCCAATATTTTTCAGCCACCATTGCCACCATGCTATTGCACTAGAATATACATACACACAAAAAAAAAGAAAAAAAAAAGGGACAGGGGATAAAATAAAAGAAAAAACGGGAAATAATTGAAAAATGCAATCACATAAATATTTTTTAATTGTTATTTGCGTTATTTGTACCAATATTTTTCAGCCACCAGTATTCACCACCAGGGCTGGCCAGTTGGGGAACGAGAAAGGACTTTTGGACCTTCAAAAAGCTTTCACAAGAATTAAATACTTAGTTTTCTAGCGAAAAGTGAAAATAAATATATCAGAAAAAAAGAGATGGTCATAGAGATAGATGGTCCTACATAGATATGGTCCTAAATCAAGGAAACGAAACTGGATAACCGTCGGCCGACATGGACATGTTTTCTAGTAGAATATTTAATTAAAATTTTAATATTTCGTTTTTGGGCAGTCCAAAAGCTTTTTTTTATGATTTTCCTCACTTTAAATCACAACTGGGATAACATTTGACCTTGCTAACTGATTGAAGGATAAACCAACCAATAATTGATTCATTGGTAAACTATTTCAAGCAGATATTTTCCGTTATTGTTTCATTTGGGGACATTTTTACTTATCCATTTCTATAAATTTTTAGAATACACGATCGGATGACGTTTGATGGCCTTTAAGTCAATATAAACTCAATAGAACGGAGAAGTATTGCACAATTTCAGTCTGGCCTTCATCAATTGATAAATCATAAAAAATTCAGAGTTTATAGAGTATTCTTTGCAGGTGGAGAAACATTTTGAACAAGGGAGCAAAATCATTAACACTTTCTGTTGTTATTGTGAATTATGGCACTTTACAAGCTCTCTGGCAGAAAGCAGTAAGCGATTTAAGCCGAAATGAGTGTCTCTTGATTGTTCAGTAGCGCCAATTAGGGCCAAGAGTTGGACTATTTCATGCTTCACATTTGCTTGTAAAACCCCTTTTTTACAAGGGAGGGGGAACATTCATACAACTCACAGATGGAACACAGAAGAACAACCGACGACTCGAACAGGGGAAGCCGGCTTAGCACCTTCTTAAAGTTGAACAGCATTGTCTAAACTTTTCAAATTTGCAAAGGCATTTATAATTATTTTATGTTTGTACAAGGACTATCAAATCAATCTCGTATTCATAATTATGAAACACGGAAATTATTTTACAGACTCTCTATTTAAAATTGTAGCTTTTAATTCAAACAATAATAATGACATTAAAATGAATCCTCTGGTTTTACAATAATCATTCAATGATTTTTATAAAAGGAAAATTCATCACTTTATCGTAATCATTTAATAGCTATCATGCGTTTTTATTATCTCTCATGTCTTGGTTTCCTTGTTAAGTCGAAATTAAAATAGCACGCCTGACAGATCATTACAGTATAACCTTTAATCAGCTTTCTCACGAGCATCTTCGCATTGAATGAGAACGATTCAGTATTAATATCATCGAATCTAATCGTTATCGAACGAGGAACTATGGGAGAAGATGATCTTGGAATCGTGCGTGAAAAAGCTATGGTCAGCATTCATTTTAAACCGTTTTTAGATTTACAGAAGGAAAAAAACTTCGACGGCGTTTTCGTGCAAAGCAAATATTAAATCGTGTTCGAAGTGCTCTAAAGAGATAATTAAAAAAAATGCTTAGATCTTTTCAAAACTTCTCTGTTTACTAAAAATATAAAAATTAGTTCTGTTTATGTTTTTAGTAGATATTTATCATTTTTTAAAGCACACGAAATCACGTAAAGGAAGAAAATTGCTTATGTTTTTGAAAATCTTCCCCTCCAAAAATACACAAAAGTTTTATCGGTCAATAGGGTACTTATCATTATTAAAAAACTGTAATATTGTAATATTATCGTTTTTTATAGCTTTTTGTTAGTTGTTAAGATGCTTTTTTCTATCTTGATCTATAAAGCCTAAAAAATAAAAGTTCTTTCAGATGATTTTCATTCTGCAGTATTTTATATTGTCTGTTACCGTATTTTTTATTCAAATAAATTTTCTTATAAATGCAAAATATAGCTCCTTTTGATTTGCGCATTTTATTTAATAAAACTGAAAAGAGTTTTATAAGGTAAAATATGCAACAGACAATTTTAAGCACCATTGCTTCATCATTATCAACTTAAAGTTACAAAAAAAATGTTTTTTCACCCCAATAACAGCTATCTATGGAAACAAGTTGGTTAGCCAGGATGATTGATGGTTAATAAAAATTATAATTATACATTTTATATAACTATGTTTTAATAGCTGCCTATAAGATTTTAATAGACATACAATTAATGCTAATTTAGAAATTTTATACCATTTCACTCATTGTATTATGCATCAACTTAGATATTCTACAGGCAAAAGCAAGAGAATTTAAAAATGGTAGTGCTTTAAAAGTTTACAGCCAATGCTCTGTTTTGAAATTAAATATAATGGTAGAAACAATAAAATTTCAAAAAATTATTAAAGCATGCTATATATCGTAATCTATTCAACTTGAAATAATATTACGAATGATCATATCTTAATCATCAACAAAGGAGGGCGAAATTTTTATATGAAATAATGTTAACAAAAACGAAAACAATTTGAAATTCCCTTCAATAATAAAATACTTTATTTTAAAATATGATTTTACTTAAAAAATTGAATAAAAAATAGGAAAATCTGTGACAAAAAAAGTAACGTAATTGAGAAGATAATTTATTGAATTATGAAATAATATAAAAATAGTGAAACCAAACTTTAAGAATCGTGGTGAAATAATACACCCTTACAACCCAGAAACTAAAGTTATTTTCTTTAAATTTGTATTTAAATGGAAATAAAATAACTAATTTTGAAGGTTCGAATCATTTCACCTAATGGCATACATAGATATAAACAAGTATTAAAACAAGCCATCCCCCCCCCCTGTGGTTTAAAAAAATGCAGCAAAGGTAAAAAGTAAGAAATTTTAATAATAGACTCATTTTTAAATAAATTAATAAAAATTTTAAAATAAATTAATAAACTGCGAGCAATTATTTTTACAAATAAAAAGTCAAAATATATAAAGATTTTTTAATTGCTTTACTGAAATTTGAATTGTTATCTGAAATCTGGAAAGAGAAGAAATAACGATATTCGAATAAAAATCGCAAATGTATTTTGAAAATCAGAAATATGTATTTGAAGAATAATATATATTTTTTTTATTTAGAATAAATTTTACATGTGTACATCAAGTAGGTTTAAATTGTGAAAAAATGACTTCTGTTTTTTTTGTTTCAAAATTCCATTAAACCTATAATATATGCCCTAATAAATACTGTACAAGCATTAAATGATTTTTTTATTGCCGTTATTTAACATTTCAGTGATTATGTTTTCAAGCTATCAAAACTGGATTTCAAAAACTAAAACAAGAAAAAAAAAAAAAGAGATTTTTATTTGTCTACAATGCAATAAAGCAAAATAAATAAAAATTATGCATTTTTAATATACCGACAAATAATAAAATTTATTTGAATATCATTCAGATGAGTGATTTTACAAGGCTATATCTTCTTTTCTATATAATTATTACGACCAAGAACTCATGTCCTCGCTTAACGTTTTTTTACCTGAGCACAGAACATGCAACCATAAAACTTTGCACGTTTGTGGACTCTAGCAAAGCACGCTTCAAGACAAACAATTCCTTTTGTTTTATGGCAATCGTCCTACTTCCGCGAAACTGATCGCAGAATGTGTTTATCAGGAGTAGAATAACAACTAGTTATGAATATGTTATAATTTTATATTTAGATAAGTTATACCAGCTGCAATTGAACATTCAGAGAATGTAGTTTGAGTTGTTTTATTAAAGAGATGGCATATTTTAACAAAATATGAATAGATTGTCTACAAATAACAAACGGTTGGGCATCTGGCTTTTGACTGAGTTGAGACGTGTTTGCAGACGATTTCCTTCACAGCTCAAATAATTGCTAATTTATCTGAAATGCAAGCGCTATTTTGAAACTCATGTGCATCGTGAAATAATTAAAGTTTGTTTACGTTATTAGAAATGTAATTAAACTTTAAGAATGCAATGGACTTTCGGCGCTAATATTTTTTATTCTTACATTTTTTTTCTTCTTTTTTTTTTCGAATTCTGATTCCCAGATTCGAGCAAATAGAAAAATTGATTATTAATTAAATGGAAAATGATTTTTAAATTACTAATGCTGAACGGAAAATAATTATTAAATGATTAATTCTGAAAAAAAAATTCTTAAATAATTAATGCTGACAGAAAATAATTATTAAATTATCAATAAAACTGAACAAAGGATCTTACTATATTAAAAGTATTACAATTCTAATTCTAATATTTATTATAGAATAAATATTTATTCTATCTAAAGCCTTTTTAAAAGTGTTTTTCAGTCAGCATAATTTTGATATTTAGCATCCGCGAAACGTATTTAAGATTTTTTTAAATCTTCAAAGCTATTTTTCGACTTTTTATTCCTTAATTCATAAAGACGGAAAAATGATTATTGACAAAATGAAAAATGATTATTAAATGATTAATGCTGATAGAAAATGATTATTAAATTTTAAACAAAAAGTGAACAAAAGATCCTATCATATAAAAAAGGTTCCGAGTGCATTAAAATGGAAATATTTATTCTATCTAAAACATTTTTAAATCATCATAATTTGTGTTGGGTATCATCCATGAAATTAATAATAAAGTTTTTTTTCTCTTTATCCCAACGAGTATCCCTGCTGACATTGTTTCACAATCGCAAAGTTAGAAAATAAAATAAAATGGATTTATTAATGGTTAATAAAACTTGAATCAACTTTAGCCTTTTACTTACCGGTTTATTTTACCATCAATTTTTCATATTTATTTTAAAACTATTAGTTAAATATTAGTGTGGAATAAACCAGGGGAGAAATTTTTTAAATTAATTAAAATAATTTGATTAATTCCATTAATAGTTAGAGATATTTGATGTTATTCTTAATTGGTCATCTACTGCTTTTTATTGGAAATATGTTCTCCCAACTGTAACGACAAGTTTAAACTGTATTTCAAAGTACCGCTGGTAAGTAAAAAGTTAAACAATTATTCAATTACGTTTACAATATGGCCGTCTTAAATATGTTTACTTATAAACAGTAAAATTTTTTTGCTATTTTAATACCAAATTTTATGATATTTCTTTTGAATAAATTTTGAAAAAATCTAAACGAAGCAAAACAATAATATCATCATTAAATTTAATCATTCATGATATTATTTTCAACTTACCATTTCTTTATTGCTTTGATATTTTTAAAATCGTCTGCAAGACACAAATTTTGAATTGTTATTGCAAGAAAAAAAAAAAAAAAAAAAAAAAAACAGAAAAACAGAGAAAAAAAAAGCAATTTCTTGAAAACGAATTTCAATGTCGTGTGCGTACTCGTTCCCCCTATTTCAACCCGCAACGTATCACGTTTCAAATTTTCGGATGAAAACATGCAGGTCGATGCCCATGAAGTCGCACAGGGCGGAAATGGGTCTTTGTGTGTAGTGAATGGCTTAGAGTCAAACGATATACCTCTTCCACCTTTTCCTCGACAGTTTCGTGTAGATTACCGGAAGATGGATGGTAAGGGTTTCAAAAAGGCTTTTTTTTTTTTTTTCCTTTTCTAATTGGTAACTAACTTACTGCATTAATTTTGCCGGACACAGTAATAATTAGTTTTTCTAGGAGAAATACGTTGAAACCATAATTTCGAATTTCCTGTATGACTCATCTCATTAAAACACACACACACAAATATTATCAATGCTGAAGGAAAAGTGTATGAAAGTGGTATTCTACAGGAAACAAACTTTTGACCTACAAATGATATATTTGGCACATGAATATTTTGGACTTATGGGATATATATCTCGATAAACATACAAATATACAAATGCAAAACATATAACCATACAGAAGTTCAAATTTTAATTCTAATTTTTATTAATTAAAATGCAAAATTAATTTTCATTCTTAATTAATTAAACATCTTATCACAATAATTCCCAAAAAGTTTTAATACAAAAAATTAATTGTTACGGTATTTTAAAATTCTACTGATTTTTTTCTATATTAATTTAATTGTTGAGCATTTCCCTCCCCCCTAATTCTGAATTTGCACGCACAATAACTTTTATCCATTGTTTTTAAGTTATATCATTATAATTTATATTAAAAATATAATTATTTAATCAAAAAAAAATTCTTTAACAATAAGTACGTTAAAATAATTAATTGGTTCTTTAACAATAATTATGTTATGTGGTAACGTTAGGGATAATCTCAATTTTTATCTCTTAGCAACATTATTATTATTATAATTTTTTTAGTAAGATCCACGGCCAGGTAAGATACAATGAAGCCCAGAAAGAAGAGAAAATAAACTGTGAGAAGGTATTTTGAACATATATATTTTAGAAAAGAAGGCCTGAACCTGTATGGTACAGTACTGATACATCTTTCTAGTTTGTTAAAAATAATGTGAGAAAATAAAACGTTGTGTTACTCAAGACGTTCAGAAGTTTAAATTTAAATGAAGACAAAAATTTAGAGAATAGAAAAGAATTATCTTAAGAAAATAAATAAATTGAAATCCACATATTTATATTTCTCACCAGAAGAAAAAATCGAAAGAGCCAGAATTTTTCCCTTAGAGATTTTAATACCAGACCCCGATAGGGATTATTATCGACCTAAGAAAGGAAATCTTAGGTATCTTCGAAACACCTACATAGAAGCAAGGATTTTTATCCCTTCGTTTGTGGCATGAGAAACAAAGAATAATGAATTTTTCTAGAGTCTGTTTTGGCAACAATTAAATAAAAAGTGACATTTGAATCAGGAAATAAGATTAAAAAAAATAATAATAAAGATAACAATGATTTAATGCATGCATGCATAACTTTCAATGATAGTTTTCGTTTCACCTCTGGAGTTTTCAATAAATTGTTTTAAATTGCATATAATCATGATTTACGTGATATTCTTCCAATTTTGAAAAATATGGAAGAAAAAAAATTATTTAGTTGTAAAATTAAACAAAATATAAAAACAGCGAGTGCCACGATTTGTGTAATTAGAAGACAAATGATTGGGGAAACTGCATCTGTAATACCAGTGTGACGTCATGGGACTCGACTCGACTACAGAAGTCAGTTACATATAATACTGAACAGCTGCAAGAAAAATTAACAAAAGGGTTTTAATGCAATTGCAAATATATTATACTAGCTGGTACCAGGCCCGTTTCTGCCGCAGAAGAAATAATTTTGGAAATATCGTTTGAAATTTAAAATAACTGTCTTGTTTAGTTAGGAAGGACAGAAAGAATAATATTTATTTTTGAATCTGAAATGGATAAATTCATTGAAATTGAATGATACATAAAAGAGAAGCATAAATAATACTAATTCTATTTTTTTTTTAACTTTATTATTCAAGACTATAGGGTTGGCAATATTTTTTGTTTTTCCATCTTCAGCAGAAACAAATAAGTGCACGTAATAAGTAGTCAAAGTTTTATCGAAGTTGGATGAGCGGTACGGCAGCGCATAAGAGACATACAGACAAACATTCATTTTTATTTATATAGATTGAAGGATTAATAAGCATTAAATTATGCATAAGAGATTAATTTAAATCAAAAACAACAAGAAATTTCACTCAACAGCTGATTGCTAAAGGCAGCTAGTATCAAATACACTGTTACATCTTGTTTGTTTTTAAATCATTTCTTTTGTGACATCTTTTCACACTTCCTTAAACAACTAAATAAATAAAATTCCGAATTTTAATTTATTTACAACCGTGTGACGTACTTCAGAAGAATGCTGTGAATTTTCACAACACACCACAGACGTGAATTATAGATCCGATATCCCAAATTTTCAAAACAACAAATGAAATGAAAACCACTCGTACGGATAATCTTTAAAACAAAAGAAAACAACACGCTTTGTGATCGATCATGCTATTCGAGTTCGAAAAGCAACTTATCTCTCTCATCCTTCTGTTTTGAAGGTCGCATGCGCTGCAGGACACTCCGCCGTCACACCCCGCTGCAGATCTTTTCTTCAAAACTGGCTCTCACTTCATAAAAGATCACGCAAAATCACTGGAGATCACGGAAACTGATGAATGAAACAACAGTTCTTATTTATCGCTGAATGGCAACCAGTTCTTCTGCCTGATTCAACGGATTGTTGTATGGAATTTTTGATTCTGTTGGAATATTGCCATTTTTTTAAAAAATCATTTCTAAATTACTTATTTTTTACTGGAAAGAAGAAAAAAAAAAAAAAGAAACATGGGATTTATTTTCTTGAGACACAATAAATTCATCGCGCAATTCACGAAGATTAATAAAAGAACACAAGAAAGACCAACACGAATAATATCCTGTCGAATTTAACATATACCTAGAATTTGTCATAGACAGACTCATTTAATGCTAAATTTTCAAGTATAGCATAGAAAAGTGGATGAAGCATTTCTTTTTGTAATTTATTTATAATTCATAATTCTATTTTACCCTGAAAGATTGCTATTATTTTCTCATATAGATAGCATGCAGAAAATAATAGCAATCGTCGAAAAATTCGAACACGTGATTTTGCCGAATCTTCACGTGTTAGACTTCCCTGAGTTCGAAAAATGTAAATTGCCTGTGTCTATCAGTGACAAAGATAATTCAAAAACGATTTCGATAGAAAGCTGAAATTTGGTACACGGCCTTTAAGCCAAATTTAGTGATTATTACCAAATTTTGTGCGGAATGTGCGCAGAGGAGGTCCAACTGTTCGAATATAAGTTAACACGATAACTACAGAACAAAGAGAACTAGATAGATAATATTCTGCACACGGGTTTAAATCTAGATATCTGTCAAAGTTGAAGCCAAATGCAACAAGTGGTTGATTTTTGTGGGCCCTGAGCCTAGGTACATTCCATCTTTCTTGTCGTTGTCCTCTTGTGGAATTCAATACATATTCATAATCTTAGTGTCGGAGCCATTTCAAAATTTCACATAATTTATTGGTAGTGATTAATGGTAATGTTTATATCCATATTCGAAACAACAGGAAACCCAGAAGACCGCAAGAGGGGTCGAAGGGGGAACTCATGCCTCGTCTGCAGACGGGTGCAGGACGCGTAACCGGAACTTTAGCGAGCATTTGGCCACTGTCATGATTGCTTATGCACAAATAAATCTAGAGACAATCAAATGGCGGATTTGGAGAGAAATTTAATTATTAAAAAACTAATTTAGCTTGGAAATTTTATCTTTTGCAATTTAAAATATTGATTCAAATCAGTTGATGTCATTGGTAAAAGCAAATTTCCTAAAATGTTTACATTTTCATACAAAAATATTTTTTCTACCTAACTATCAATACGAAATTTACATTTATACGAGATATAAAAAACAATTTCATTTAATACCGAATTAAATTTGAAATTAGCTAAAGTAAGCTATTGATAATTTCCTAGAACGGAGATTCTGTTGTGAAGAGTTGAAATATCAATAAATGGAAATTAACAGAAAAAAAATCAAAATGAATTAGAAAATAGTTGGGAAAAAAAGAACGTAAAAAAAATATATAATAAATTTATGCAAGAGAAGCACTTCATAGTTCGAAAATTTCTATAGTCCGACATAATATTAGGTTATATACTAGAAAATAACACATTAGTAAATATAAAATAAGAAAAGAAATATTGCTTGCTATTCCATTCAACAAATTTTAACCTCCCTTTTCTTAAATTTAATTCTATAATTATTTATATTAGGAATATTAAAATATTCGAAAAAAATGTAACGATGTTTATTTTTATAATTTCCATTAATAGACTTATTACTGGGCATTTGAAAATAATTTATTTCGTATTAAAGATATCAAATCAAATTTTGGCAGGTATTTGAAGTTTAGACAGCTTATCTATTAGGTTGGTGCGTATGAAATGTCGGATTCTCTTTACATGCGGACGTTTGTCTCCCTGTTTTCGTTATACTTTTGTCTTTGGCATAACCTCATTCATAGTCGTATTGTCCATTGCCAGAGACTCATTTCAGCAAAATAGGTTTTCTCGAAGGTCTTCCCTTTTGTTATTTCTTTTGAGTTTATTGCCGATATGAATTCTGCCGACATTCGCGTCATTTTCTTATATGAGTACAAACTTGGTAATAGTGCTGCAAAAGCTGCACGCAACATAAACCAAGCGTTTGGGGAGAATACGGTTAACGATCGGAAAGTGCAGCGTTGGTTCGAAAAATTTCGGACTGGCGATTTTTCACTGCAAAATGAGCCGCGCGGAAGACCCAAAACGTCTGTGAAGAATGATGACCTGAAGGCTCTAGTGGAAGCGGATCCAGCCGTATCCACGAGGGAACTTGCTATCAGGATGAAAGTTGACCATACAACGATATTGAGACACCTTTCTGAGATTGGCAAGGTTAAGAAGATGGACAAGTGGGTACCGCACGCACTGACAGAGCGAAATAAGTTGGAAGGAACTGGAATATGAAGTTTTACAGCATCCACCCTATTCACCGGATCTCTCGCCGACCGATTTTCATTTTTTCAAGCATTTAGAGCTGTTTTTAAGGGGCAAACACTATGAAAATGAAGACAGTCTAAAAACCTCGATATCAGAGTTTATTAATTCTAAAGACCAAAATTTTTTTAAGACAGGCATCTACGCTTTAAAATCTCGTTGGGAGAAGTGTATTGAAGCGAATGGAGCATACTTTGATTGAATAAACAGCTTTTGAAGAAAGATATGCAGTTTTATACAATCACTTAAGAATCCGACATTTCATACGCACCAACCTAATAATAAAAGAAAGAAGATTAATTTTTTTGCTATATTACGTTTAATAAAACAAAGAGGCTGAAATAGTCAATAAAAGCATATATAAAAAATTATTTAATTAAATCAATTTCATATCAAATTTAATAAATTTTTTCAAATATCTTATCAGTCATTTTGTTTTATTAAATTATTGTGAACGTTTTATTTAATATATTAATTTAAAATATATTTTCAGTTATTTTGAATACTTGGCGCAATTTATTTAAATATTTTTGTTTTAATAAATTGATTTTGATAACCATATTGGATAATTTAATATACTTAGCATGAAATATATAATTCCCCAAACTTTTTATCTAACTTTATTATATACTGAAAGAATGTGAAACGACTTGAAAATTACGTTTATCAAAATAAAAAATCATTAAAAAAAGGGTTTTTCTTTTTTATAGATAAAATATTTTATTCATATTCTTTAAATAATAAATATTCGTTAAAACTAGTAATAAATAATTTTAGTTCTCTTTCATAGGAAAGAAGTTATTTCATTTCGTACACATTCGTAAGAGAATAATAATAAAAGATTTGCATTCTTTTTCCAAGAGAAAAAAATTTATTTGGTATTCGTTAAAAATAATAATCTTGAATTCTTTTATATAAAAAAGGAATTATATCACTTCATAAACATTCGTATAAGAATATTAATAAAGGATTTCAGTTCTTATTCAAAGAAAAAAGAAGTTATTTTTTTCCCTATTTATTTCACTTCAAAAACATTAACCACCGTAACGTAAACTTAAAAAATGAATGAATATTTGTTTATTATTATTTTTCAAATACAGATCGATCGATTTCATTGCGAAAAAATATTTCTTTCATCGCATGACAATAGCAGTTTAAATTTAACCACAAACAAGTCATTAATTTTAAACCTGTAGACAGATTTCATAACATGGGAAAATTGATCCAATATCAATCTGTAATGTAATCTTTTTTTTTTTTTTTTGTAGTTGTGTTGTTAGACATTCTTCCATATAGATGTGCAGCTCAGTGTCGTGACACAACTCAACATAACCCTATTTAGAACAAAATGAACTGGCGGAAAGGGAAGTGGCAGTTGCACAATTCAAGTGGGTTAACGCTCCCCGTAGCTGATTGGCGTGAAATGGGCTATGCAGCCAGGAATAGGATGTTACGAATTTAGGCGCACAAAAGGTAAATTCCAGGCTGCAATTTCTACAGCAGTTGGAAATTATGCTTTAAAAAAAATGGAGCTGACCTTGCAGTTAACCCTTTTGTCCCATTTTTCGGTATAACTTGGCGAATGTAGCACGGGTGTACTGTAATTTGTTTAGTTAAAGAGGCTCAAACAGTCAAAAACAGTTACATAAAGAATTAAAATTATTTAATTAAACTGCTCTAAATACCTTAAAAATAATCTTATTTCATTAAAATGTTTAAAAATTTTACTTGACTTATTTGACTTAATGAACCGAGTTTCAGCAAGTTTAATTTAGTACTTTTACGTCTCGTTTTAAAGCAGTACTATGACTATTTTGGAATGAATTTTGAACAGCTGTCAGATGACGATGACGACACCTGAGCTAGCATCCACTTTTCAGAGATTCCACACCACACCAGCGAGAAGACATTTGGCACTAACGGATTCAGCATGCTCCAGACCCGCTTACATTAGGTGTTTCGGTGGAATTGGATCTCGAACCTAATACCCTCGTGCTTTAGCAAAGATAAATAGTAATAATAAAATTAATAATTTAAACTATTTATTTACAATTAGTTACCCCTATTTAGGATAAGGATGGGGTTAAGGTCGTCAAAAGGAAAAATTTCGATCGGTTAAGATTAATAAATTTCGCCTTTTGCTTATGCTTAATTTAGAAAACAATTAGAATATCTACACCATAGGAAAACTCACAAAGGGAATTAAAAATCCAACTAATTTAGAAATTTTGAAAACAATTGTTATACCTGCTTCATAGAAAAATTCATTGAAAGGAATTGAAATTCTAATTAATTTTGAAATTCAGAAAATATTTGGAATATCTGCTTCATAGAAGAATTTACAATGGGGATTAAAACTGAATTAATAAATTCAATTTTTGTAAGGAAGTTATAAAGGTATTTCTTTTGTTTATTTTCGATGAATGTCTTTAACCACTATATCATCATCAACTTAGAGCAGGTATTGGATCACGTGACTATATGCAGGAGCGTATTATGGAGGGTATTATTGTAATATTTTAGAAGGGGATTATATTCAAGAATACAATCTGAAATGCAGAAATTTTCAAGAGAAGGGGAGGAGGTGATCAATAAAAAAACATCTAATCGAGGAATAAGATGTTTGGAACTAATTCTGCCACTGCATGCTTTATGTAAGAGTTTAATTTTAAATGAAAATTGAAGATCATTTGGATAAATAATTTCGGATAAACTTTGGATAAATAATTTCGGAGGAAGTGAAAGGTTAATAAAACGCAAATTATTAGTTAAGGAATCCATGATTGTCCACATTAAATTTAAATTGTATTCTAAAGTATATATATAATAAATAGAATATATAACATAGTCACTTTGTTGCATATAATGACGCTTTGATTCGATTGTACGGAATATGCTACGCCTTGTGACCATAAAAGTGGTTTTACACGAAAGCTCACGATGGTGATTTGACTGTTTGTCTGCGGAATTTTTAAAATTTCTTTTAAGAAAGTTGGGTAAATAAGTTTGAACAATTAATGATTAAAACCTAATATCTTAAATGCAATCTTATAAAGATATCATCCAACAAAAATAATACAGGCATCTTTAATAAAACAATAATTTTGTTGTGTGAATATAACTATATTTCAAGTAAATAAATAATTTTGCTGCTCTTCAGTATCAAGACGAATAAATAAAATATTTCAAATAACTTTATTTTTTACAACATAAGGCTATTAATGCAATATCATTTAACAGTAATAATGTAAAGGCTTTTTGAAGATGCTTTTTATATTTATTTCTATTTGTAAGGTTTTTATGGATAGTTTTAAGGATAGTAATACTATTTGTTAAAATAAGGCAATATTTTAAATAAACTAGATATATTTATAAATATACATATCATTATAACAAAATCTTTATCATTTTTTCAGAAGCATTTATAGTTTTAACGTTTTTTTAATCAATGGCATCAATCGAATCATTCGATTCATTATAATATCGTCTGCTTACAAAAATCATTCCGCTGTGAAAACTCTTCTGATTTTTCTTCTATAGTTGTTGGAGTTTACATACGTTAAAGTAATATACTATCGTAAAAATTATTTTTATTAACATAGTAATAGCTTATTATACAACAAAGTTTAATAAATATTAAAAAAAAACAATTTTAAAATTCAGAAACCGTTCGAATGCTTAAATAATAAATGAGAAGAACTACATATATTTTAAAACGGAGAAAAATATCTGAAAATTGTTTTGAATAATGATCGACTTCCTTCCGCATAACTAGCAATACTAATTTTTCCCGCTTGCTTCCATAACGACGAAACGTTCAGAAAAATGACATTTTTCTTATTTAAACAAAAGGAGAGGCTCTATAATTCCAAGAAGAACAAATAAAAATAAAACCCATTATTCTTTACCTTCAGAAAGTTTTGCCACGTGCAAGACTGTCACGTGAACAGATCGTCGAATACTGATTTAATTTTACGCAACATTTACTCCATAAATTTAGCTCTTTTAAAAATATTCAGACAAACTCGTGAAGGTATACGGTCTAATGAGAAATTTTATTCTCCTTCGCTATTTTGTTTACTAATAACTGAGGAAAGCGAAGCATAAATTGAAAATTCATTTGGAATTCTTTCAAAACAAAAAGCATTTTTGATCAATAAATGTCTAATAGTTTAATTCGAATGCTTCGACAATTCAGACTTCAGAAAAGAGATAAAATTTTATGACATCTGTCTGAAAATCATTTTGTTGAACTGTATATATCCAAATAGTCGCGTATTTATAAGTATTTAAAATACCATCAATAAACACCAGTTCATGTCAAGACATGCACTCTCAAACCATAATAATTCCTCTTTTGCATTTTATTAATTTTGTATTTTGGAGAAGTAAAGCTTTTATTTTTGGTTCTCCAAACCAACTTTTTACTATCAGATATGAATAATTTATATATTTTCAGCGTATATGTTTTCAAACTGCAGATCTTTTTCTACATTAGCTTGACTTATGAAAAGACTTTTGTCTTTCTATTCTTATAACCCAATCTGAAATTATAAATTCATAGATTAGGTAGTATTATTAGAGCGGTAACAATTAAAATTACGATTTCAGGCCATGTACTTTAAAAGCTTTCTAATCGTCCAAAAAACTCGCCAAATGTTCACCACTTTGGATGACTAACAGATATGATAACAAACGGCTTTTAGGGATAACTTTTTTTCTCGCCAAACGTAATCATGATAATTTTTTATAACATTGAAGTTATAAAAAATTATCATGACTAAGTTTGGTAAGACAGCCTTCTAAAATATTTCAACGTTGGCGACCGTACATTACTATTGCACCAATGAGAACATTAGAGCATGATGCACTATCATTTACAATACTATTACAGTAATACAGAGATTTCTTTTAACAGATATTTCAATAAGCTTATAATCTCTAGCTGATAAGAATTAAGGTCGACCAAATTGTTTGCAGTTTTCCACGTTTCAGGATGATATGCACTTCTTAACAACGCAGAACATAGTCGATATATTTAAATTTAAATTTTCAGATATTTGTCCTTCAGTAAAATCCTTTCATCGTATGCTGACAATTTTGCTTCGATTTTCCAAAGATAATTTTTATTCCCTTGCAGGCCTTGTACAAATCATTGAAAGTGTTATTGAAAACATTTTTCAAGCGATTTACGCATGCTTGCATTTTTCATTTATCTATTTTACCAATCAAATTATAGCAGGCACGTGTTTGTATTTAACAGTTGCTTTTTTCAACAAAATTAGCATATTCGGGTTTTCAGTCTTTATCATATGATAAAGATTAATGTATTTAGTGTGTGCGTGTCTTTTCGCTGTATGCTGACGCAGCTACACCACTTGACCTAGAGCAACCAAATATGGCTCATATATACTTTGGAAGGTGAGAATATCCATTTCAGAGCGAAATTTGTAGCCAAAATTTTAGTTAGAATTCTTAATTAATAACTAAACAAAATTTTGTTGTTTTTCTGCGACAACATTCAAAAACATCAAAATTCAAAAAAAAAAAAAAAAAGGAAAGGAAAGAAAACATAATTTTAAATTTCAAAAAAAAAATATCTTTACTAATGATAATCTTTAAATCACCATTTTTATAGTCTAAATATTTTTTCTACATTTAATTAATTTTAAAAAATGCTTTCAGAATATTTCTGAACAAGAATCGTAAGAATTCTGAACGAATATTAAATATATCACGAATAATATTACAAAAAAAAAAAAAAAATTCTGAAAGAATAGAGAAGTTATTGATAAAAAATTCGATTGAAGTTGCAGATACTTTTTCGTTTTAGTTTTACATTTTGAATTTCTATATCGTCTTTTAAAGAAATCGTAACTGGCAAAGCAAATTTCTGACAATCTAGCAATATATTTAATATAGCTATTCAATCTCGCAATATTTTCAAAAGAATCTATAAAAGGTTTATTTGTGCTAGCTCAGGAATTAGAATACAGTCTTAAAAAGCAATGAAATATCACAATATACTGTTAAAGCAGAGTGTAGGAAAAATATGGTAAAGTTAATAGCAGAGTGTTAACATTTTTGTAGCTTTTAACAATCGGAATTAGCATTCCATCTTTTACACAAACCGTTTCTGGCAGAACAAATTTCTGGAAAGAAAGTGATATATTTAATTCTTCAGAAGAATCTACGAGCGGTTTAAATTTCTATTTAAAATGCAATTTACGACAAGAAAATATTGTTTATAGTTAAGAATTAGGTTACAGACTTAAAAAGCAAGGTGTTAATTTAAAAGCAATATTAAATTAAGTGCAGCAGAAACATGGCAAACTTAGTAGTAAGGTGTATCATTTTTATGACTTTTCGGAGAACAGCACAGGTTTTGCTCAAAATTTGGCAGAAATTTGCAAATTCGTTGAAAAGAACGAATACCAAATTTCGATAGCCTTGTTCAAATAATTTTGGAATTATATTTGTCTGAGACAGACAGGAAGATGGACATTTTCCAAATTTGCGTTTTTTGAACCCTGGAAGTTTTTCGAAATCTCAATATTTCTCCCACTTTCTCTGTACTAAGTATACAAAAAGGAAAAAAAAAATGGCCGTTGCGAACTGCTGTAATACTGGGTTATCAGAAAACAAATCTTCGATTGAAATTCGACAACGGACAGGCGTGGGACTGTCGTACGCATAAGTTATTCTGCCACTAGCCGGGCATTGTCCAGTCGCTGAGTAATTCTTTTTCCCTGTTTCTCTACACAATGCCCTTTCGATAAGAATTCGAACAGGTAGTATTTTATTCCTAAGCGTTGTTTTTGTCTTCACTTTAGTGGAACGATCATTGTCTCCAAGACAATTCGGCAGAGACACAGTTTAAGAGAAAGCGCATGCGCAAAAGCGCAATTTAAGTGGCTGTCGGAATTTAATGAGATACTTGTGAATGGTTTTCAGTGTCATATTAGATGATTAAAGATATTTGAATCAATATAATATGGCGGCATTTTATGTTCACGCCAACAGCTAATTGATTCGATTTCCGCATAAATTATACATGTCAAGGAGAAAAAAATAGTACAGAAAAAAAAAACCCTGCAATCTCTTTCCATAATTTTCTCTCATGCTTCATGCGGGGAGCGGTGGCTCGATTGTAAGGTCTCGGTGTGTGCCGTAGGATTTAAGGTTCGAGACCCGATTCCACCGAAGAACCGTCGTGTAATCATCTAATTTTGGCGAGAGATTTAATTCGGCCAAACGGAAAGCCAGTTTATGCTAGCTGGAATCACCACGGAAATTACGAATTTTCATCATGTTTTTCTCCGCTTTAGAAGGGCCGTGGTGGCCTGGTGGTAAGGTCTAAGCTTCGGAACTGGAGGGTTTTTGGTTCGAGGCTCGATTCCATCTAAGAACCGTCGTGTAAGAGGGTCTGTGCACATTGAATCAGTCAAGGTTAAACGTTCCTCCCGCTGGTGTGGTGTGGAGAAGGAGGCGCAGCTCAGATGTTGTCCTCGTCATCTGACTGTGGTTCAAAACTTCGTGATTCCTTTCAAAATATTGTTGCTTTAAACCGGGACGTTAAAAAAACTTAACTAAAACTAAACTCTCATATTAACATAGCATGGCCATTTTGTATCATGTAGGTAAGTAAAGAGAACCAGTTACATATTTCGAACAACTTTTCCCTATTTTGGATACGAAATTCTAAAAGATCTCTAATTCTGGCAATCTAATCAAAAATTCCATTTATTTGTAGCGTCTTAAAGTTAGCGTGTCCATATGACACGAATAGGCAAACATTGAAAACTTTCGCTTACTACTAAATAAACAAATATTTCTCGCATATGAAGTGTACAAATAGGAAATATTGCAAATACAAAACTATATCCATAGATTAGGATAAATCTCCTCGTTTTAGATATTCCTAAGATATACATGTATATTTTTGTAATTATACGTGTATAGTTACTTGTGCAATGATTAAAAAGCTCTTAATGTTAGAGAGAAGGTTTGGTTTTGAAGTCTTCATAAACAAAAGTACAAATTAAGAATAAAATAATTTATACTAATTATTTTATTCTTAATAATTTAATTATTTAAATTATTAAGAATTATTTAGTGATTAGTTTATTATTAATAATTATACTAAATTATTATAATAATTTGTTCGATCATATTAAGAATAAAAGCTGAGTATAAAAAGTTTGTGCATTAGTGCATCTGTATTGATTTGAATAATTATATTAAAAAGCAGTTGAATGAAATTTGGCTGAGGGATTTATTATCAGTATTATTGACATGTATCAAAGTTAAAAAAATCTTCCTTGACTCTGAATTCTAACTAACAAATAGTAAATTCGCACTTTTATTTGATGTTTTGTAATTTTTTTTCTTTGTATATTTACCTTGTTATTCATCATTCTTTAAAAATTATCATTATTATTTGTTGCCACGTGGCACTTTTATAGAATAATATATAATTCATGCTTCCAAATAAATAAATAATAATAAAAGTCATATACAGTTATACGAGAAATTCGTGGAGAAAACAAGTCTGGCTGGCTACATGAACTGCTGTTTAAAACTAATAAAAAATTTTATAGATAGCATATTATCAAATAAAATATCATTTTTATCCTTGACCTTCTAGAAATAGTGACAAATCATCTTGTTGAAATCATTTTAATAAGTGACGATTCATTAGCTATTAATTCAATGCAATATTAGTCAAAACTTTCATTTTCCAAGAATATCTCAAATTTTAATTCGGGATTAAATCCAAGATGGCTGCCGCATAAAATGATGACACACAGAATTCATTTTTTAATAAAGCCGCTTCTTTCATAAAATCCTATTTTATGGCTTATATTTGATCATTACATTCCCATTCAAAACGCAATGGCGTTGTATTTCTCAATGTTTTATTGTCCCAAGTGCATCCCACTGAAAATTAAGTTAAGGAAAAGGCAACTAGTTGCACATCTTTCCTGTGCACTGACAAAGCCGAGGCATTAACTAGGTGCTTCAAGGAAAACTAAAATGAAGAGGAGTGACAATTGACAGCTAGATTTAATCTGTTCGGTCACGGTCAGTTGAATCTTGAATTACGTGTCATTAATTTGCATTATTACGTAGACGCAAAAGGTTGCATTTATTTCTAACAGTTTTCTAGGTTTGTTTTAATGCACTAAGACAAAATGAGAAATATATATATACACATTGGCTCAAACAATTGACAGCACACCTTACTTTTATTTGATAAATTCGCCTTTCATCATAAATAACACATTAATAAGAATTGCATTTATTTTTGGACATAATTAAATGACTCAATTAAAGACAAAACAAACAGCAATCAACGAAAAAATTTTAAACCGAACAGTTTCAGAAGCATTGTAAATAAACTTACGCAGATTTTTGCCTCAAAAAATTGAAATACACCAATGAAATATTTGTAATATCTAGAACAGAAAGAAAATATCAATATTTAGTTGCATGTCTTTCTGCTTTTATAATGGCCTTTAAACATCGTGGTACCAATTCGACCCATTTTTGGCTATATTTGAAGCCTTAACCCCTTTCATTTTGCAAGACTAATTTTGTGTCTTTGGACCTCTGTTTTGAGTGTGGTGCAGTTATTTTAAATGACATCGATATCGGGGGCAGTGGTTGCAATATCGCTATTTAAAATGAAAACGATTACACATTTTGACATTTCATTTGCTAGTTTGAACAACTGTATATGCCTTTCCTATAAATTTCAGAGAATAATAAAAAATTATAACATTTAAACTATAAATAAAATTACTATTAAAAATAATTGTAATTTTATTTATTAATCTATACTTATAATAAAGCTCAATGTGTGTATGTGTGTGTTGGAGCTCTGCAGGCCGGACCGTTGGACCTACAGCTACCAAATTTGGTACATGTATACCTTGGAGGTCGGGAATGTGCACCTTGGAGCCCTTTTTTCGAATTTTTAATTAGAATTTGAATTAATTAAAATTCAAGCGAAATTTCGACGTTTTTCCGCTATAACTTCCAAAAATATTATTGCACAAACATGATTTTTATATCAATTTAAAGATTAAAAAATTAGCTTTCTAATGGTATCAGTGTTTTAATGTATAACTTAAGCTTCTATTTTTAACGAATTTTTAAAGAAATATTTTAACCATGTTTTTTTAGCACGTGACTGGATAAAATAAAATAAAACAATGCCGGAAGTTCAAATGAAAAAAAAAAAAAAACTATCATCGTAAATCAAATCTAATGAAATACAACTTTCAGCACGTGACTGGATAAAATAACATAAATATAAAATATATCTTCTATAAAAATGAATGCAAAGCAAAGGATTCTATGATCGTTTGCAATATCTAAATGATAAATTCAATAAATCTTCTTTACAGTAAACCTGATCGAATTTAGACAGGATATGCATTGGAATCCCAACTTAATGGCATATTTCTATTATCGTTTGCAGTATCTGTATCATTAATTCAATATTATTATTCATTATAAAATGTGATAGTTTCTTTAAAAAATAAATGCAAAGCTAATGTTTCTATAAAATCTGCAAGAGCACGTCAAAGGAAAAAAATTAGGTTTTATCACCGTGTTGCCATCATTTTGACGGAAGTTCAAATTAAAAAAAAACTATAATCGTAAATTAAACCTGAAGAAAAGCAACTTTTAGCACGTGACTGGATAAAATAAAATAAATATAAAATGTGATATTTCTTTAAAAATTGCAAGGCAAAAGATTCTATGATCGTTGGCTATATTTAAATTATTAATTGAATAAATTATCTTTATTTATACAGGATTGAATTTATACAGGATACGCATTCAAATTCCTTTCCAATGGCCAATTTGTAGAATATTATTAATAGGCATATATATTGTTTAATACTATTAATTTGATCTAAATGAAGTAAATAATTACATTTTATGTAGTTTGAGTCAAACAATGCATTTATGAATAATGAGTTTTAGATTTCTTCATACTTTGCTCTGTGAGCCATATTTCACAAAATATTTTTATTGATATTTTAAACAAAAGTGCCTACATCAATCAGTCTTCTAAATTAATCATTAAAACTGACTGATTTATAAAATTAAAGAATATTATTAGGAAAACGTGTTCTTTTAGAACATTAAGTCCATCACCTTAAAGAAAATATTAATTTCAGGCCAATCAATGCCCGGAGTTACTTCAAGGCTAATGAATATGTGATTTAATTGAAAATTTTAGAACCCATTACTCATGGCGAACCAGCTGATCGCCAAAGGCGGCTAGTAATAAATAAAATTAAAGCATAAAATCACATAAAAATTAAAATATAGCTGAAATTTCAATATTTAATAAATTGGCAATTCTTATGTCTATTTATTTATAACAAAAATATTATCACGTATTTTCATTAGGTTTTTTCTCTTCTTCGTTTAAAAATATCGCTTGCTTTTATTCATAGTTGCAGTTAAATCGATTTGTTTCATGTTATTAAATATGGAATTTTGGAATCCATTTTCCACTCAGTTTCTTATGTCATCAAATACTGAAAGGATTTCGAATAGTAATATTATCCTGTTTCTTAATAAGCTAAATTTTCCGAACTTGGCATAGTTTTAGTTTTAAAGATAAAATAAGATCGATTTAAAATCGATTAAGAAAAATAAAAAATATATATTTTTCGAGATTAAAATGAATATAGCAGATATCTTTTCCTTCACATTTAAAAAAAGATTTCAGACTATTGATACAAAGATCAGACGATATGTGAAAAAAAAATCCATTTAATTAATTATTGTTTGAATAAAATTTAATCTTTTTCAATTTCTTTCTATCGTAAAAGTTGGAAAGTTGAAACGGGCAGTGTTGCTTATAAAAGGAGAATTTATGTATAATGCTTTTGAATTTTTAAAATTAAATGCAATGTTTTAAAATTAATAATCTTTTGACTTATTTATTTTACTTTCTATATGAATAAAAACGAATTTGAGCCAAAAATTATCAAAAGATTTAATATTATTTATATTAATGGATTTTGATTTGTATAAAAAAGAAAATTATATGAAGAATAAAAAAATAAAAGTTTTAAAAAGCTGGCATTTTATATTTAATTAGAGTGTCACAAGGAAAAAAAAATATTTTTGTAGAAATTTGGGCATTAAATTCTAAAAGAATAAAACGTTGAAAATAATATTTTGTTGAAAGAGTTTTTAAATATTCATTAGAAATTAAGATATAAATCTATTTAAAATTTGAATTTACTTCGATTACTTCTAATTTGAAGGGGTTTTTTGTATTTTTTAAAGTTATTTTTTGTATTCTAATACACGTATAGGGTATTTTTTTATTTAATTTATCATCAATAATTTGTATTCTTATACAAATACATATTAAAAAGTCAAGAGAAGCATCTTTTTTTCATTTTTTATGATAAAATTAATTCTAGAAAATAATGTATTAGTATACACTTAAGCATATTAAAAATTCTTAGAGCAAAGTAGATTGAGTTACTGAAAAAAAAAAAATTGAATTAGCTTGCTTTAATCATTCGGTCTCAATGAACTCATTAGATTTTTTTAATACTAAAAATTTAAATTAAGCAAAAATATTTAAGTACTTCTAACTCTCACGAGATCGTTTTCCAGAAAAAAGAAAAGTTAAAAACCGGTGTTTTTGACAGTATGGCACATGTTTCCTCCTACAGAAGCTCCTGACTCAGCAAGCGATATTTTTTTTGTTCGGTCACAAGTTGAGGAGAGTTCAGACGATTTCAGGTGAGGCCGTCCCCTCCCACGGACACCGCCCGCGAGAGTGAACAGCACCGGCACTGTTCCAGCAAACGATTATCAGCGGAGTCCTCTTCCGATGTCTTCACCATTTTTTCTATTTAGAATATTCGAGATATTTGGAGAAAGCAAACGATTTTGTTGCATGAACAGGAAAGAGAAATGTTTACTTCCTGAAATCTCCCCCTTCATTAGTTAAGGCAATTAACATCTTAATTAGTTCCTGATAAGAACCTAATAAAAAATTACTTGTTGCCAAACAGAAATAGTAATAGAAAGCAATAACATTTCTTTATACATGTAGCGTTTTTAAAGAAAGTAGTATAAAGTGAATTCAATATTCTCCAGATTTCTACTCATTGTATATTGCTTATGAAAAGAATCCGATAAAATTCAGATGTTACATTTTAAGATATTACGGCTTAACACTTCTATTTCATTGACGAATTCTGACAATCAAAATCGTTTGGTTGCTGAAGCGCAACTCAAATTTATTAAAATGTACTTCAAATATTTAAAATATTTCGAAACTGCTTTAAATGGCAACATAGAAATTACTTATCTAATATTTTATAAACATTTGGGAGCAAGTTTCATCAAAATAGTTTTAAAATTGTACTGTTTTTGTATTGCGCTACGCTGTAACAGTATTGCACGTATGTTCGTACATTATATTTTAGTAAGTCATATCACTGACTCTCCTATCCACTCAAAGGCACATGAATAAAATAAAAAATACTGAATGATCTGATCGCCGCAATAGAATCACTGGAGGGAACTGTGATTGAGTCCTAAGGGCCATCACCAGCCAATTTACAACTCTTTCCTAAGGAAGTACGCCCTTTCAAAGATGTGAGGAGCCATACCAACGTTGGGTGTTCTGTCCAGGTTGATAAGGTCCCGGCTGGCTATATTTTAGTAAGGGCTAAAAATTTTTGAACAAAAGAATTTGTTAAAAATATAGGGGGCAGTTAAATGAAAACAAGATAAATTATATAATGAGTATATCACAGAAGTTGGTATATATAAAGGACAGTCAAATAAAAACGGGATAAATTATATAATGAGTATATCACAGAAGTTGGTAATAATAGGGATAAGTTGAATATATGGGACAGTCAAATAAAAACGAGATAAACTGTATAATAATTATATAGCAGAAGTTGGTAACGTAGGAATGCTCGTGAATAAAAGCGTCATCTATTGGAAATCAGGAAGGTACAGAATGAATGTTCACCGCTCGGCCATTTGTCTGTCAGACGTGCTTAAAATGAATTCGGTCGTACATGCGTTCGAATTCACTATGGAGGCCAACGAAGGAGAACAACATGCTGTAGTGTGCTTTACAGCTACAGAAAAAGTATCATGAAGTGAAACTTATGTCCGATGCTGGGAATTACGAATAAACAAGTCACATGTGTGTAAGTTGGAGTGAAACAGACGCTGTAGGAAAATCCCTTACACAAACCCCATATAGTCCAGATATCTCTCCTTGCAATTTCCATATTTTTGAAGCTCCAAAGAAAGGTATGCGTGGCCTTAGATTCATAAAATTGCCCGTGTTATTTATTGAAGCTTTGTAACTGAAAGTTTAAGCCCAGTTGCAATATTCTGATGAAGAAGTGCACATCTTGATACAATCATGATTCTGTAGACAACAGTAAACACTTCTTGAAGAATGTATTGGAACATCTTGTCTTTTAGTGGGATAAATTTATTAATAGTTAATGCAATTAATTTTGAAATAAAAAATAGTTTATTTACCTTATTCCCCTCTCTTTTTTTTTTTCATTTGACTGTCCCTTATATTACTAAATTACATGCCATAAGGAAATTGTTTAGAAAAGGAGTCACACAATTGTCGTGAAAAGAAGAAATATATATTTGGAACTGGTTATCTAAATGTGATAATTAATGGAGAAGAACCAATTCAGAATTGTGCTAAGTATTTAAGGAGCCAAATATTATTACATTTATTGCAATATGGTGTATAGTAACAATCGAACTACCAAAAAGATCTTTTCAAGTAATCATTGGGTACTCAAAAAAAGACAATAATCAAACGGGTGAATTGGATACTACAAACAAAACTTGAAATATTACTAAGGTGACCAATGGGAAAATCTTAGCTAGGAAAAGGACGAAACGGAATGGAAATTTAAAAAATATTAATTATTGCGATACTTTAAATATGCAGAATAAGTTTCAAATGAATATATCAGTAATGGTTAGGGATACAGTAATGATAACATAACCATTTAAATGAATAATTCTAATAAATTATATTGTAATTATTCATTAATATGCGAATAAATTATAGATAAATAATTAATTATACTTTTATTTATTTAATAGTGACTTTAATAATTAAATATAAACACACGTTTCAGTCTTGATGTTTTATAATTTATAACATTCATAACTTATAAAATTGAGCAACAAAGATGACAATTTTTTATAAATCTGTTTTGGGTCCTACATAACTGGAAATCCTCCAATGGCAGACCGTAAGTAAGTATTAAAAATAGCCAGGATGTTAGAGGGTTAACATTTTATGCCTGAAAATTAGATCGGCATGATTAAACTGTTTATTTTTAAAAAATAGTAAATTGTCAGATGTCAAATTATTGTTGTTGTTGTCATGTTCGTGTTACTAAGGAAAGGGAGTTACAGTAGCTTCTGACGGTAAAGACCTCTGAGTACCCCAGCTCATGAAGATATCACTCACACAGCCCTTTTATACTGGAAGAAGGGGGGGGGGGCTCATTCATACACCTCACTGATCGAACATAAGATGAAAAACAACCATAACTGAATCAGGACTCGAACCCGGGACAACCAGATTAAAGAGATGACGTGCAACCCCCAGGCAAGGACATCGGCAGATGTCGAATTAAATCAATTAAATGAAAATAACATTCTAAAATAAAACATCTGTATCAATAACACATTAAATATGTTATTATATTATTAGCACGATTAATGTATTCTAGATCCAGAAGTCGATTACGAGTCACCAAATGTATCTTGTATTCATATACGAAAAATAATCGTTAAAAAATATTATGTCATGTTTTCGTTTGTAAATAACGTCCATAATATGTTTTATTGACTCATTTAATCACATTCCAGTCAGTCAATATTTTTGTAAGCCTTGCGGGTAGAGTCACACAGTTCTTAAAAAAACAAGCTTATGCCCCTGAAGAAACACCTATCGGAATACATTAAAGAAAGGAAAATAGGCCAAACGATATTATTCCCCAATCTGGCGACCCCTTTCCTCGGGGGAAAGGGAGAGAGCGTCGACCTTGATTCTTCATTTCACCCATTCCCCCCCCCCTATTAGAACCTGTTTCCGACTCTACAATTTTCACTAACGGTGAAATCTATGACTTATGATTCAAAGTCTATGGAATATTTGGTCTAAATTTTTGTGACCATCTGACCTGGATTATCAAAAGGGCAAAACAAAAAACAGTTTAAGAACTTCATCTCTTTGATGGCTATCCCCCCCCTTCAATATTCTTAATATAATTCTATTTGGCACTTTCGTTTGATTTACAAAAATCTTGTTTTCAAAATTATTGGAACTAGAATCAAGTATCTTAAAATTGGAAACAATATTCTAAAGATTTTTTTTTCTCACGTTTTCAACTTCCGAGAAAAAATAATCATTATTTTTGTTATTGTTATTATAATTCGCATTTGGTTGTTTGAATTAAAAGTCGTCTGAACTACAAAAATATTATTTAGAATATCTAGATTGTATTAAATATTTCATCATATTTAAAAAAAAATCATTTTGAATTTATTTATTTCCTTATTTTATTTTTTGTATTTATTAATGCACTTTTTTATTCATTTCTTTTCTTTTTTTATTTCTTTTACTTTTTTGCATACAAAACATACAAAAAATATAATTGTTAAAGAATTAAACCTCAAGATTTTTTTTTTTTTTATCTAAGTCTTTCTTTGACTGAACGATTATCGTCTATTTTGATCTGTTTTCTCCCTTCCTAAATCTAAAAAACCTATTTTTGGAATAATGCCTCGAGACAACCGAAAACTAAATCTCAGTAAATCTAGACTGCTCATTAAATTTGAGTAAATTTGATCTGCTAATTAAATCTGAATAAATTTAATCTTCAAATTAAATCTGAATAAATTTATTTTATTAATTAAATATGAGTAAATTTAATCTGCTAATTAAATATGTGTAAATTTCGTTTGCGAATAAATTAAGAGTTTTGGAAATTTTAATAATTTAAACAGTTTTTAAGAATAATTTCATCGATAAGCTGATAAAATAGAATTTGTTGTTAAAGAAAAACGAATATGTACTCAAAATTTTGTACACAACCAATATTTTTTTACAAAAATAAAATGGTAAATTTTATCCACCTAATTCCTTGGATTTTCAGTTGCCGTGTGACATATATGTGGACATACAGAAAAAATTATTTTAAAAATATGAATTCTAAAGAAGTTTTCATTCTTTTTTTTTTCAATGATTACATGTTTGTCTCATGTATATTTTACAAACAATAAAGTAATAATCCCTAATCCCTCAAAATAACCTCTATTATGTATTTTGGATCAAAAATTTCTTACATGACCTGATCTTATTTTCGAGAATTACCATCCTTAAGTTACAATAAGATTCAACACACATTTTATTCTTGTAACGAAACTGAAAACGTTTAATTCAGTCATGGCTATAAGAACATAATCACTATTAATAAATATAATTCGATATTTAATACACCTAATTACGTAATTTTAAAAATATGTAATGAAATAAAGGTAAAAAGTTAATATCTGCCAAAGAACAAATAAAAACCCAGGATTTCAACATCTATTAACAACCTCAGGCTAACATGTTCGATAAGTCTCATTTTCAATGTTAATATGTTGCCAAAAGAGGCCATCAAAATAAAGAAGACGAATCAAAACAATTAAACTCTTCCAATGCCAGTAGCGGGAAAAGAACTGGAACGGGTACAAGAAATTAATTCAGTCGTCTGTGACGGATGCGCGGGTCTATTAAGGCCCCGGGACCCATCGGAGAAGAACTAATTATCAAAAATCGGCCTACAATCACAGAAATCGAATTGTTATCCCAATAATCGGGGTCAAACATGAAATGGAAACTGTTTTCCCCCGAAAAAAAGGATCGAATTTTGATTCTGAAAGCAAAGGGTATTAGAATTTGAGCTCATTACACATTTTTTTCCCGTTCTTGACTTTGTTTCAAGCATTTGGAGGGTTTTTTTCCCCTCACACAAAAGTACTATCATTTATTAAGGCTGAATACTTGAAGGATCATTTTAGCCTACCCCAAAAAGAAAGGAAAAAAAAGCATAAATGTCTTTTAGCATTATTCATTCATCTTAAAAAAATCTAATTCTTCATAAGGTGAAAACAAATGATAAAGTCAGTAGTTTAACGAAAGAACAAAATTATATACGAAGCAAATTGGAAAGAACACTGCTAATGATATGCAATAAAAAATTTATCTCATCGAAAGGTGTTTTTGTTTTCCTTCATTTATTAAATGTTTAGTTTTCACTAAATAAAATGCTTCATAGATCCTAGCTTCAAATGAAATTTATTGTTATTATATAGTAACTCATAAATTTATGACAGAATAAAATGTTCTAACAAAAAGCGAGAAATAAATGATAAAAAAAAGTTGTCGTTTATTCAGCAAGTTTGTTTTTACACAAGATTATTTTAAAAAATAGGAAAAGTATTCATTACAATTCAATATGACATCTATTAATTTACTTTAACAAAGAACATATATTGCTTTTTTTTTCACTAAACATGATACTTATTTATCATCATATTAAAATATAATTTTTAACTAAATAAAGTATTTTCACAAAAATTGCCAGAAAAATAATTTTTTTGGCTTTTGCTTTTTTACTAAGCAGTATCAAGATATATTTGGCAAAATGGTTTTAAAATATTAAAAAAAATAATAAATACAATTCAACACAAAAATAACTAGTTCCTTAAATTGAAAAACGATAAACAATATTTACTCGCATATAAAAATATAAACGTCAACATTGTTGCCACCTATAGCAAAATCATACTCTCAATCAATCGTTTGCACAAATTTTTTAGAGTTATTATTATACAATACAATATGATCATCACAACTATGAGATTACGAAAAATATAATCATGACAACTATTCGATTTTGGAAAAAAAAAAAAAAAAAATTGTAAGAAATTTTTCAAAAAATATCAAACAACAAACAAGCAATAAAACAGCAAAGCTTCAAAGTGAATTACTGCATTGAAATTTATCTGTAAGTTTCCGCACACTAAATGGCTATTTCTTAACTACAGATAAAAATGGTGAACCGCAAAATAACAGAATTGCAATTGGCCTTCAAATTACATAACATTCTCGAAATATAAGAATTTACCGAAAAACAATAAATATAACCATCGAAACTTTCTATTGTTTGTAATTGCTTAGTATTTCAACATTTTATTTTTATAATCATTTGCTCTCAATAGCGAATTGTTAAATAAATAGGAATAAAAATAATAAAATTAATTTTTTTAAAAAACTCGTTTGGTAAAAAATGGTTTATAAAATTTTTATTCACAAAAAAAACAAACACCCTGCGTTTTAATATTGAATTTATTTTTACTTTCCCGATTTTTATTTATAATTCATTACTATAAGTATTATGGAGTCAAGAAATAAATATTTTCTTTTAAAAATCACTACAGATGCTGCCAAATATATAAAATAAAAATTTACAATACAAGTTAGATATAAAAAATGTGCAATATCAAAAATGAATATACGAAGATGGCTTATTATTTCCTTGTAATCTTAAATGGAATACGATCGATAATCTGTTTAAATTTACTATAACTCTTCAAAAAATTAAAATGTTCTCCATTTATTTATTTAATGAAAATAAAAGTATTTTGCTAGAGAAAATTTCTATTCTCTAAGCATTCGTCTTTCCGTAACATAAATAAAACCCTGCGAACGAGGAAACGTTGGATTCCCACAACATATACCACTCAAACGCTTTTCCGCAGAACGTTTATTTTTGACAAATCGCTTTTAATATGGTGGTGTCACAAAACATCCAATCGTATTGATGTACCGAGCTCCTATAAATTGTGGGAACAGTTCAACGCACGAGTCTCCAACAAGCAAGCGTCCACAGGATGACGGCCTCACCGGAAAAGGAAGTAGTATATTATTGTTTGGGAAGATGCGTTTTTCCTATGAAATGACGATTTCGGAAAGTGGCAATAGATAAGACTATATATATATATATACTCAATGCAGTTCCTATTGGCAAATAGAGCAATTCAAGGCAGAGCAATCATTGAAATGATAGGGATAAAGATATTGTTCTTCTGATTATTCTTCACAAATTGCCGTAATCGATAAGGATTGATATAAATTTGAGTTCTAAATGAAATTATACATGGAAGAAACGGATGGGTAAAGATTTATAACAATTTGATAAAAAGGTAATCGAAGTTCTTATAGCATAACAGAATGAATATGTATGTAGTTGACAAACCACACGGATGATACAAATCTGAATGATGCACATGCAATTGACATTTATAAACATAACAAAAATTTTTTACAGAAAGTATAAAACAATACGATTTTGTTACAAATAGAGGCAAGAATTTTGTGCAGTCGCAAACACTTACATTAATAAAATCAAGGATAATTTTTTTAAAACTTTAATTAATTAAAAAGTAAGCTGAGCTTTAATATTTTTCTGAGGTTATTTCCGAAAATAAATTTCATATCGTCTTAAAATTCAAACAATTTTCTTTTCAACGATAACAGTTTAATTTATTTTTTTGCCAATTTTTTATTAAATTTTTTTTTGTCTAGTTTGAAATGCTCAGTTACATTATTTAGATATGTAGAAGATTATTAGCTGAAAGACGAAAATTTTCTGTTACTCAAAAGAGATAAACAAACCGGAAAGTTATTCGTTTGTATCGTTACAAAAAGTTTGTTTATAAGTAAAATTAACAAACAATATTCCTTTAAATTCCTTTGTTAATTAAAACTTCTTTTTTTGTCACCATTTCACAATCAAATCTGGTATAAATACTTACTACGACATAACAATAATTTTTATTCAATATTTCCAACAATACTGGTGAAACAAACCTTAAATATTAAAAGTCAGGCGATTCGTTATCTACCAATTACAAAACGAATACAACGCAATGTTTGCGCTAACTGTTTTTTTTTTTCTTCAAATATTAGAGACATTAATGAATCACGAATATTTTACCATGATTAATAAAGTTAAAAATATGTGTAAAAATTTTAATTTCGCCTTTTTTTTGTAAGCTCAAAAATTTTGACAAAATAAAATAGCATTATTTATCCCGTTTAAAGCATTTTTCCAACAAGAAATGGTTCAGAAATTAAGATACTAGACCACTGTTAGAATGTATTAAATTAAAAGGATCGAAATTAATAAATGAGAGTGATTTTTTTAAAATTCCTTTTATACCTAACCTAGTAATCTACACAAGTAGGTGTCTGGGACAAGTGTTTTCTGAAATTCCTCTCCCAAATACATTTTAATTCATAACCGCAGATACAATATTGAGAGCAAAGAAATAAAGTCCAATCAAACAAGAATTTAGATCGGAAATGCCACCCTATTATGCTATTAGGCACATAAATACACTAAATTTAGAGAACCACAAGCGGTGAAAAACTTCCTTATATCGTAATCGAGACAGGACCATGCACTTTAAATGCGAAGTAGAGAACTAAAGTTCACACTATAAACAATAACGGCAATTCGAAGCATATTTAAAGTTTGCGAGATCAAAAATTTTATGTAGATTTTACTTTCGCTAGTTGGAAGTACAGAGAAAATGATAGAACGATAAAAACTTTAAACTGGAAATTTTGATGAATCTCCACGTTTTAGATCTCCTTGAATTCGAAATATAAATTTTTTGGCAATATGACTACAACTATCTGTGATAAAGATAATTCAAAAAACGCTTTGAGCTAGGGGGATTAAATTTGGTATGGGGTCTTGACATTAAATTTGTAAATATTTGTAAAATTTTGAGTGGCATCCATTCAGATGAAGTTTATCTGAATACTACTAGAAGAATAAAATTCGGTAATATTGATAGTCTGGACATATATCAAATTTACAGCCAAATTAATAGGAATCCACTGACTGTTCTGCACAAACTATACTTCAGAAGCATATAAATACACTAGCTCTAAAATGCAATGCCTTAAATATATCAAATATGGTATGAGATTTTGTCCTACAATTGTAGTTGTCAAATTTTGACTTTAATCCGTTTTGGAAAAACATTTTTAAAACACTATCTCAGTATTCGGATATTATAAACTGCATGACAGAGATTAATTGTCAAAAAGCTCGCCAAGAATTACTAGAAAGTTTTAATAAAAAAGCTGAATTCGTGCCAAAGAAAAGCATTTATTGGCTGTTTTACGCCAATGTCATGAAAAGCATTTCTTCCTAACCCAGCGTACACAGTTTTTTCCCCCTTCAGCAACTTTGGAGCATATAATTGTACAAAATCCATATTTATATCATTTTAAAATTTAAAAAGTATATCTTTCAATCTTGTAAACTTTACATCCGTATTATTTTTATCTCTAATTTCAATATTAAAAAAATGTAAGCATATTTTTAACATTAAATTTATTGTTTTAATGCAAATAAACATTTTATATCCTTTGTAAGTGTTTGTTTCTTTAAATACGTATTGCGTATGAGAATTATAACTGTTGAATACTTATTCCAACTAATAAAAATAAAATAAAGGTTGAAGAATCAAACTGAAAAGGCTTAGGGTTTCGCACTAGAAGCTTAAGTACCCTTTATATTTTCCATTTAAACTGATTTAATTATGTAAAAAATTTTAACTCAGGAAATTCCAAAGAATTATCTACATTATCTTGAATGAAAAAAAAGGTCACTTAAGGTAGCTAAAATAGATGAGCCGGTGAATATAAATTGACATTCCGAATAAGTAGTTCGAAAACGTACTAATCACGAATTATTATGTAACCAAGTATATCTTACATGCAAATGAGCAAGGTTAAGATAATGCTTGACTGACTTTTTTTTTATTTGAAAAAACAAAGAGGAATTTATTTTGAATACTTTTGAACATTAAATCCTGTTGAAAGGTCACTTTAATTTGAATACATCGATAAAAAAAAGAATTACAGATAAAAGAAAACGATAAAAAATGATAAAAAAAATTCATTGCAAATTGTTGAGAGGCACGCAATTTTCGATTTTTTTTCAAAAAGCACAGAATTGATTTAAAATTAAGGATCAGTACTTGTCCATATTTCGTTCGATCACAGATTTCAATCATAAAATTGTTGCGAAATCCTTCAAAAGAAAATTTTGTTTTAAATTCAAAAATATGTATTAAAATATCAAAAATCTTATTTTTGTTTTGTATATACAAACAAAAGTTGTTCGCATCGTTTGAAATAGCTTTTTCGTGCAAGGTTAATCGACTTTAAAGCACGATCAGGAATAATTTGTCATTTAATTTTTCTTCCGAAAATTATTTTTTGATGAAATTTAAATTTGTGGAATTTGAAAGATCTAGAAAAGCTCAAAACTTTTATAAAGCCTTGTTAATCAAAAACATAAATATATTTAAAAATGGAATCAGCGACACGTTTGTTTTTTAATGAAATTATTCTCTGAACATTTATTACTTCTTTTCTTAAGGTATCCGACTACATTCAAAGTAAAAAATTTTGAAAAACTATATACGATTTTTAGACGCATTATCAATTATAAACACTATAAATACAAAAAAATATTTGAAAATATAACATATTTTAAGAAATAAGAAAATTTGTAGTAAATTTTAACGAAATTTAATCAAAACAGTTAACACCACATAAAATTGTAAGGAAGCAATCCTATTTTTCCTTGCTGACTAGTTATAGTTAATGATGAATGAAATGGATCAAAATCTAAGAAAATTATTGAGATGCAAATAAGTTATGGGTAAAAAAATCAGTATACATGTATTTTTTTCATAAATTCACAACTTAATTTTTCTAAAAAACATTTATAAATGAAAAAGCATTTCACCAACAATAAAACTTTGGGTTCATTTCATTGCCCATATAATGTAAAAAACACGCTGACCTTTTTATGTAAACACTTCTATTAGTTTTTGAGATATCACGATAACGGTGGAGAATTTTTATGAATATTAAAATTGAAGTTAGAGACATATTTTAGCAGAAAAATATGTTTTGCCTAAAATTCCCCTGGATGATAGGTTGGACCTTCCTTTTCCTAAGAAAAATAAACTGTTTTGGAAAGAGGAAAGTCTGAACTACAAGAAATAGCAAGAAAAATATTTCTCTAATGTGGTCGATAAGCAGTGTTTCCAACGTAGTCGGATACCTTAACAAATATTTTCTCAATATTCAAAGAGGATATTCCAAGGAGAAACGATACCTTCACTTATATGAAAATAACTCTACTTTGGAACTATCCGAGGACTTTTTAATAAATTAAATAATTTTAATTTTGAACTCTAGCTAGATGGCGTGTACAATTGAGCTATCTCGTATACGTGGTAGTATTTCAATGAAACCGAACCCGAGTTTTTCTAGTTAAAAAAGCAAGATTTCCAGACAATGGTGGGCCGCAGTAATCTGATGGTAAGGTCTCGGCTTTTAACATTTAACATGATAAAAGCCGGAGGGTTTCAGGTTCACCGAAGAATAGTCGTATAAGGGGTCTCTTGCACGTTAAATCTGTCAGGCCAAATGTCCTCCCACTGGTATGGTGTGGGTGGGCGGCGGGTTCTAGATCAGGTGTCATCCACGTCATCTAATCATGGTTCAAAATTTCGAGATCCGTCCCAAAATAGCCCTAGTGTTGCTTTAAAACGGGACTTTAATAATAAAAAAAAAGGCAAACAAACAATCCAGACGATGTTTGTATAACGGCACTGCTACATATATCGTCAAAATTATATTTAAAAAAGAAACCAAATCACTGATATTAAAATAAGAAAAAGATTTCTTCTGATAAAGGAATCAGAAACAGGAAATCACTGTTAAAAATAAAAACATGCATATGCTATTATGACCGAAACACTCCAAAATTATTTTTCTAATATGAATGAATTAAATCTTTTTCCATGGAACATCAAAAAGATATGCAACTAGCCAGAATGGGCGGGTTTCCTATAATACAAATAGGAACAACGTATACTCATAGCTCGTTGTCAAATGTATTCATAATTTCCAACTAACAATCCTCCTGATTTTAAATTATTTATCAAAAAATCACATTTTTCTACAAATCTGATACTTATTCATCTGTCTTCGTGCCACATGATTTGTTTCCTGAGGAAAAATTTGCATAAGAAATATCTACTTTTAAATTCAGAAGAATAATAGCGATAAAGGTCATTGGTGAAAGTAGTAAAGCAGATTTGTTATCCGTATTTACATTCTTGTACTAACAACCGTCAAAATACAACTGCATGAAGTTACTATTTCGGAGAAAATATCAAATAAATAGTCTTAACTGCACTTGTTCTTTCGTACTCAAATAAACCTTGGGATCTTTTTAAAAGTAGTTTTAAATAACCCAACATATATATGATCAAAGTTTAAATAGTACTAAGATGCTTCAAGAACTAAAAATAAAAATATACGGAATCAGAAAACTAATATTTTTTTTTCTATCATGAATCTTGAATGTACTCTAATTCAAGTGAGATTAGTTACAACAAAATAGATAATCTTTTTTTATCTATCATAAGCCTTGTTTTCTTCCATTAACTTTTATTTACCTTTCACTCAGCTTTGTATTTGAAATTTACTTAAAAATTTCCCTCTGTTTATGAAACAGTAACTCATTTTTATTTTTATAGATTACGTTAACTTTTTATCATACTTGAGTCATCATTTTCTTCTGTTTCTAACAAAATTATATCATTGTTTCTTTCTATAGAACAAAATAATCCATAAAACGTGACTCTAAATCATTTGGTTGAATTTCTTATTGTGGAAACAACTGCCTCAAATATATTTAAAGCCAGTCTAAAATTCTGTTAACAATAGATATATTTATAGAATAATAATCCAATGTTGGCAGCATGAAAAGCATGAAAATGTTTGTTCTTATGATTCTGAAAGCTGCTTTAAAAAGTTAATTGAATATATAGCAAATAAAAATTCGTTCAGAACAAACATTAACTCACTGAGTCATTAATCTAATACGTTTGGTTTGTTTATATGATGGCAGAAGTCTGAAAAAATATACGAATACATGAGAAGTAAAATAATTGCATATTCTTCAAACGAATGGTGAATGCCAAATGAGAATATCCGGTGGGTTGCGTAGTCAACGTTTTTATTTATGTTTATTTTCAATATATATAAATAAAATTTAACAATTTTTTCAATATATATACATACATAAATTAATAAAACCGCTTAATAAAGCGGTGTTTCTAAAGCCGATTCTGCAAAATTCAGAAAATGTAAATAAAATTACAAAATGTGTGATTCGAAATTAGAATTTTTCCAATATCTTAAAAAATAATGATTTCTCAAAACTTTTTATTTAAATATATTTTAGGCTGAAGAAATTAGTATTTATCCTTTTCTTTAAATTTTTCAATGGTATCACATTAAAAATCTTATTAAACGATAATCCCAAAACGTAGAACAAAATAAACTATTTTAACTATTTAAACATTATGCATAAAAATGTTAATCAAACAAAAAATATTACTTAAAGTTATTGAAGCAAAATAGAAAAAAAATCAAAATGTAAAAATTTATAACAAAACGAAATAAGTATTGATATTTTGAGAAATAAACCTGAATTTATAGAAATACACTTAAAGAATACACTTTTATTGGAAATATTCACGACATTGGTTTAAAACGATATCCGTAAGAGTCAATATATTTTAACTATTTACTCCAATTTTGAAAAGACTATTATTTTAAAAATTATCGGCAAAATAAATGGCCAATCTAATTTTAGAAATCCCATAATAACTCAAGAGAAGAATTAATACTAATTTTGTAATCCAAAATAAAAGAAAATTGGTTTTAAAGTTATCATTCTTAATAAAACATGTTTCTAGTATTAGATTAATAAAGCTGAAGACAAATTGCAAAAATAAAAGTACTGATGCTCGAGGAATAATAAAATGGTAGTATAGCGTTAAAAAACAGTTTTTATTGTTGCTATTGAAGATCTAGTGATCTATAATAAATTTGTTTGAGAGACGAATTTTATAATAAATATATTCCTTACTATACGATTAAAAAACTGTAATATACTTTTAAAACGATATTTTGTCGACATATTCTAATTTCTTGTTATTTATCCGCCATTTTTCTAAAAATCCAAAAAGAACAAATTTACAACCAATTCATCATCTAATATTTTGGAGCCTAAATATAATCGGTATCGTTTCTTTGTTGGCTTCGTCGTTTTGAATATATTTATTGATAAAAGAAACCTTACGTGTCGCGTGCTAAAACAAAGAAAAACTAATACTGTTGTTTGTTACTGTATTTTAAAACTTAGATGCATTTTTTGTTGACTCTAAATTCATAGGCAAAAAGTTTCATTAATTACTTTAAATAAGAAATTCTTTTTGAAAATAGAAAGAAACGAATTATAATAAATGAAAATAAAATTTCATATTAAAAAAGTAAAATTGATTTCTTATCTAATTATGATTATTAGAAATAAACTGAATTTCGAACAATATTTAATAATTTTTCGCGAATGTTCTTTAAAGTTCTTATTTGAAAGAAAAAATTAATAATAATAAAATGTTTTGATGAGTGATCTTAGATGTTTTTGCTTTAAATAATATAAAAGCAGTAATTTAAAATAGCATGATTGTATTAAAAATTTAATAAATTACTTTTTATCATACCATTATCAAAATTAAATGTGATTATGAGTGTGAAATCAAAATTCAATAAAATTAAACGAAACGAAAACGAAATTGAAATTAAGTTTTCTTTATTTATTAAGGAAGCGAGAAGAATAAATGCTTTCAGAACATTTTAATTTAGTTTTAAAAGTATCTATAATTCTTATTAGCAAAAGCAATATAATTTCTAATTTATGAGCATAAATGAAATATTTTTTATATAAATGAAATTATAGATAACATTGAAGATATGGTTTCAGCATAAAAATAAAATATTAAAATCTATGAAAACACTCACCAAAAATGGCTTGTTTTCATATGTATCCTACACATACATCCAGCTCAGTGTTTAGATATCCATTGCACAGCACGAGTAAATGTCTTTTCGGTCGGGGCTGTTACGCACGGTCTGTTTGGATTCGAAACTGTTCCAGCTGTTCAAGCGGACCGCACAGATGGCGCTTTCCACCACCTGTCCGGAAAGATGGAAGACCGGAAACACGCCACTCAGGTTGGGGGGAAACGTTGGAACCATTCGTGTGCTCAGTATTCCATCAGTGTGTTTTAGGGCCTCTTGGAAGTAGGTGTTTCCGACTCAGAAATTCTATTTTGCTTGCACTGTAACACACATTAAGAATGAAAGAGCCTTCATAACATTTCAAATCATATTTCTTTTCGTAAAATGATAAGCGTTTATAAAGTATTTAAAATAAACTCTTCCAATTTTTTACATTTTATTTGTATAGTAAAGATCAGTTATTGCTGAACATGAGGTTAATATTTTGTTTCATAGACAAAAAAAGAGAGAGAGAGTGAGAAATGATAACATTTACTTAAATATCATTTTAAAATTACCCTTATTAATTAAAACATTGCTCGTAACTTGCTTATTAACTTATTTTCATTAATTCCATAAATATTGAATTTTCAACGTTTGATTTTGATAAAGAAATATTCTAAAATATTTCATTTTCAAGGTACATATTTCCGTAAATGTTTCCCTTTCTAATTTTAGAATTATATAAAAATAAAATTTTGAAGTAAACATTGCACTTAATGATATGAGAGTTAATATTAAAAAACATATGCATATGGCATTTATAAATAATTTACACTTGCTAAATTCTAACAATATTGTTACATTTCTAGAGAAAAAGCTATTTTTATCTACCATTACTGAAATTAGTGTTGCAAATCATGTCTTATTCTGTATTTTAACACTTTATACTTAGATGAAATTTAAAAATATTATTTTAATAACGCTGATATTTTTGCAATATGACAGCTTTTAGTGTCGATATTTACAAGAAATATAGGGAATGTAGCTCTGAGAGCAAGCAATAGAAATTCCTCGCATATTAAAATTTTATAATTAAAATTAAATAAATAAAAATGTAATTTAGATGATTATAAGAATTCTTTATTTCCTAAGATTATCTTGCGCCATTATCTAAATTAAAATGAAAATGCAGTTTGTAACAAATCTTGATTTATAGAGCTGTGTAGTTTTCTTTGTTATTTTAATACACAAAATTTCAATTAATTAAAAATTCCGCGAGAGTTTTGCATTTTTTCTCGCAATAACCTCTAAAAATAATACAAAATCAATTTCTTTTCAAACTAAAATAATTTCTTACATCTTAGAGGTTCAAATTATTATTTTCAATTCTTTTTTCCAATCAATAAAATATTTATGTTAACCATATTTTCCAGCAATTTATTTCGCTCAAAATAAAAATAAAATTTAATTTGCCTCACATTACAAAAGCATAACAAAATTAGTTTTTTACCAACGTACTGCCATTATATTCACAAAAATTCAAATTAAAATATTAAGCTAACTACCTCTCACTGCAAATTACACCTAAAAAACTGTAATTTTCAACGCGTGTCTATTTGGATTTAGTTTAGTTTAGTTATATTAACGTCCCGTTTAAAGCAACACGAGGGCTATTTTGGGACGGACCTCGCAATTTTGAACCAAGATCAGATGACGAGGACGACACCTGAACTGGCACCCCCCTCTCCACACCACACCACACCCGCGGGAGGACGTTTGGCCTGACAGATTTATCGTGCAAGAGACCCCCTCACACGACGGTTCTTCGGGGGAATCGAGGCTCGAACCTGAAACCCTCCGTGTCTGTTTGAATTCAAATATGTATATATACATAAAACATTATATTTCTTAGATGATAAGTGCAAATAAAATTCTGTTAAATTGTTTAAAAAAATTCGTATAACAAATTCAATAAATCTATGTTATTTAAGACAAATGATCTTTAATTTATGCTGGATGTCCATTCTAAATACGGCTCACCAGCTAATTTCTAAAACTTTCGTAATATGCATGCATATAATAAACAATCATGAAAATGAACTAAATAATTATATTTTATGTAGTTTCAGTCAATAAATGCTCAAAGGAATTACAAATTTTAAATTTTTATACATATTCTAGTATAAAAATTTCTCTCGTGTATCATATTTAATAAAGACACTAATATTTCATTTTTTTATTTATTTTTTAGAAAATGCCCCACTTTTTTGGGACTAAAACAAACTCATTGAGGTATGAACATTTAAAAATCGGTATTCTATAAAAACGCGCGATATCGATCATCATGAAGAACCATTGCACGTCAATTAGTATCCGGAATTTCCAAAAGAATGATTGGCCTAAAATAATGAAATTGACGCGTGATCTAAAATAATGATATTCAAAACTTTGCAACTCGGTCGAAAGATTGAAACGTTAAACTGTGAAGATTATTTTACTGAATATCATTCATAAAACTGAAAGACCGTGTACAATTTAGACTTCAATATTGTTTTCAGATACACATTTTTAATTTGAAGATACCTGACTACGTTCGAATAAGATTTTTTAAAAATTGTATTTTAAAAAAATTATTTATAAGTATGGTTTTAAATGAATTGGCAATTATAATACAAAATACTATACATACAAAAAAATGTTTGAAATTATAACATATTTTAAGAAATAGGAGAATTTGTAGTACATTTTAATGAAATTTAACCAAATTGGTTAGCACTCTACGCAAAATTGTGATGTAGAAATCCTATCTTTCTTTGTACACGATATATAGAATATAACAATGAATGAAATGAACTAAAATTTAAGAAAAATTTTGAGATGCAAAGAAGCTATAGGTAAAAATATACGCAAATGGAAAAGTTTTTTCCATAAACACAATTTAATTTTCCTAAAAACATCTATAAATGAAAAAGTATTTCACCAACAATAAAACTTTTGCTTCATTTCATTGCCCATATTACTTAAAACGAATGTTGAAGTTTTTATGTAAATACTTGTATTAGTTTTTGAGATATGATGTTAACGGTACAGAATTTTTATGAAAATAAAAGTTTCCAGAAAACTGAAGTGAGAGAAAAATTTTAGTTTAAAAATATGTGACCTTAGATGAGAGGTCTGGCTTTCCCTTTTCTAGAAAAGATAAGCTGTATCGAAAAGAGGTATATCTGAGCTACAAAAAATAACAAAAAAAAAAAAAAAAAGATTCGACAGTGTGGACGATAACCAGTGTTTTTAATGTAGTCGGATACCTTAAATGAATTTTTAAATGAATAGTAGCATTTTTTACTAAATGAGATATTGTATAAATTATAAAAATTTTTTTTTCATAGTTTATAGACTAAGAGTTTAATGCTGAAAAATGTGATTGTTGGTAGTCATTTGTTAAAGGATGTGTTTGGTTTCCACAAAAAAGAGCATTTGAGTTTAAAAAAGTTTTATCATTTTCTCTAAAATTTAAAATTCAAATTTTACAGGAGCTGACGGAAAGACATGGTTCAGTGAGCAAAATATCATAGTTTTCACTAATAGCACGAGTTACATGCCTGTCAAAATTTGCAGTTTAAAAATATTTTGCTAAAGAAACTATTAAGTGACCAAATGGTATAAAATATTTAATTGAAAGTTTTTGTGATCTTTGATCCAGGTGAATCAGTTGATCCTCAAATGCAATCACTATTAAATATTTTTTTTAATTGATTAAAAGTACAAAAAAGTACGATAAAAAATTGGTTTTAATTCAGTAAATATCTCTAGAGTTTTATGATGATGTAAATATCATTTTTCTGCTGTAATATCGGAGTTGAGAAACACTGTTGAAGTTTCTCTTCATAGAAAATGTACTGTTAAATATAGTCAAACATCGCTTAGCAAAACAAAATGTAAAAAAATGCGACTCACGAGAGTAGTTGCGCAGAACACACACACAGAGAGAGAAAGAAGGCGAATTAGGCTTATCCGTCTTTATTTTCAAAGGAAAAAAAAAAACGATATCAATTTTTTAAAGAAAAAATTCGAGACCGTTTTGAGATTCTTAAACTTTGTTCAATAAGAATAAAAAAAGTGACAAGCTGTCTCCTTTGCAAAGTTTATATTTATTTGAAACTTTCCACACATACGCGTTCGATAAACTATTTAAGGGCAGTCTGAGACTTCAGGTGTAACAATTTTTGTTACTACTATATGACTATCGTCTATTAGTTGTTGAGAATTCAAAAAAAGAAACAATGTCTGTATATTCAATTACAAAATATATTAATTTTCTTTTGCCCCGAATAGAATTTTTGTGCAATATGAAACATTTTATTAATTTATTGAAAAGTCAATCTAATGTTGTCTGTTTTTTTTTAATTCTGGTAATTTCATTTATTATTCACTATAGTAAATACTATTTAATTCTTTTATATTTTTTTGAAAATTTATTATAAAGTGAGGTCAAAATTTAATTAAACCAATCAATATTTGATATCTAAATTTTTTTCTATTATTAATTAGTCAACTAGTTAAGATATTATTACTCTATTGGAATTTGAAAATCGTATAATATTTTGAAACCACAGAATTTAAAAACTGTAGCTTAAGGTAGTGGACGGCAAACTTATTAGCCAAAGAGCCCAATATGAACATTACAACAATTTTTTAAAAAGTTGCGAGCCCAAATTGCTTGTTTAGTAAACTTTTATTACACTAAATAAAACTAAATTTCATAATTAATAAATATTTATTAATGCGAACAATGTGCTTGCATCTCGTTCTAAAGTTTGAGTAAGTCAGGTTTGTATGTTGTTGTTTTTAATTTTAGGCATGATTCCAAGTTCTCATCATTAAAGGCCTTATCACACGACGAAATACCGTCTGAACTTTCCGTCAGCTATTGCTAAAGCTGTTGCTGTTGCTAAAAATAATGATAAATAAAATTAAGATATAAATTGTAAAGATCTTTATTCGCATTTTTATTTATATTTATACAGAATTCCATTCCATTCGTGAGACAATGATGAATTTTTAAACCATCGAAAATCGGCATATGTTAAAAAACTTGACAAATTATGTTAAGGCCATATCACACGGTGAAATATCGTCAGTACTTTTCCGTTTCTACCTTCAAGAACCAGTCAAGCAAGTTATCGTTTCGTTATCGACTACTTTTTCTAACCAGCTTGAAAATGCAGACGATAGTGATGGACATATTGTCTGCAAACGAAATTCAACCAATCATGTAAAACTTTGTGGTGAGTCACTTTCATTGTCGTTGCTGACGGAAAGTGCAGACTATATTTTGCAGTGTGATCTTTTAGACTAGCTATTATCCGTGACTTCGTTCGGGTGGAAATCTTGATGTGTATGTAAGAGAATTGGCGGTCTTATCAATTGTCGCCAATGCCTGTCTAAAATCTCCTGCAAGCAAAATAACCACGCCACCCATCACCACCTGATGGTCGCGGATGTTCTGTAGGCTGCGGTTTAAAAGCCTTATCACACTGCTAAATATCGGCTGCACGTTCCGTCAGCTATTTTCCATTTCTACCCTCAGAACCGGTCAAGGAAGTTTTTCATAACTGCCAACTTTTTTAACAAGCTAGAAAAGGCCTACGATAGTGATGAAAATGTTGTCTGCAACCGAAATTCAACCAATCATGTAAAACTTTGACGTCACTTTAGTTGACGTTTGCTGACGGAAAGCTCCGACGATATTTTACCGTGTGATAAGGCCTTAAGACGACTTCTCAGTTTACTCTTGATAATGTCCATCCTTAAGCCTTAAGGAAAATGAATAAAAAAAACGATTACAAAATTCTCTCAATCGTCAGTGAAAAAGCCAGGTTAAATAAAAACTTGTAATGCGATTTTCATTTCGTCTTTTTCCTTTCAAGATACCTGAAGTGAGCCAAGGGTTATTTTTAAAAAAATTTAAAATGCATTAAAATCCCTTGAATCGGATCATCAGTTTGCAAGTAACATTCGTTTAATCCAGACCAGAATCTAAATTGATGTATCAGAAACAAAGAAAAGTAAAATTTAAAGCGCTTCTAAAGGATTATTTATAATTCTCTTTGTTCAACTGCATTCAAATTATTTCAAGAAATTACATCAATTTTTTCATGAGTATTACTTTTCTTTATAATACATACATTCTTTTGTAACAAAAAGGAGACGGTACGATTTTAGCATAATAATAAAAACTAAAGAATCAAACCTTCACATCAAGTGAATTAAATAGGTTGATTTCAAGAACAAGAAAGGCCGCTGTGGCCTGATGATAAGACACAGTATTAGAGGATTACAGATTTTAGACTCGATATTTTTAAGGTGAGTTTTCCAGACTTTAAATAATACATCAATTTTCTAACCGAATTTATAGCAAGTCATTTCATTCTAAGTGTAATGATTTATATTTGTAGACAAATAGAGTACTTTTTTTCCTAAAAGAAGATTCATGGACCCCCAAAAAAATTTTGTTCCTAAAAAATAAAACATTATTAAATATAATACACATTCATAACCATTTATTAAATATGAAGGCTAGTTAATAGCTATGAAATTATTGTGGGGACATCTTAATAAGCCAGTAACAGCCACTAGACATGAGCGTACTCTTTTGTCGGATAAGTTACTGGACTTCAAACCCAATCAACGCAGGTTCGATCCTTGGTGAAATTCAACCTACACATTGGTACAATTCCGCGAATACCATCGCCAAACTGGTGACCTCTGATTATGACTGTTCAAACAGCTGTCGTGGCATTACCTACCCGCAGCAAATGCAATCAACACAAAGTCGTCAGACTCACTTGACGCAGCAGCAACTCTCTTCGCTTAACAAAACGCTTGGCGGTGCTGAAGAACTCTCTTTCCTCACCATAATACTTGGCGCTATAAAAAATCGTTTGACTCTACGGACTCACTGGTAGGGGAGTATTGTGTCGACATCTTAATAAGCCAGTAACAGCCACAAGACATGAGAGTCCACTTTTGTCGAATTGATAAGTGACTGGACTTCAAACCCAAACATCGCAAGTTCGATCCTTGGATTTAATCTACACATTGGCACAATTCCGCCAAATTATTACAGACACAAACTGAATTGAACTTATAGCGAAAAGAAATTTCTGATTAGGTGCACGGGATCTGAGCTGTCACGAGTCCTTTGTATGAGTATAGCGAGATGATGTTTCCAGATTTTATAAATTGAAACCAGCTTTTAAACTGAATCGATTTCAATTTGCTCCATTCTTCGTCCAACAATCTGAGTTTTGAGATGAATAGCTCAATTTCTTTCTAAAAGAAGATTTATAGTCCTAAAAGAAACTTTTTTTGTTAAAAAATGTATACATTATTAAATTTAATTCATATTCACTATCATTTATAAAAATAAATGCTAATTAAGGTATCCTACTACTTTGAAATCACTGGTTATCCATTGGTTGTTTTAGTTGTTTCTTGTAGTTCAGACTTTCATCTTTTAAAAACAGTTTATTTTTTCTAGGAAAAGGGAGGCCTGACCTATTAACCAGGGTCACATATTTTTTCAAATAAAATTTGTCTTCCACTTCCGTTTTCTCAAAAACTTTAATTTCCATAAAAATTCTCCACCGTTAACATGTTATCTCAAAAACTAATAGAGGTATTTACACAAAAATTTCAGAGTATGTTTTAAATAATATGGGCAATGAAATGAACCAAAAGTTTTGTTGTCGATGAAATGCTTTTTCATTTATAGGGGATTTTAGAAAAGTAAAATTACAAATTTATGGAAAAGAAATGCATATATGCGTATATTTTTATCCTTAACTTCTTTGCATCTCAAAATATTTCTTAGATTTTGGTTTATTTTATTCATCATTAGATTCTATAACTTGTGTACAAAGAAAAAAAATAATTGCTTCATTACAATTTTGTGTAGAGTGTTAACCGTTTTAGTTAATTTAGTACAACTTTTCCTCTTTCTCAGAATATATTATATTTTCAAATATTTTTGTTGCATTTATAATATTTTGTATTATTATAGATAATACATCTGAAAACCATAGTTTTAAATAGTTTTAAAAAAATCCAATTTTTAAAAATATTTCCTTTGGACGTAGGCGGATGCCTTAATCGTTTCGAAATTACTGCACACACAAATTGAATATAACACACATGAACAGAAATTTCTGATTAGGTGCACAGGACTTGAACTGTCACGAATCACTTGTATAAGTATTGCGTTTTTTTTTTTTTTTTTTTTTTTTCGTGTTTTTACCATATACTTGGATGAATATTTAACCAATATCATATTTTTGGAAATTATTCAGTGATGCACATATATTCAAAAACCTGACGTGACTTACATAATATTGACTCGCTGCGGACTGTGGGTTGCGAACTACAGTTTGAAAATCTTAGTAGTAAAGGTTTGCATTCTATATTTCCTACAGTTAACACTTTATCAGAATTTTCCCGCAAGCAATTATCAAATAGGCTTTTGCTGATAAATTAGGAACTCAGATTTAATTTATGAATCAAACAAATTAATTTATGCATTGAGTCAATGCTTTTTATAAGTTTTTATTTCATTATAAATGAAAAAAGCATCCAAATAATATCCCATTACTTAAGATGAAAATTATTAAATACTCATTATGATAATTAATTATTTCAAAGGATTCAATATCAAACATAAAATTAGGGATTTCGAATACTGAGAATTTTTTTTTATTTAGCGATTTTATTTTCTACTTTTACTATATTCTGTATTACTTTTTAAATAACAATTAAGACGGTGCTGTTTTTTTTTTTTGTTATAAGCTTTGATTATCTAAACTTTATATTTTTAAAAATATTTGCGTAACATTTGTTATAAAAATTGTGTAACCAGATGATCAACCCATGAAAGAATACGATGATTCTTCTAATATTTTTAATAAATAGCTCATCAACTTCATTTGAAGATTGTTCTTATTCAGCTTACAGATTTAATCAATATTATTTCTTTTACTTTTTTACATTCAAAATTATTTTATATAAATTAATTACACAATTATTTGCTAAAAGATGCCAAAATGATTTGTTTTTTATAAGCCGAAAATGGTTTTTTTCAGTTAAATACAAAATAAGTTGAATTTTTTACTACAGTCGTTTCACCAATAAAATTCACAAACTCAGCCTTATTATTTTTATTTAAATTTTTCTTAAAGCGAATCTATACGATAGAATTTTGATTAATTTTCAGTAATGTAATGAAAAGTCTGAAAAATCTTTTTTAAACGAGCATCTGTTCCCAAAAAAGTAACGACGTGCCAAACTTGTTAGGTCTAGGCCCAACATTCTACCATATGGTGTATCATGCGCAACTTGTTGAAATACTTAAGTCATGCAAATTACATCATGCATGACGTACCTTGTAACTAGAAATGCTAGCCCACAGATTTCATTCATGGACGGTTCAAAAGGTTTATAAATTGCTAGTTGATATACTCGGCGTTTCTCAGGATTAAAATCGTTTCATTTACTCGTTGGGCTTAGAAAATTAGTTGCCTGATTTTCTTCATTATTTCAAACTACTCGGTTTTGGGACAAGCTGGATCGACAAAAATATTGCTTATATTTAAATACATTAACATTTATAATTAATATTATATATATGTGTGTGAGTATTATTTCGTTTTCTTTTTTGACAATGTCCACATTTTCAGTAATTTTTTCAATCATTATCGTCTACAGTTTACCAAAGGATACCGTTATCACAAAAAGAAAAAACACCTTATGAAATGAAAATTTTTATTTCATTTTGATAGCTTTATTTTATTTTTTTGCAATAATAATTATTATTATTGGCTTTGATTTCATGTGATTATTAGGTCTTCAATTAAACCTGCTATTAGATATTGATAGTAAATAATTAAATTAACTAACATTTGATGCATATTTCAATACAAAGTAATAATTCAGTAAAGGAATTTACTTACTAAAATTCCCAATTTGTTTTCTTGAGAAAAAAATTGATTGATATTGCCTGGTATGTATGTTTGGTAAAATCTAATAAATATGATACAGGTAGATTTAAAAATTCCATTCTAAATTTTATAGAACTTTTGAGTAACACAGTTCGCAAGAATGGAGTTATAAAGTATACAAAAAGTTGTTATAGAATAAACATAAGTTGCGTATTAGAAGAATGCAATAACTTTTATAAAAAGTTTGGAAACATCAAACGATATTTTAGCGATTCTATCTGACACGAGATTAACTAGTAAAAGCGAGAAACCAAACGATAAATTAGTACCGCCATTTGAAAGTGACGTCACGTCATAGGATCGCTGAACAGATGCAAATGTATTTCATTCAAACTTACCCATTCTGGTTTTTAAAAATGAGCTTTTATACTTCAGAAATGTATATAAATTAGTCGATTTAAATATTTTTACAACACTGGGCTTCAAACCGGTTGATAAACACGACGCATTCTGTAAAGGATAATTCCATTTTCTGAATAATTCTGATACATGCGCAATGAAGAACATATTGAATATATTCTGAAAACTGTAAAAAGAAATAAGTAAAGAAAACTCATAAAAAATAATAGCTTGTGTTATCTGGTGTTACTTCAGGAGGTTAACCGCAGTTATAAATTGATAACTGTGACCGGTGGTTTGTGGGTTCTAATTAAGATAAGCCTTCTTGTGTAACAATAATTTATTATTAAAACATATAAGGTTACGTTACACACAACACAAACAGAGAGTGGACAAAAAACACGTCAACACATAACGATAACAGAGGCTTAACTGACTGTCTCTCTAAGTACTCGCCAGAGGGCGGCGTGTAATGAGTGAATCATAGTGTAGGGGGAAAAGAGAGTGCTACATAACACATTTACTTCATTAACAATAGCGAGTAAATACAACAATAAAGAGTAATAATTGCAAGTATTAGTTTTTATTCTTAAACTTTTCTTCGAACTTAACTCTATTATTTATTAGGATTCTTCAGAATGACTAAGAAAGGAACCTTCATACTTTTTGATTTTATAATGTTAATAACAATTGCTTTAATTTATGTTCATTAAAAAATAAGTAATTCAGGAATAAAAATATAATTTAGAATTATTTCTGATCCAAAATTAAAAAAAATATTCATTTAATATTTCTTAAATTCAATATTCTATTCGTGTTTGATAATGCTTTTAAAAATATCGTCTGCTCTATCTTTCTAAAAAATAACAATGTTTCTTAGTATTTATCGTCTGAAATGTTCTAGATGGTATTTATGTCATTCTTAGGAAAAGGAATAAGCTTGACTAATGGGTTGTTTTCAGTTTTTTTCTTTCGTAAAAAAAACTCTGCTATTCTAAAACGTTAGATAATAATATGGTATATTCAAAATAAAAATCTTGAGATAAATGAGTGAAAGAATTCTAATTTCGTTTTTACATAAAATATACTTCGAAGAAATAGATTTTCGTGACCAGGATAGCTGTAGGCATTTTTAATATGTTTAATCCTTGATTAAACCTCTTAGCATCATCTCTTCTATTCACAGAAAAATATGTCAGCATCTAAAAAGAAAGTCAAAGATTTCGTTTCTCTTTTTAAAACCTCAATTTGAATTCGTCTTAAAGTTTTGCTTTCCGTCGTTTCTTTTAAAGAATGTATGTATGTTGTATATGTTCTCCTCTCGGCATTTTCATGCATTTCTTTATGAGAATATAATTCATAACACGTGATAAAAATTATAATTCTTAATTGTTAAATAACGTAATGTGCTCTATTTCAATCAATATAAATTCTATATAAATATTTGAGATTCATTATTAAATAAAAATTATTACTTTATTCATTATTAAATAAAAATTGTTAGATAAAAATTATTACTTTTAATTGTTAAATAACTTAATGTGCCCTATTACAATCAATACTATATAAATATTTGAGATTCATAACACGTGATAAAATTATTACTTTTAATTGTTAAATAATCTAATGTGCCCTATTTCAATCAATATAAATTCTATATAAATATTTGAAACTCTAACTTTTCTTTATTTATTTTGCAATTTTACATTTTTCGATCAAAACTTCTTTATCTATAATTAGAAGAAATTTATTTTGATAATTTAAAAATATAGTAATTATGCCAATCTGATTGTATACTAGTTATACTACGGCATTTATGATTTTTTCAAATTTCTTTTTTATTTATAGTTCATATTATAATTTACTCAGAAAAAAATGTATTCATAAATACTGCTCATGTCATGACAAGCACATCTAAATATCCACAATTATTAAAATTCAATGCAATAATTTTCTGATTATGAATGGCAATGAGTCTTTTAAAGAAACTTTGTTCCGTCAAAGTTCAGATGTAAAACACTTTTGCGCATGAGGTCTCATGAAGCGCTCATTTAGCCAAGGTAGGGGTGGGATGAGAAGTTTACATTAAACATAACCCAGATTATTCGTGAAATTAAGAAGTTTTGTAACAGCGATAAACTCTGAAATTGACTGTAAAAACTAATTTGCGGGAAATTTCTTGAAAACGATTTTTATTTTCACTAAATGTCGTAGACGTAAAGATTTGACATGATAAATAATAGATTTCTTTATTTAAAATGTAAAATTTCCTTTTTTTAAAATCATATTAAAATACCTTTTTAAAAAAAAACGTTAAGTAATGCTAATCTCTGGATCTGAAACAAATAGTAAATATGTTTCTAATAGGAAAGAGAATCAACAATTTTTTTAGGAAAATCATTTGTTATTGCTTGAGAATTTGGTCCAAAATTTGATGTATATTGGCAATACACTATAAGAATTATATTCTAAGTTTGTTTATTTCGTAAAAATTATGCTAAATTAAGATAAAGCTTTAGAAATTAATTTGGATTTAAAGAAGAATATCATTACACACACACACACAACAATTCTTTGCGCCATTTAAGCTAACCACTAAATGCCTCGTTCTGTTAGGAAGTCCATGCCTTTTCTCAAACGGATTAGCAATTAGTTGTTGGACCCAATCTTATATCTCGTATACGTGATAATCAAAAAAGTAAAAGTTAAATCCATACAAAAAAAAAACATTAATGAGCAATGTAAGTTTAAGCCAAATCACTGAGCGAAATATATTGGTCACTGCTCTCCTCGATATGTTGTTGTAATAACTGTTACTCACCGCCGTTTAAAATCATCCACCCATGCTGTCTGAAGACGGATTTGAATTTTTTATTTTTCTTCCTCTATGACCATGCCGTACGTTGGTTTTGTCGTCTTCTTGGGTTGGGGAGGGTACTTAATCGACCACTTTGCGTGGGAACAGAGATGGGAGGTGTAGATAGGGCACTGGAAACAATGGGAGGATGCAGACGACTTTTGCTCTTTGTTTTCCTACTGTGTTGCTCTTCAAGGTTGACACAGGCATAGGGATTAAAGGGGGTGACAGAGACCCCGAACGACAGTATTAAGGGAGTGGTAAGAGCAAAATATTAGAAGGTTTGTGCCATTTCTTAAAGAAAGATATGGTGAAGGTGGCAAAGAATAACACCATGCCATCTTCGATATTTACATTTCCGAAGCATTTGTGTCTATCGAAGAAAGGTTTAATTATAAATCTAATTATATATATATATATATATATATATATATATATATATATATATATATATATATATATATATATATTAGCAATATAAGAGAAAACGAAACTAATTACGGAAGCTGAACCAAAAACTATTTCGGATTCGAACAAGACTAAATATAAATGTTAGTATGATTGAAACAATTATTAAAGAATCCGGTCTGAGGACCTTCTCAAGGGTCACCCTCAGACAGGGATTCAAACCAGGATTTTTATTGGATTTCAGTTTGACTTATTTTATAAAGTCTATTTTAAAATATGTGATATGTAGGATTTTAATTTAGTTAGTAGTCTCTATACATTCTTGTATTGACAAATTTGATTTTATGGTTTCATGTTTTTCTGGTTGATGTGACTGTTCAAATTTGATGTCTTTTCTTGTGTGATACTAATTTATCTCCAAAACCTCAATATTCTGGGATTTTCGGGTCACGAGGGGTCAATTTCTTGACGAAAGTCAGACTCTTCACAGAAAAAATCCTTGTCTGAGGGTGACCCTTGAGAAAGTCCTCAGACCGGATTCTTTATTAATTGTTTCAATCATACTAACATTTATATTTAGTCTTGTTCGAATCCGAAATAGTTTTTGGTTCAGTTTCCGTAATTAGTTTCGTTTTCTCTTATATTGCTAATTTATATGATTCATCAGTATTTTGGTGGTAGCTGCATTCGCGCACACTAAATACCATGATTGCCTTTTAAATTTTAAATTTAAATTTTAGTCTTGTTCGAATCCAAATTGTTTTTGGTTCAGTTTCCGTAATTAGTTTCGTTTTCTCTTATATTGC
>JAPMOQ010020846.1:0-11604 GCA_026543055.1 Argiope trifasciata | reverse complement strand
CATCACTTGCTGTAGTAAAGCGACGAAAATTTATAGATTCCGGGGCCATCCATTTTATTGGAAGTTTGCCTTTTGATGCTTTGTAGTAATGTTGATCTTCAACCCAACGGGATAAACCAAAATCTCCTAATTTCACACAATCATGAGATGAAACCAGCACATTTCGTGCAGCAATATCTCTGTCGAAAGATAATTCATGAGCAAATAAAATTTGTTTGCAAAATTAGGAAATCAAATAGAGTTTTTTGTATCTAACCATTCAAATTTAAAAATGAATAACAAAATATCAAATCTCATTCTTAATAGAAAAAAGTTTACAATATCTGAATCAAATTTTATAAAAATTTAAATAAATCTAGTAAATGAATTCGTATTCACTTCAACTTTTCTTAATTGTAACTTTTTTTCCCTTTCAATTAAAAATGCTATAATTCTTAATTTCTTTTAATGAAATCAAAACATGAGATTTCAACAATATAGATGAACATGGACAGTGTTGTGGATTCAGATTGATTTAAATTTATATTTTTACATGAATCTATTTGAAAGTTTTAACATAAATGACAAATACAAAAATGTCAAAAACGGCGAGTCTAAGAAAGAAAAGAAAAGGATTTTTTAAAAAGTAATATACAAATTTTAAAGTTTCTCTATTTGGAACAAATCATACTTTAAAATAATAACTATACCTGCTAAACTATACAATATCTATACTAATATTATAAATGAGAAAGTTTGGATGGATGGATGTTTGTTACTCAATCATGCCAAAACGGAATTGGATGAAATTTAGCACAAAGATATATTATAGTCAGAAAAAGAACACTGACTACTTTTTATTCCGATTCATTTAATGGTTAATTTTTTAATTAAAAACTAACCTTTGAGTCAAAAAGCTGAAGCCAAATCATGCCAAAGATGAGTAAGGTTCCAGTTTTTTTCCCCCAACAGTAATCAGGTCAAGCTTAGCATAATTTCGATCGATTAATTCAAACGATTCTGTTTATTTAATCGTATTTGATGCATTTAAAATCAAGTATTGTTAATTAATCGATCTTTCTGATTTCTTCTGCAGGACTTTTAAATCTAAAAAAAAATTTCCAATCTGCATTGCTTTACCCCAACTGGCGTAGGAAAGTCAACTATTTGCGTTACGCCAACAGGCGTTGAGAGTTACGCGTGATTATTGACAACTGTGTTTTCATTTAAATTGAAATTTTAAAAATTATGTATATAATACTGTATAGCTATCTCAATCGTGATCAATAAATAAAATGGATTTGACTTGATTTTAAAGAAATACGGACTTGTTTTGCTGTTTTATTTCAGGTGCACACTGTAAATAAATTGTTTTTTGGTTTAAAGTTGGTCAAATTGTTTTCTTAAGTTATATATTTTTCGTATATGCTTATACTGTATATTGTTTTTAGGATAGTTTTAATGTTTTTGATTTGTTATTATTTAATAGTTTTTTGAAATATGCGGAAAACGTAAATCTTATCTTTCGAAAAGGGGTAATGGAATGAGACTGGCTATGAGAATAACTATAAGTAGAAAATTGAATCCTCAAGCAGAATTCAGAAGAATTAAGGAAGCAGAGTGACAGGCTACATCTAGATGATCAGCTGAAAAGCCATAAACAGTATTGGAACAATAAAATTGATCAAATTGTCTTATACATACAGATCAAAATTTCCATGAGTACAAAGTCGCGGGTCAAAGTCAGTACAATAAATCAATACTAAGATATTTAATTTCGATTCTTTGAATGTTTACTGCTTAAAGTATTGCAATTTAACAGATCTCAACTAAACACATTACAGTCAGTGTAACCACAGAAAGTCTATTTTATGATCATATTCTTAAATTTTATTCGACAATTCAATTCAAAACTCATTTAACTTATTCAATTTGACAAAACTTATAATACAATTGCTCATTTGTATGCATTGTAATAAACATCATAGGTTACATTATGAGTATACAATATATATATTTACATATTTTCAAGGTCTTCTTATTAGATTCAAACAGGAAAAAAATTAAGGTTAAAAAAATTCAGAAATACCTATGAACAAATTTCCTACTCTCCAAATATGATAAAGCAGTGCTGAGTTGAAATGCATACAGTATTAATGTAGCTAAATCTAGTTGATTCCTGTTGTTTTGCAGATATGCTCTCATCTAAATTTTTAGAAAGTAACAAAAATGGAGCTGAGTATTAAATTATGAGTAAAATTAATAATGTACTTATTTCAAGAAAAATAAGCAATGAAATAGAAAGTTATAAGAGAGATTTGAATTGATTCATTATTATATGAGATGTTTGTTATACAGAACAGTTTCTTTAATTTCTGCATAAAGAAACTTGTAAACGATAAAAATTATTGGTCAGAATGAAGGATAAATTGTAACAACTAAACATACTTTGAGATGGATGGTTTTAGATTACTTGATTGTATCAATTAAATTAACACTATATGATACTTTTTTTTCTTATTTTCAGTAGTATCTTAGTTGATTCATGTGAAACACTTAAATTCGATCTAAGAAGATTTCAATATAATAATTTGTGTTTCATTAAACCAAATAAGAATTTGATTGAAATATTTTATTTAAATAAAAATGCATCTTGCTTAAGAAAAATTTGAGGAATTATTAGTATAATTTGGAGCTGGCAAAATATATGTTTAAAAAATACACACAATTAATTGGAGTTCTACATTACCACTAAATGACCAGAATTATCAGAACTACATTAAAACTCATTATTTCGCCTTGTTAAGAATTTGTTCTTTGTAATCTAACCTTATCTTCTGATACAATTTTGCATCTGGTATTAGAAACAGCCAAAATTAAAACTCCTATTAGATTTCTTGTTTGATAAGAAAAAAAAATTCTGTCATCAAATGGAATCTAAAATTTAAATTATTTAAACGGATGATACTTTTAAAACTTAAAAATATAATTAATTAAAAAAGTAAAATAACCAGACACTTTTCAGTTAAATCGAAATTCATTCAGTCCTGTTATTTTTCAAACATTCGACTTAGCATTTATTTTAAATATGATATTTACTCTTTCTAACTTTAATTAAGAGACCATGAATAACATTTTTCTCTCACATTTCCTTTTTTACTCACACATTATGAAAAGTCATTTACATGCATGAATACAATATCATACAAGCATCTGATATCATGAAATTTAGTTTCATCTTTTCCTTCCTCATGCACTAATGGAAAAAAAATCCTAACACCAAGAAAAAATTATTGTACATTAATGACATTTTAGGAATACATTTGTCTAGGTAGCATATTTAATTGATTAAAGTTTCAAGATCACAGGTAGAGCCATTGGCGAGAAGAGCCATTTCAAATGTGAAATGTTGGTTCATTAGTAAACGGTGTAACCGCCAGAATTTTGAATGCAAGCACGCAAAAGTGCATGCATTGTGTCGTAAGGGTGTCGGATATCAGTTTGTGGGATGGAGTTCCATGCCTGTTGCACTTGGGCGGTCAATGCAGGGACGGTTAATGCTGGTTGTGGATGACGCTGGAGTTGTCGTCCAATGATGTCCGATACGTGCTTGATTGGAGAAAGATCTGGTGATCTAGCAGGCCAAGGCAATATGTCGACACTTTGTAGAGCATGTTGGGTTACAACAGCGGTATGAGGGCGGGCGTTATCCTGTTGGAAAACACCCCCTTGAATGCTGTTCATGAATGGCAGCACAACAGGTTGTATCACTAGACTGACGTACAAATTTGCAGTCAGGGTGCGTGGGATAATCACGAGAGTGCTCCTGCTGTCATACGAAATTGCTCCCCAAACCATAACTCCAGGAGTAGACCCTGTGTGTCTAGGCCGCAGACAGGTCACTAGCAGGTGTTCACCTGGCCTCCTTCTAACCAACAAACGGCTATCACTGCGACCAAGGCGGAACCGGCTTTCATCAGAAAACGCAACAGATCTCCACTCCGTCCTCCAATGAGCTCTAGCTTGACACCACTCACGTCGCAAATGGCAGTGGTTTGGAGTCAGTGGAATGCACTGTACAGGGCGTCTGGCTCGAAGCTGTCCTTGAAGTAACTGATTTGTAACACTTCGTTGTGTCACTGTGGTGCCAACTGCAGCTCGAATTTCAGCTGCAGACGCAGTACGATTAGCCACAGCCATACGCCGAATACGACGGTCTTCCCTCTCAGTAGAACCACGTGGCCGCCCGGAACCTTGCCTTCTTGAGGCAGTACCTTCCCTTGACCACTGCCGCCAATACTCATGCACAGTGGATACATTCCTGCCAAGTCTTTCAGCAATATCGCGGAAAGAAAACCCACCTTCTCGTAGCCCTACAACAAGACCTCATTCAAACTCAGTGAGCTGATGATAATGGCTTCTTCGTCTTCTCAGAGGCATCCTTGACTAACATTAACCCACTACGTCAAATCTCAACTGTAAATAACGATCACGAACCTTAAAACGCTTATTTAAAGCAAACCTCATTTGCATGTTAATAGTGTCGTTACTAGCGCCACACTAACGCGCGTAGCTCGAAATTTGAATCGACGTCATCTTTCAGATGTATAAACACGCCTACCAAATTTCGTTTATCTAGCACAGCTCCTTCCTAGTGTTAGGATTTTTTTTTTCCCATCAGTGTATTTTTTTTCTTTAGAGACGAATTATTTCTAAATCCAGAATCTAATAATAATTTTCTATTATAAATTTATCTCGAATAACTTTTTAACAATCTAAATCCAAGAATGAATCGACAATTCAAATAGTATTAAAAACATGGACACAATTTCTCTTTCTCCTCTCCCAATTTAGAGCTTTCCCAGTTTAATTATAATTTTTCCTTTCACAAATTCAAAACTTTTGCAAGATGAAACAAAATACATCAAAAGATTTTTTTCAATGACACTCTTAACTATATAAAAGTTATAAATGTTAAATTATAACATTTATGACTTTTAAATAATTAAGCATCTGGAACCAGCTTCGGCACGAAAAGTGTTTTTGTTTGATTATGATGATTACTCATTTTTTAAAAAATACATATTTTATAAGCAAAAATAATATTCAAGGCAAAACTGATTCTTATGATATTTGACGCATTTTAGCTCATAAATTTCAGATCTTTTAATTAAATAAGAAGAATAAAATTATGACAGAAAAAGTGCATTTAAATAAAAAGTAAGAACAAATTTAAATGAAGAAAATAGTTAAAAGTTGGCAAAAAGCATTTAAAACTTATATACTTTTAAGTTTTAAACTATATATATATATATATATATATAAGTTTAAGTTTTTAAAAATCTTTCTATTTTTACTCAATTTTTTAAATATTTCCTGGACGTTAAAAGAGAGTAATAACAAAAATATAATTCTTTTAAGCAAGGAATATTTTTTAAAAAGAAAGAGGGAGATCATAAAAAAAATTGGACATCAAATTCTGGACTGAAATTTTATCAATCAAAAAAATTTAACACTCATAAATCATTTTATATATCCAGAATTAATTTGTATATGAACAGCAGGCATAGAAAAAATAATAGCAATTTTTTTTTTCCCCTTTAATTCAACATGCTTTGCTAATTCCATCAAAATCCAAATGGGTGAATCAGAACATATCCCAATCAATCGAATTATATGCCGGTGATCAAACTGCTGCATTATATCTAAATTGTATAAGATTATGAAATTATGCACTGATTTATATTTCAAACTAAAGATTCCTTACATGCTTCTTCGAGAAATTTTTCGCCCATTGATTCTTCACTCTCTACTTTACATGTTTTTACAGCGACAGCTAATGTCTGGCCATCCTATACAAGAGAACATATTAACAACACGCACGGCAAAAAATCGTAATGTACAAATTGTTTGCAATTTTAAAAATACTATTAATATTTCTAAAAGTAAATTTTAATTTTCAAAAATTGTATGAACGGCATAAATACACCCAGTGTGTTCAAAAACCTGACATTTGGGACTTCATTCTTTAATTCTTGATTACAAATATTCATGGAGTGGCCAAACTATTATGACCACCCGCTATTATAATAGAATACATTTTATCCTTAAAACTATTAATTTTTCTTTCAATGGATTCTTTTGAGATGTTGGTAGATGGTAAGGGAAATCCGAGATCCCACATCCAATGAAATGCATATTTCCGATTTCTTCAGATTTGAATAAATGGATCTAGCTTGCCAGGCGCCCAGTGCGATCTCATCTAACAGATTTTTAGTTGAGATCTGATGAATGTGCAAACCAACTAAACTTAAGTCTCAGCAATGTCCTTCGAATTATCTTTGATCAATGTCAGCTTTATGGCAGGGAGAAGATTTCTACTGTAAGCTGTATTTATAGCCCGTAAGATACTCCATGGAAATAACAGGATATACATGATCTACGATTACACATAAGTATCCTAAGGCCTTCATTGTTTTACAATAATCAAAGGGTCCATACAATGAAAAGAACAAATCCTTCGAACCACAATATTGCTATCAATAGCTTAAAATGTTGTGGCAAAGTAGCTGGGGTCCATGGTTTCGTGCCATTTTCTCCTTATTCGCACCCTGTATTCTGCACGGTGTAGTTGATAAAACGTGATTCATAGAACCATGTAACACTTTCTCAGTCATCTACTGTTCGATCTATGTGCTCCTTTGCAAACTGGAGAACGTTGCTTTTTTTTAAAGACGACAGTAGAAGCTTTAGAACAGGTCGTCGGATTCCAAAACCTATACAATAAATTATAGGTAGAACAGTGTGTCCAAAGATCTTCGCAGTTCCTTGCTTGAAATTCCACGCAATTGAAGTACTGTAACTCCTCAAATGGACTGGATAACTATGGCAAATCTTCTTTCATATTAAACATTCAGTAGTCTGTGACATTTACAAGCTTGACGTTGAGATACGATTTTCTGTTTGGTAATCCACTTTCTGTAAACATAAATAACTGCCGCTGGTGAACATTTCATAAGTCCAGCCATTTGCTGATACTGGTTCCAATCCCGAGCTCAAACTCAGTAAAACAGAGTTTTTTGTGCATTTCTTCGCAACAATATAATGCAAATCATGCTATACACCTGCATTCCCGTTGTATAACTATCTTGTCCTCTAACGGAAACAACATGATGTTATGGCCGATCAGAATATAAATGCCAATTGATCGTGTCAGTTTGTCCACTTAGTGCAAAATTTTGCAAACATATGAACGAAAAGGCACTTGGAATGAACTTCAACTTATTTTTCCCACAAAAAGCATGATTTGTATTATAAAATGATCGGCGATAAATGGCGTCCTTTCTCAAAGGGAAACAAACAGACATTCTATAAAGTTTGTTCCTCTGTGTTTTACTAAGAAATTCTTATAGGGATTTCTTTGACATGTGTCAATAAGGGAAAATGCATCTTAAGTGTCTTTGAAAAGAAGTACAGAAGTTAGGGATTTTTATCGCTTCGCTTGAAAGAGCTAAAAGTCTCAGCAATTTTTAAGATGCAAGAAATAATTAAATAAAAAAATGGGATTTGATCAACAAATAAGACAACATCTTAGAATTAAGTAACATGGACTAATTTAAGATTTAAAAAATAAATTATTTAAAATATAAATTAAGAAATATCATTACACATTACGTATGTGTGTGTAAATTTATAAAGACAGTTGTAAAAAAGGGGGATTATTTTTTTCAAAAATGGCAACTTCTAAATGGCACACACGCAAGGGGAAAAAAATGGAATAAATGTTATAGTAACTTAAAGGACATGGTTTGTTTCTTTATACAACAAAGATATTTAGTGAGTCAATTTTAAATCCTTCCTTTCAATAAAGCAGAGAATACTTATAGTGATAAGAAGCTAATCCTAAAAATATTCATAAAACAATGAAATTTCAGAAAAGTTCTTACTTTAGAAATATATGTCCCTTTGTGAACATCTCCAAATTGACCTTCTCCAATTATTTCACCAAGAATGACATCAGTTCTCTTCAATTCGTAATCCTTAACTGTCGGCAAGGGTTTTGAAAGATTATACACAAATTAAAATTTTTTAAAAGAAAAAATATATTACTGTCCATACCTTTAAAAACTAAATACATGGAAAACACTGTTGCACCACAGACAGAAGGCAACATAAAATTATATGCTATGTTTTGAATGAGAATTGTAAAAATAGATCATTTTAAGCAACTTTTATAAATTTTGGTTTTTCAGGTGATAAATTTGATATTATTCTCGATTTATATCATTATCTTCTTAAATATTTAATAACTGCATATTTAATAATGAATCAAGAAGAATATGATGATAATGCATACTAAACATGTCAAATTTGCTTTATAAGCAAAATTTTAACAAAGTAATAAAATGGCTTCTTCATATATAAACCAACTTGGTTGAACTAATTTATATTTCAACACAAAAATATTTTAAAGAATTCACATTGCATGATCACTAAAAAATCATACAGGCAGACATTATGCAATTAGAAGACAGCATGAATCAAAAAATAAATTATTAAAGATATAAATCAAGAAATATCATTACACATTACATATGTGTGTGTAACAGCAATAAAATAAATAAAAATAAACCACCGATGTAAAAAAATATACAACAATTGGTTTACAGGAGGGAAAAAAAGGAAAATAGAAACAACAATGCAAGAGAACATTTTTTAGATTTGTTCCCTTCTTCAAAATTGCTGATTCACTCAAAAGATAGAAAACAAATTACCTATAGGAGTAGAATAATCTCCTTCCTCTTCAACAATTTCAGCATAATCTTCTATAAACCATAAATAAAATATATTACAGTAGTTTTTAAGCATAATGCAATATATTTAACACTTCATGAAAATTATTATTTTATTGAGATTATATTATAATTGTTTTGCAATGTACTTCACAAAAACAGCTTCATACATGCAAGCACAAAAATATAAAATGAAAAAATTAAAACCTATATATTCACAAAACCACTTCATAAATGAAATATGCATTCCGAAAATTTGATATACTGCCCGCAGAAACAAACTGTCTGAGTAAGTTCTCATTCAATCATAATAAGCAAATTAAATAAAAAACTACTATCACGTATTAACAGCATGACATCCTTTACTATTTTCCTTCTTCCAAATTATTTTTTCAAAATACTGAAAAATTATAAATATCTCCGTACACCTCATCAAATGGTGAAGGAAATTTTTAAATATCTGATACATCTCAATTTTGCTGTAGGAACTGGTACTAAGTAAATGAATTAATCATTTAAAGAGAAATTAAGCTAATTTAAAATAAGTAAATCTCAAAATTATAAGAAATTAAACATTTTTTTTAAAAAAATTATAAAGTATTTTTTTTTTAATTTGTAAAATGATATATTGAAATTTGAATTGAAGGAAGTAGTAGTAAACAAGTAGCTACTTCATTATGTTGCAATGTTTATGCCAGTTTGTTAAATTATTTAGATAGGATATTTTATTTTGGTACATCACTATAATGCTGAGAGCATTTGCAATTTGTTAGTAAAAAAATAACGTCTTGAATAATACTAAATTAATATATAATCATAAAGTGGATAAAAATTGTCAACCTGTATTTCCAAGAATATCATCCAAGTATATACTTCCTAAGAATCAGAAATACGAATCAAAACTTGCATGCTGCAAATCAGAATGCTCAAGCATTAAAAAAATGAATAAACTATTTTATAAAAATATGCTCATAAATTTAAATAAAATACCTCCGAATTTAAATCCCAGAGCTTTGCTTCGAGGACTCGCAGACTTTAAGCCACTTTTAAAACTTCCATGTCTGCTATTATTTATGCAAAAAAATAGTTACAATTAATACTAAGTCATATTAAATTTCAAATCATGTAATATTTTAAGCCTAAGTTGAACTCTTTTACTCCTATGAGAATTTTAAGTAGCCCAAAACAGTGCCGACAAATATTTTGAGAAATATATATATATCAAAATATTTTTACAAAATATGTTTGATGTAAATATATCTATTTTTAAATAACAGTGTGATAAATACCAATATCTTTAATTACGAGTATTAATGAGTTAATTCAACCATTTATAAAAATAGGTAAGCTATAAATGCTAAGTTATGGCTAAAATTTTAAAAAAATGTATTGAAAATTTCATAGAACATACCTTGCTTTTGAAATCTTTAATTCTGAAAAGAAATCAAGCACTCCTGTTAATTAACATTCCAGAACACATGCAGACGGTAACAAAATAAAACTGCACATCACAGCAAATTAAGAGATAAATATTATACACATATCATTTAATACATGTAACAAATAAAATATGATTGCAATATTTTTCAAAATTAGCTTGAGTAATAAAGGTTTGGCTCCATTTTCAACATCTTGCAAACAAATTACAATATCTTTAAATAAATGTGAAACTGACTCTTCATTTTTTAGTTTTCTTACGCGAACATATAGAATTCCAAGTATAATATTAATATTTTAGCAACCATTATATAAAGAGTGTTACCGAATTCGACTGGCAAATTCAGATTGGTGAATAGTAGGCATCAGGAGCATAAAGAATGTTGACTTTTTTGCGAATGAAGTTTAATGACCATCAATTCTGCAATGTTCATTAATTACTTGCTCGCTACTCTTAGTTTTCTCAAATGCTTGAAAAATGTACATAGGACAAGGCGTCTTCTCGATTACTTTGTTCTTAATCCTCACATTCATAGGACAATTCTCTTTATCAGACTCATTGTCTTTTCGACGTCTGTTTTTGTGATTTTCACTGAGTAAACGTTACCAGCGATGTCATATAGACCGAGAGACGATACGATTCGTTTTACATACATGCAAAGAACATTTATTAGCATTAAGATACACAGGCACGAACGAGCATAACAAAAACTAGAACGAACATATACACACGAAAACTACGGAACGGGAACTACGGAGCATGAGCGCGTCACACAGCCTGGAAGGTTCTCTAATCTGGCTGTTGCCAGATACATAACAAGCGACCCTACGTTTTCTGGTAATTTTTCATCTATTTAATATCCATTATTCGTGCTCTGAATTTATCTTTCGAATTTGACTACGCTCTCTGCGAACACGGGTACTGATGTTGCAGCGATGTTCCTACTGCCATTTTAGTATTTCTTGAATAACTTTAAAACTCCCCGATTCTCACACTTCACGTTTTCATTAAATTAAAAAATATGAATTTTCTCACATTTTAAAACTTTTATTTTTCTGCAATTTTTCAATATTTTTTGAAAATATATGTTTTACTTTTTCGTTTACAGTAATTTATGACACAATAGATTATCAAATGCACGTTACCAGCATGAAAAAAAACTTTTAAAAAAATTCATAGTTGAAACACCATTTGTTATTTATTTATTCTTTTGGGTTCATTATGCGATTCCCATTAGCTTCACTAGCTCTCCATACAGTTATGCATTTCTGTTAATTATAATATATAAATGAAATCGTTACTTAAAAGTAAAGTTAAATTATTTAAAACTTTACAAGCTACAAACATTAATTTTACATCAAGTATTACAAACTTAGCCACTTATCTTTTAAATTA
>JAPMOQ010020842.1:0-11176 GCA_026543055.1 Argiope trifasciata | reverse complement strand
TAGACCAGAATGGCAATTTTATAATTTAATAAATAATTTATTCATTAAACGAAAATTTCTTTTCATTTTGACAAAAAAATACGAAATGACTTTCCGAACAACCCAATATATCGTAAGTGGACGTAAAATTTCAGAGAGTATGTATGTTTGAATAGGTTTTTTACGAAGTATGTTTTTACCAGCATTTCAGGTAAGTTTAAAAAAATTTTGTATGGAAATAATCTATATAGAATTTTTAATTTACCGTATTTGTAAAAAGGCCTTTTAAAATATATATCTAGTACCAATATCTAGTACTTATTTTGAATTTGTGTAGTGAAAAATAATTGGAACTTAAAAACTGAAAAATATGTTCTGTATAACAGAAAGCACAAGCAATAAATGTTTTTCAGGATAACTTTTAAGTTATCAAAGAGATATAAAAATCTCATGTGCCTGTATTATGACAGCCATCGAAAGATTTCTCCCGAAATTTTTTCACGATATAAAAACTGCCTATTAACACAAGGCATCGAATTGAAGGAACACTAAATATGGTTTCGACAGAAATCTCATTTTAATGAAAAATATTTTTCCCCCCATAGCAATCATGAGCAGATTGTATCGACATTAAAATAACCCTTTTATTCTTTTTTGAACAGTTACAGTCTTAAAAAAGAGGGAAGAAATAAAAAAAAAATTACTTTATATCACAAGACGTATGGATTGTTCCAAATTCAAATTTCGATTAAAACTCTGAAGATAAATGAAAATTTCAAGTAAAACTTTTAAACCTTAAGGCTCTTTTTTTTTTCAGTCTAAAGATGGAAACTTATTCTGTAATGCTAAATTAATTCCACTCTAACATCAAATAATTTTTTATTTTAAAGATTTCGAAGATCTTGTAAGAAGTTTTATTACTCTTGCACTTATATTCTCTTAATACTTTTATGGATTCCAAAAAATGTACTAAATACTTTTATGGGTTACTAAAATACTTTTTATAGGGTTATAAAAATATAAATATAAAAGAAAATACGCTGTTAAAATATTTTTTCCTCATTGTTTTGCACAAAATGTTAATTATCGCAGTGATGAAATGGCTGCTTTAATAATTTTTCAAGGAATTGTAAAATTTAATACTCTACTCCTGATTTTCAAATTTAGTTTTCATATCATTCAAATTTGGTGTAACATATATAAAACTGATAATTATAATAATTTTTTAAAGACTAAAATCTAAAGCTAAATTATTTTTATCCCTAAAAGCAAATAACATATTTTATGACAAAAGAAATAAATTAAAATCCACGATTCAGTATTCATTTAACCCTGCACAGGTGGCGCTCTATAAAGTCACGTAAAAGGTCGCTCGGATTTCAATTGTAGTCCCTTTTCAAATCAAAATAAAACTCCAAAATAATTAATCAACATTCTTTAATCAACTTTAAACATAACAAGGCACTTCTTCTTAATTATTTTTTAAACATCAAACTCACTAAAAACTGCTATTGTGATTCGCGCGACCTGTGCAGGGTTAATACTATAACACACAGAGTCATAAGAGTCTGGGTATTAAATTCACATCATTCCTGTTTCAAAATAAAATGAAAACTATCTTAGGATGGATTTTAGAACCAATATCTGAATCAGAACCCCCTGATCAAATTTATGCACCATATGAACAGGTGGAACATCTGATACTAATGGATTATGCACGCATCATACTTGCTTACACGATGGTTGTTTGTGTAAGTAACCTAGAATTGTTTTGAACGTAGAATTCTCTGGCTCTTAAGTTGATACCTTGCCATTCATCACGCAGTTTAGTTAGAAGTATGCCTACTTCGGAATCAGATGGCTAAGGATTCAATATCCGGTTATATCGAAAATGGCCATAAAGATTTTTGGATTAAATTTAACTATTGTTGCTTTTCTAGATACAGCTATAATTTAAGTTTTAGTGAAGATTGTTCGTTGGTTAAATAAGTTGAAGACACAGGATGTATTTTCTGGGGTTTATTAGATAACATAACAATTAAAGGCACAATATAGTATAGTGGGTCTAGAAAACTGCACCATGGTTTATTTCGGAAGATAGAGAGCCAAAATCGCACTTCCCACCGTTCGAGGGTCAAGTTCGCTTCTACTGAAAAAAATATATTAACAAGCAGCAACATGAGACCACGAGACATTTACATGATTGGCGGTTAGCTCCTCCCAGGAAGATCACGTGGTCCACTAAATTCTTAACAGATCAAGTACACCAGCATGGGGTACATAAATTCGTCAGAGTTAAAGAGTTAACATTATTGAGAACTGAAAGATTGGAAACGGTGCGACTTTGGTGCCATTCTCACCAATTTCCCAAGATTCAAAATACAAAAATTCTTTTCAACATAGCCATCGAGTAATTACAAAACGGGAGTTGACTGACAATATTAAACCAAATATAAGTTCATACTAAATTTTTGGAAAGAAGAACTTATAGGTGCTTACGTCATTCAGTAAAATATGATGAGCCTCCAGCTCCAACTCTTCCATCTCACCTGATACTGTCTCCAATTGCATGGCGGATACCATGGCGAGTCGACAATCACAATACCTGAAAGAAAAGCAAACAAGTCAGACGTTAATACATGATTAAATGAATATCCTGTTGTCTATATATTTCAATATTTTGGTACAAAAGTTGGAAACGTATAAAAAGCACCAATAACCCATATGGTACTTATAATGATATCCGAATATTTTATTTTCTATTTATGTCATCATAACCGTAGCGGATTTTTAGGCAATCAAAGAACCTTGTCCAGGAGTGTTGTTTTAGTTTCCAACGGCACTTGTCATTGACAAGCCCGCTGATCGCTGTCAATGATTTTAAGCCCAAATTAGCGTCCCTTATTTTTCAGTTGCGCCAACTAGGGCCAAGAGTACGACTTAGCAACTTCATGCTTTTAGTTATATGTGTAATTAAAATTAAAGTAATATTAGTGTGATTTCTGTTGTTGCAGATTAGATGACAAATAACTTATATTAGGATTGTAAGGTGTTACTTTTAGCAGAATGTATGCTGAATTGGAGTCATCTGCAAAATGGTTTCTTAGAGAGCCTTTAATGTTACTCTTCACCGAAAATAAGAATTCACACGCACAAGTACATGAAAATATGATTAAAATAGCATAAACCAGCTTCTTCAAACAGCTAATTATGCCTGGAATCGAATTCATGATTCCAAAATTACGTTACTGGCATTTTTACTTATTTTGCTCAATATAATCTGCTTAATCAATTCCACCTTTTTCCTTGTTTCAAGCGATTTTTGAATCCATATTGAACTAGACAGGAAATCAATCAATTGCATTTCAAATTCTTCATTTTGCAACAGATCGGATAAGTTCAGTTTATCAAATGAAATCACATCAGGATACATAATAAACTTGAACGTTTTCGATAACTCTTTGAACCGAGAAAATCTAACTGAAAATTCCCTCATTGATGAATCAACCAATAACGGAAATGAATTCGTCAATAGCTTTTTCTTCGTCCGGTTTCTCATGTATATATTTTCAAATTTCGGAAGTGCTTGTAGTTTTTTAAACTAATATCTACAATACAGCTTCAAAAGCACGAATGAGATCGATTATGACAATAATTATTTTATTTATGCTTTGAAGCTTTATGTTCAGTACATTGAAATGTAGGCCTATGTCTATAAAAACAACTATTTTGTGAGCCACATAATATCCAACAACTGTAGATATTGTTCGATTTCCACCACAGAAACATTCAAATTTCTTCCAAGAAGTCAATAAGTATTTCCTGCGGCTAAACCAACGTAATACTTCATAGTGAACTTTGTCATTCTGAATAAAATGCAACCCATTTTGATCGGCGGCGTGCCTAAAATATCTGTGTACCAGTGTAAAATATTTGTGTCCCGTGCCACCGATGGCACGCGTGCCAATGGTTCACCATTCATGACTAAGTCTATTTATATGCAGGGACCGTAAATAGGTCGTAAAAACAGTATAATATAATGGTAATAACAAAAAAATTATTGCAGAATTAAGTAATAATAACTAATTCATTAAAAATTATTACTAGCCCAGTTGCAAAATGAAATTTTCATATACTTCACAATTTTGTTAAAAAAAAAAGGTGGAGATATATGGCAAGCTCCATAATTAATACGATACTGGAACTGGTATCCAAATATTTTATTTTTTATTTAAATATTTTGTCATCCCAAAAAAGTATTGGATTTTTAATTAAGCAATCTAGGCAACTATTTAGGAGGGTGCAACTAGATCAATTAAAAAATTTACTAGCATATTTGCAAAAAATTATAAAAATACTAATTTCATAAATTATAAAATATTATAACTACAGTATGTGTTTCAATGAATTTTTACTAAAGAACTTGGTGCTAAATTTGTTACTCATGTACAATATCTTGGAATATTTGTTACTACATTAACTGACAGTATTATGATTCATTTGGCTGGCTTTATAAAACGAATTTTAATATTATATTTATATAATTTATATTTCTTTACAATATTATACACTGAAGTGACAAAAGTCATGGGATAGCAATATGCAAATATACAGATGGCAGTAGTATCGCAGCGAAAAAGTATAAATGCGCAGTTCGTTTTCCAGAGCTTTCATTTGTGTTCAAGTTATTCATGTGAACAGGTTTTTCGTGATTTATGGCGGCACGACGAGAATTAACAGACTTTGAACGAGGAATGTTAGTTGGAGCTAGACGCATGGGTCATTATTCCATTGCGGATATCGTTAGTGAATTCAACATTCCGAGATCCACAGTATCAAGAGTGTGCCGAGAGCATGAAATTTCAGGCATCACATCCCATCATGAACAGCGCAGTGGGCGACCACTTGCACTTAACGACCGAGTCCGCCGACGTCTGTGTAGAATGGTCAATGTTAATAGACACACAACACTTCGTCAAATAACTGCAGGAATCAATGTGGCACCTACGAGGGACGTGTCCGATAGGACTGTGCGGCGAAATTTATCTTCCTTAGGCTATGACAGCAGAAGACCGACTCGAGTGCCTTTACTGACAGCACGACATGGCCTGCAGCGACTCTCCTGGGCTCGTGAGCATATCGACTGGTCCCTAGATTAGTGGAAAACCGTGGCGTGGTCAGATGAGTCACGATTTCAGTTGTTACAAGCTGATGGTAGAGTTCGAGTGTGGCGCAGACCCCACGAAGTCATGGACCCAAACTGTCAGCAAGGCACTGTTCAAGCTGGTGGTGGCTGCATAATGGTGTGGTCTATTTTAACATGGCATGAACTCGGTCCTCTGGTGCAACTGAACCGATCATTGACTGGAAATGGTTATGTTCAGCTGCTTGCAGATGACTTGCAGCCATTCATGGACTTCACGTACCCACACAACGATGGAATTTTTATGGATGACAATGAGCCATGTCACCGGGCCAGAACTGTTCGCGATTGGTTTGAAGAACATTCCGGACAATTCCAGTGCAAGATCTGGCCACCTAGATCGCCAGATATGAATCCCATCGAGCATTTATGGGACATCATCGAAAGGTCCGTTCGTGCCCAAACTCCTGCACCATCCACACTTTCACAATTATGGACGTCTATGCAGACAACATGGCTCAATATTCCTGCAGAAGACTTCCAACGACTTGTGGACTCCATGACACGTCGAGTTGTTGCACTTCGCCGGGAAAAAGGAGGACCGACACGATATTAACATTCATCCCATGACTTTTGTCACTTCAGTGTATTTCGTTACAATTTATGTAATAGTATTTATAATGAATTATGATCCCAAATCCACATTTATCAGTTTCTGTGTATCTATTTAAGCAAATATGGTAGAAATTAATCAAATGTGCAAATAATAAAATATAATTAGTTCCTGATTGATGCTGATCTTGCTTACTTGTATTTAATAATTAACAAATTTAATACACATAAAAATTTATCTTTTTTTTTTGCTAGTAATGAAATTAATAACTGATAATTATGCTAATTTTTCAAGAACTTTATTTTTCGGAAATACATTTAAAAAACAATAAATAAAAACAAAGGTACAAGAATAAAAAGAATTATCAATACGTTATTGATTTGTTTTAGTTTTAGCTAAAACATTTTATGGATTGTGGAACTACGCTGATCAATTATGAAAAGAAAATGTGTTGCCAAAATTCGCAACGCTTCTAAATTTACTACTACCGTAAAAAATGTATGAAATTTTCTAGATTTGATTACCTCAAAAATAAACAAAAGGAGAACAATAAAGAAATACAATTACTGAACAGAAAATGCATCTTAATCTTATTCATTTGAAAAAGCGGAATCCACGTCCTTTTGGTTTGAAAATTTTTAACGACGCTGCAAATACCTTTGAGTATCTGTTAAAAATATTTAATGGCTTACAGTGAAATGAACAGAATTGCTGATTTCTGAACTGATGAATCTTACAATGAGTAGTGAAGTAATTCAAAATGAGATAAAAGGCTCAACGCATTTGTAATAAAAACTGAATAAATAATAAATGATGTCACAGGTTTATTTAAATAAGATCATTATTTATTTCAAATAAGAGGAATTTCGAAAAGTATTATAAGTACTACTGTAACATTGCTATGTTAGAATTAACATGATTAGTTACTTATTCTTACATTAAATGGTCAATGTAATAAATCGATTAATTAATTTTACGGGGTTAATTATTTATTAACAACCAATTAATTAGCCATTATTTATTAATAATGCTCGTTATTTACTGTTATTTATTAATTAACAGTAAATAACGAGTTAATTAATTGGGTATTTATTAACAACCAATTAATTAGCCGTTATTTATTAATAATGCTCGTTATTTACTGTTATTTATTAATTAGGTACAATGTCCTTAATTGGTTGTTATTAATAATAAATAGGTAATATGAAATCGCTTCATTAATTCATAATTGTAAACATTTATATTACCTCGTTAACTTGATAAATTAATAATTTTTATCGGTTGTTACTGAAAATAATCTGTCAATGTGATATCGGGAAAATAGCCTTATTTCGTAACTTCCGAAAATAACATGATTACTTATTTATAATTCCCTTCTAATTATTACTAATGCGTGATAATTATTTATTACAAATAAGAGATTGAGTAGTTATTATTAATAATATTCAATCATTGTAATAAATTGATTAATTACTTTTATCATTTTTTCCATATAGATCAATCAGTGTCATTAATTGGTTATTTTAATCGTAATTGATTATTACGAAAATCAATTAATTAACTCTTGTCTGTACTTATTCATATTACATTATTAACATGATAAATTGAATAATAGGATTGATTTACAGATGATTATTAAAGATAACAGATTAATGTGATTATGGGAAAATAACACCATATCGCTACAGTTAGAATCAAGATTAATTACTTATTATTACTACTAACCGGTCAATGCAATAAATAGATTCATTACTTCCAATGGTTACTGACAGGTCAATGTCTTTAAATGGTTATTATTAATAACTGGTTGTGAACAATCGATTAATTACTACTTAGCTGTAATTATTCATATTATCTAGTTAACTTGGTAAATTGATTAATAACTTTTACCGGTTATTATTAATAATAACTGGTCAATATGACCGAGTGAAAAAGTTCTTAAATTATTACTTTTATGTCTAAACGTCATACATTAAAAACAACATGAAATTTATGTGTACTAAATTTAAGTATAAATGAGGGACTTTTAAATTTTGTAGATTACAATCACTAAAAAAATGATCGGATACTTTTTCTTTCCTTGGATTTTAGAAAAAAATTATACTTTTTATTGAACATTTTAGCGTTTGGATGTCTGTTTTACAACAAAAGGTAAAAGGCAAATCACTGAAATTTAACTTTCTGATTCCTCATGTAATCTGCATACATAATGTAAATAATCTAATAATCAGTAGAATCTTTCTTTTTTAGCTTTAAAGAAATGGAAGAAAATCGTACGATTAAATATTTGGTCAAACAATGAAATTGACTTGAAATCCACCACAATAAAGAAGTCTGCCATTAAAAATTATGCACAATTTTTTTTAAAATCGACATAACTCAAAAGAAAGGAAAAAGTTCAGTAATTAACTTGGTATTATTAAAAGGATATTCTTTTAATTTAAAAAGGAGAAACAATTTATTTTATGCAATAGTTATTACAGAAATCTGACAAAGTTTTGCAAACTTTTAATTAATTATAACTTAAACCAGCATTTGTATATATATAAAAATTTATCTCGTGTATCTTGGAAACGGGTCTAACGATTTGGATATCGATTATATTTAGTTAAGGATTTATTTCTTAGGTATCTATATAGGTACAGATACCTATTAAGTATCTATATATATATCTTTCCCAAAAAAACGCGATTTTACACAGAAAATTTTTTATAACTAATTATTGGAGCTTTTTTTCATCTACTCACATGCTGATAGTATCACATAGCATCACCCGATTTCAGCATGTCAAAACTGAACCTCGGATACGACTTCATCATTGGAAAACTGAATGCAAGTTCAAAAATATAAGTCATGCTAGACAAACTAAAATCAATACTGTAATGTTGCAGATGGTTCCGAATAACATGTTAAACTAAGCGCAATCATGATTTTCTTTATTTAAATGGCCGGTTCATATTGTTACATATCTCCTATCCGTCGGGTTCGTTCTTGTATAGTGATTGTAAAATGTGGAAAATACATTCAGCAGGCCTCAGTAGAAAACACAACGACAGGATTCAGCAGGAGAGGAGATCTTCGGAGCTTTGCACTCCGGTCTCTCCAGATGTCTGAGCTACTTTTCTCGCTTTAGTTGTCTACTCACTACTTCAATTTTCAATTATTCCGTTCATGAGGACCACTGGATACGGCACTCAGTAATTCAACACTCCGCTGTTGTTTCGAGACTCTCATCTTCTCCAACAATTATTCACCACCACTCGCCAGGACTACTATCCAAGGCGACTCCTGAGCTTCAGCGTGCCGGCCTTTTATAGTTCCCGGGAGGAAAGCCTAGAAGCTCCTGGACAAATCAGAGCGTATCTGGGCGCATCTCGGTTCCTAATGGACAGATCGTGAAAATTCTCGGTGTTTCGTGTATTATCCATTTTGTCGCCAAAGGATCCCCAAGTTTGTCGACAAGATCTGAGATCGCTAATGTGACATCCGATAGAATCCAATACAGAGGACAGTAAATCAATCTTTCCTGCGATAGCACTATTCATGCAGAGAAGCAAAACCACAGGTTTGTCTCAACATGTAGGCAAGATTGAAAGATACAGTAAAAGCTCTTTATTCGAGGGGTATATGTTCCATAAATATGCCGCGAATACAGAAACCATGAATACGGAATGGTAATTTATATGGGATTATAGGGGATACGTTCCTAGGTGATAAAATAATATTATATATATATATATATATAATAAATTATTATTTCCTGTCTATTCATTTTTCGTATTCATGTTTCCGATGGATTATTGCATTCAATTGAGTCGTCCATTCTGTATTCGTATAATTCGCTCCAGTCTTTAATCGTTACATTAAAATGGATAAAATAGTCTTTGAGATCTGCCTTCTTTGCGTCTGATTCAAACGATTCTCCGGAATGAGGTAAGTCAATTTTCATTTCTTAATCATTAGTTCTACCTTATTTCTTAGTCGTTAATTCTACAAATATACTTTATTCATTGAGTAATAAGGTTGCTTTCATTCTGTTTGTTTACATTCTCAAAAACACGGATTGCGAAGGCGGCTGATGTCAAAGTCCTTGGCGATATCATTTAACAACTTTAATCAAAGTTGAAATAAGATCTATTTTACTTTTTTTATTAGTCCATTTGACGGCATTTACAAAGGTTGGATACCAATTGGAATCCTTTTATTATGATGTATGTACTTATTAGATCTACGAATAAGGAAATTTGTAGCCGCGAATAGTAGAATTGGGTCGCATTTTTTTAATCCGCGAATAGTGAAAACGCGAATGAAGGAAGCTCGAATAAGGAGCCTTTACTGTATTTATATCTAATGAGTATACGATTCATATCGGAACTTTTTCTTAAAAAACCGCACAATTTTACAAAAAAATTGCTATCGAGCTAAGTTTCGTCTCTCAAATACACCATTAAAAATTTTTAAAAAATTCAGTCCCCCAGGTTTATTTATTGAAATTTCCAGTTGATATTCAGAGCCTTTTAAAGTATATTTGTGCCAAATTTGATAATTGTGAGTCTAAATGTCATTCTTGTACAGCGCCGACTGACACGCGCCTGAACACATACACATACGCAAGCACACACGAAGGCCCATAGGCACATACACGCAAGCCCACACGAAGGCACATACACGCAAGCACACACGAAGGCACATACACGCACGCACGCAGATGGACTTTCCTTCATTTATGTTGAGTGAAAAAAGGAATAAAGCAATCCGATTATTTAAAAATAAGCATGCGGAATAATTGGAACAAAAAAAGAATTTTTTTGAATAATCCAATCCAATTCAAGCGAAATAAGTAAGCAATATTCTCATAAATAACATCATTTGTCTTTTGAAGATCTTTTAAGAGCAAACTTTTAGAAAAAAACTAATTACTAAAGAGAGAAAAAAAAGTTAAGTTGACATTTTATCCACTTGATTCAGAAACAAAAAAGATTATTATTATGAGTTTGATTTCAGAATCATATTTGAAAAGAATAGTTTAAAAAATGCTTTGTCTGGGGAGGGGAAGTGACCAGTCATTTATAAAGATATAATAAAAAGGATAAATAAATAATCTGTAAAAAAAAAGATGGTAACAAAAAAAATGCTTTGTCATAACTATTAAACAGAGAAAAGCGAAAATATGATGTGTAAAACAAATCCTCATAATTATTTTTTATCGTAGATTTTCCATACAATGCATTTGCAATTCTTTAAAGAATAATCGTTCTTTTAATTAAATTATTACGGTGAAAGCTTCATTAATTCTGATCCCTAGGGTTATGCTAAACCATTCAAATTACCAAAGTAGATAAGACTGTATGAAGCGTAGATCGAAGTAGATAAGGCAGTATGGACAGTAAGTGCGTAGTAGTGCAAAGGGACATTTAATTGAGGTATTAAATCCCTCCTTG
>JAPMOQ010020840.1:0-15313 GCA_026543055.1 Argiope trifasciata | reverse complement strand
TCAATAAATCCGTTGCCAACCGGAGGCCTTAAGTTGTTATCCATTCGATATAGCACCAAAGTTCCAGCAGTTTCAGAAAATAGTTTTTATGGCTAAATTCGTTGCCAAGCCGAGGCCGTAATTTCTAATCCATTTGGCATTAGCGATATTGCACCAAATTTCCAGCAGCTTCAGAAACTAGTTTTTATCTCTAAATTCGCTGCGAAGCCGAGGCCTTAACTTGTCATCTATTCGGCACTGGTAGTTCCGCAACTAGGTTTTATCGCTAAATTTGTTGCCAAGCCGAGATCTTTAAATTGTAATCCATTCGGCTTCCACCAGTATTATCATTAAATCTCTCTTCCGCATCATGAAATCAAATAAGCAGGGAAAGGATGTTACAAATTCGAAACAAATATATATACTTCACATATATACCTATTCCACAGTGAATTAATTCATAACTGATTCGAAATGAATTTCAATAGCTCTAGATTTGAAAGCAGCTTTCTAATTCGGAGAGCTGTTTCTGATTTTAGTTAAGTGATCTTATAAAATTCATCATTTCTTTAAATGTTTCTGTTGGTCTACCATCTTTATTACTTTCATAGATAATGTTTTGGTGTATTATTCTTTGCGCATAAATGAATCATTAATCTATCATAAAAATAATTTCCTTTTTTTTTAACTGCTAAGAAACTTTCAATTTTGTTTTATTTTGAATCATTTGCTGGTCTGCAAAGATAGTCATTCTGGAGAATGAAACGTGTTTATCTTATTGTTACTCAACAAACACTATAAAACAAGAATTTATTTACAAGAAAGTTAACATCGAATAATATACGTCAACAGTTCTTTTTACGTCGGAAGTGGTTTGTCATAAATATCATTCTCAGGCGTTGCCATTTCTTCCAATGAAAGTTCAAGAAATTTTATTTTTACACTCGTTCTTCACCCATGAGCTAAACTGTAGGAAATTTGACGCAATGTTTCATCTTAAAAATCTTACATGTTCAGAGACTCAAACAATTCAGGGTACACTTAAATTTTACTTGATAAATCCGATTTTCAATATAAATAAAAATTTACCGAGTAGTGCAAAAAATGATTGTATTCTTACACATAAATGATTTAAGGTAAAGTAAAAATAAAGAGAAATGAACGAAGAACTTCTAAATTAAAAAGTTTCTGAAGCATTTTTAATTGTTGCCCCTCCTAATAAGTTTCATGTTTCCAGTTTCTTTTACATCGCATTTCAACTTGGAATCTGGCAACCCGGTTTTGATTTAAGTAGAATATGGTGTGTTTAGTTTAAATATGGAATTTTTATACATTACTATTATTACTGAATTTTTATACGTATACAGTTTTCTATCCTCATTGTAAATAGCCACAGACAATTCTCTGTCTTATGTTGGATTAAAATAAACTGATTACGGAAACGAAAGTGGTGTTCCGAGTTATATGCAGAGTTTTGATTCAAAAAATTGAAAATACAGGGAATGTTTGTACATTTTTAATTACCCTTAAATATTTTCTACTTGTCTGCCAATTTATTCTAATCTTGCGTTTTCTTATCTTAAACCTTTTCAACGATCATTTTCGTATGATTAAGTTTGTTAGATGAAGTAAAAGCCAAACTTTTGGTTGTAAAATGACTTTTCGAAGAGAAAGCTATACTGATATAAGAAAATTCATATTATTTTAAAGAAATCTTATCGTGAAACTGTTGGTATAAGTCACATTTGTGTCAGGAAAGTCATTGTTAAATTTTGAAATGATAGATTGATTGAAAATAAACGTGGAAAAGGAAGGAAATGTATTGTGACGGATGTCACAGAAAATAAAGTTTTGAAATAAATAAAGACTGATTCTACAGTAAATATAATCAAACTTGCGTCAGAAAAAAAATGAGAGTACACCAATAAATCCTGTCGATACTGTTGCTTTCAGTGGTGGCAGGATGGTAGGGTGTATACAAGAAGTACAACAATAAAATGTTTGCAATATATCGCATATAAACAAAGTTTCACTGTTAAGTTGCATGTATTTTGACTCTTTTAATGGTCTCTAAAAATCATGCTACCGATTCAACAAATTTTTGGTTTCATCTGAAAATATTTTACCACACTTTTCTTGCAACATTTATTTTAAATGACTTAGCAAAATTTACTTTACAAAATTATAAAATTTACTAATTTACTAATTAGCGTTGTGAATCGTATAATTTTATCCTGAATTGCCTGCAATCATTTGGACGGTCATTTTTTTTTCATAAAACTAGTCATCGTTTAAGAATATGGCCATTGAGATAATATTTAGAAAACAGCTTGAGTATCATCTTAACGCTATGCCTAACTACGGGTATCATCTTAACACTATGCGTGGTGTCGCACATATAGTATACAATTTGTAAATTAGACAGTTTATAATCTCCTAATAACATCAAAAGCTGCCGGTGATAAACAAAATAATCTTAACACAGTCACTGCCACTACCCTCGTCTGATATCAGGACCGTCTCTCAAATTAGATGACCCCTTCTTTGCTATCTTTTAACAGTAGTAAAGGTGTCGTCATCTAATACCTTAGATGATTTGGTATAATTACATATTATTTGTAACGCACAGGTGCGTCTGTAGCAGCAAATGTGTTAATTACTGCTGCCAGCGACAAGTAGTGAAATGTTTTTGAAGCATGCAACGGCAAAGTGTTAATTTGGGGGCTGCAATGATTATATGCAGCATTTCAGGTGCCTTGCTTATAATGATGATGGTACTTTGATTTTCCTTTTGATTGAAGGGTTGGTCCAGACTTGAGGGGAAAAATGCAATATTTCTCCTCCTTAACCCATTTGCATCATATGAAAATATGAAAAAAAGCCCCATATCAAGGAAAAAAAATTTATTTCATATTTAGGTGTAAAGTTGTAGAAAAGTAGAAAAAAATTATTTTTGAGCATTATTTGTTTAGTCATTTTGTTCAGTGTGGTAATAGTTTATATGTAAGATGATATGGGTATATAGTATATAATATGAATATAGTATATATCATATTTTATGCATAGCATATAATATGATGCAGCGTATATATACGGTCCAGTGATAGTGACCAGGAAAACTGAGCGTATATATACGCTAATGATGCAAATGGGTTAAAGGTTAACTTAAAATAAAAAGCATTGGCACCACAGTAGAGATTTTTTTTTTTTGCTAATGTTGTCTATGTTAGATGCAGAAATCTGAATTTTTTTTTAAATCCCGCATGTTTACACCATGGATCCTTTGTAAAATCTTGATTCGCCAATCAATATTGATAACTGAAACATTTCTTAAGATACTTTCCTTCATATGAGATCAGTAATCACTTTCTGTAGTCGATGTTCCCTCATTATAAGCTGAGGATTCGAAGAAGTCAGAGGTGGATTGTACTTTTTTTTGCTTAGCTTCTTGATTTACAAATATGTACACATTCCTTTTCACGATGAGTAGTTCATAAAGCACATAGCTGATTGCGGTATTGCATTGCGGTGGGCTTTGGTAAGCCTTAAGAGCCGGTTATACGACCGTCCATTTCACAGATTTGGTCATAAATCCGACCTCTGACCCACTAGAGGACCACACTCCGTCATAACCCCATTTCCCTTTCGGCTCCTCTTGGACTGTTTGATGCCTGGACAGTTAAAATAGAAGTGAAAGACAAATTTTAGCTGAAAAAATATATCAGACCTTCCTTTTCCTAGAAAAGATAAACTGTTTTTGTAAAAGGGAAGTCTGAACTACAAGAAATAACTATAAAAAAAAATTCACCAATGTGGTCTATAAGCTGTGTTTTTAACATAGCCGGATGCTTTAAAAATATTTACCTAAAAAAATTATTATGAGACCAAGTTGTACAAAATAGTTAATTGATCATTTTAACGAGTATTAGCATTGGCTGGCCAACAAAAGCATCAACATCATCAAATTTTATATTCATATAAAGTTTTGATTGTTTAATCTGTCTATAGGCGGTTTTTTTTTCTGAAAAAAGATAAGTAAGCAGAAAAAGACATTTTTTGTAATTAATTATTAAAATAAATAAATTCAACGTTCTTATTTTAATAATTAGCTTCGAAGTATGGGTAGCGCAGTATAATGATCAGAACAACTTGAATGACGTGTGTGTTGTGAGTCTTTAGTTCGAGTCGCACTTTTGCTTTGGTTTTTTTATGACTTTTATGTAATATGCACTGATTGAAAAAAAAAATCCCAACACTAGGAAAGAGCTGTGCTAGATAAACGAAATTCGGTAGGCGTGTTTATACATCTGAAAGATGACGTCGATTCAAATTTCGAGCTACGCGCGTAGGTGTGGCGCTAGTAGCGACACTATGAACATGCAAATGAGGTTTGCTTTAAGTAAGCGCTGTAAGATTCGTGATCGTTATTTACAGTTGAGATTTGACATCGTGGATTAATGTTAGACAAGGATGCCTCTGAGAAGACGAAAAAGCCATTATCAACAGCTCACTGAGTTTGAACGAGGTCGTGTTGTAGGGCTACGAGAAGGTGGGTTTTCTTTCCGCGATATTGTTGAAAGACTTGGCAGGAATGTATCCACTGTGCATGAGCATTGGCGGCGGTGGTCAAGGGAAGATACTGCCTCAAGAAGACCAGGTTCCGGGCGGCCACGTGGTACTACTGAGAGGGAAGACCGTCGTATTCGGCGTGTGGCTGTGGCTAATCGTACTGCGTCTGCAGCTGAAATTCGAGCTGCAGTTGGCACCACAGTGACACAGCAAACTGTTACAAATCGGTTACTTCAAGGACAGCTCCGAGCCAGACGCCCTGTACAGTGCATTCCACTGACTCCAAACCACTGCCGTTTGCGACTGAGTGGTGTCAAGCTAGAGCTCATTGGAGGAAGGAGTGGAGATATGTTGCGCTTTCTGATGAAAGCCGGTTCTGCCTTGGTCGTAGTGATAGCCGTTTGTTGGTTATAAGTAGGCCAGGTGAACGCCTGCTAGTGACCTGCCTGCGGCCTAGACACAACAAAACAACCTTTTTTATCACGAACAATTCCAGCTTTTTTTTCTATCTACTCTCTTGCTTACAATGCCATGTACAACCATCTAGTACCCGGTTTCATCATGGTAAAATTGAGAGTAAGTTCAAAAATTTAAGTAACTACCTGGTACCCGACACGTTGCTGCCCGCCAAAAGACATAATATTAAGTGCTGTCAATCAATAATTAGCAATTTTTTTATCGAAATAGGATGAACGGTACTTCAGCACATAAAATAAGAACAAAGAGATATGCATTTTTATATATTGGATTTGTGTATTCTTTTAGTATTGTAAAGCTCGATGTTCTTTCAGAATGGGGATGAAAGAAACTATTTATAGTATCTCCTGATTCGTTTCATATTCGTTCAGAGTTTCCAAATTTAATTTTAGGAAATGGGATTAAAATATTTTCTTTTAAAATTGATTAAACATAGAAAATATATTTATACCATGAAATAGTTATTATAGTTGGAAAGATACTAAAGAATTGCAAAATAATTCGTACTGTAATATTTTTGGAAGTTTCAGCGAAAAACGCTAAAATTTAATTAATATTAAAAAACCGCAAGGTTGGTCTCTCCAAAACTTTATCGCATAATCTGTCATAAAGTTGATATCTCTGAGAATGATACTATAGCTGCGAAATATAAACTTTTATCTTGAATTTAGTATTTCTACAGAATCTATTGTCTCCTGGGAGAGTTATTTGAAGATTAATCCTTGGTCAATAGATGCAGTTGATATTCGATTTCTTTTTTAATTTTCGATAATTGTATTTCCCCTATAATCATCTCGTAGACGTAAACAATAAGCTAACCCAATTTTTCGAGATAGGATGAACGGTTTAGAAAGGTATAAGAGACAGACGGACAAACATTTTTATTTATATAGGTGATAGATGAACTGTAAAATGAATTCTGTAATCTAGCAGTTTGTTTCGAATAACGTGTTAAACTGTTAAACTACGTGCATTCATGATTTTTTAGAATTTAAATGGCCTTAAAAATATTCATACTTTATCAGTATACGACTCGTTTATAAATATTTTCCGAAAAACATGGTTTTACAAAACTGTCGAGAGAAGCTTTGTCTTTTAGATATTTAATATAATAATAATAATAATGTAATAAATAATTATATAATTTAATGTATGCAATTAATATAATAATTCAATCTTATAATACGCATGCACTATATTAATCTTTATAAATAAAAATGAGTGTTTGTTTGTATGTCTCTTATGCACTGCAGTACCGCTCATACGATTGCGATAAGACTGACTAATACTTGCAGTTAAGGGATGTTTATAGGCATAGTAAAATTATCTAATGCATAAAAAATATTTTTTGACCTATTTACTGCATCTATTAACCCTGGAGTAACCACCAAATTGCTCACCAAGGTGATACAAAAGATTCAGTAAAGATTCTAAATTCAAGCTAGGTGTTAATATTTTGGAGTTATTGTAAGTGCTCTACCCTATAACTAAGTGAAAGTTATAGGGTAACAAATCCTATAGGTTCGAAATTTTAACTAAACATTTAATATAATTTTAGTGGTTTTTGCAGTAACTTCCGAAAATATTACAGTACAAATAATTTTGCACCATGTCAGTTTTCAAAAATTTATCTTTTCAGCTATATTAACGACTTTAGGTATAAATATGTTTTCTATGTTTAATCAATTTTTAAGGATAATATTTTAATCACATTTTCTATTATTAAACTTGAGAATTCTGAAAGAATATTAGTGTCACGAGGCAAAATAAATCGTCTTTCATTACCATTCTGAAAGAACACCAAGCGTTACAATTCTAAAAGAATACACAAATCTAATAAATAAAAATAAATATTTGTTTGGTGAACAGAATAATCAAAATAGAATAAATACTATTTCTCCTTCATACATTTCATACAAACATGTGATGAAGATTGTATTCATACTTGTTTTATCTGCAATGATAGTTAACTGTTTTTAAAATTGGAGTTTTTGTCAATGTGATGGCAAATGCAAAGATGAAAATTAATATTTTCCCCATGCTCGTGACACGTGCAGCGTAAATTTTCTTTTTATTTTGTGAAAAATTAATTGTTGAAAAAATTATTTAATTATATTTTTTAATAAGTCATTAAAAATATTAACTTAATTTATTGGCTAAAAAATTAAAATAAATTTCACTATAATAAATATTATTTTTAATCTTTAAAAAATAATTAAAATAAATTTTTTATCTTCTATATGATGTAAAAATCAATTATGTATTGTAATATTGTCGAAGTTTTAGCAGAATACTCGAAATTTTCACTTAGTTTTTAATTAATTGAAATTTAGAAAAAATATTCGGATGTGTACATTTACGATGGATAAGAAAAACACATAAACGTGCACAAACACATACACACCCATACAGTGTCAAATTTGGTAGCTGTAGGTCGCGTAGTCTAGACCATAAAGCGCCAGCATATACACACACATTGAGTTTTATTGTTATATAGATAGACAAGAATTCCTCGTTTAAAGTTATAAAATTACTAATTATATATATCAATAACTTTCGTACACTATGAAATTGATCAGCATTTGAAAAAAAAACTTGATTTCCTCGGGACACCTCCAACACTATGGAAAATCGGATGCGCATGAAAAGTTTTAATAATATTGTATCGATTGTAATAATATTTTTTCGATAGTAATAACATTGTATCGATTATATTGAAACTTCTCCGCATCCGATTTTTCCTGGTTTTGGAGATGTCGCGAGAAAATCCAGTATCTTTCTAGTATCAAGTATGGTATTTTGAGTATATGGTATTGATATAAGTATATGGTATTTTGAGTATCAAGAAAAAGAAAGTTTTTTTTTTTTTTTAAATTTGCTTGATGATATCTTTATCAGTTTATAAAATTTTCTTCTAAAATTTCATTGGAGTAGTTATCATCAGAAAATTCACGGATTAAAAATCTCGGTAACTTTTCATTTATGCTTGAATTGAAAGAGTTGGATTTTTTTGGATACCGATGGATAGAATGAAGATCATCAACTATAAATGGATTTAAATGTTTCTGCCGAATAACATATTACTCTAAAATTTTAAGATATTTTTTTTCATTGTCTATATAATTATTTCTTTGTGGATTGAAATTATTAGGCTAATAGATTTTTAAAATTTTTATCATTAAGAAAAAAGTAAGTAAAAATATCATCTCCAAAAATATTTCTTTTCAAAAACTTTTGTTCCTTATAGTTACTGACATAATGGATCGATTAACCCATTTGCATCATTAGCGTAGATATTAGCTCAATTTTCCTGGTCACTATCACTGGAGAGTAAATATATGCTGCATCATATTATATGCTATGCATATAGTATGATATATACTCTATTCGTATTATATACTATATACCTATATGCATCCCACATTTCAAATATGACCACACTGAACAAAATTACGAACAATTAATACTCAAGAATGATTTTTCTCTACTTTTGTACAATTTTACACCTAAATAGGAAATAAAAACTTTTCCTTGATATGGGTCTTTTTTTCATATTCTTTATGATGCAAAAGAGTTAATGGAATTTTTGAATGAAAATGTTAAATAGCAAATCGGTTAATTTCTATTATTCAAATTTTCTTCAAATTATATTTATTCTACAAGCAAATGAATTTGAAATAAATAGTTCAAAGAGAGTTTTAATCTTTAATGAAATTCGCTTAGTTTCAAAGTAAATGATTAAAAATTTTCAAATAGGGGTTTTAGATTAGGTATAGTATGTATATTGGCTCAAGGTCCAATTTAGGACAAGCTGCGTCATCCACAAGAATTTTTAAATAATTTCATTATAAAATGTGTAAATGAAACAAGGATGTATTGTAAAAATATCAAAAGTTGAGAAGATCTATGATTCAAAACGATTTGGCACAAGAATAAAAATTAATCTTAAATGTTAAATTCCATGTAAAATATCAATGGCTTTTAAAAAATCAGAGTTATGAGTGAGGTTTCTAACCAATTAGGTCTCGTAATTTTAAAATAGGCGAATGAAAATGAGTTAAACAATCTATAGTAAAATTAGAGCATTCATTAAGAATATGTGCTATAGAATGAATCGCTCCACAGTTCGTACAATGCTCGTTCACCAAACAACAAATCTCTATGTGTATATCTTGTGTGTCCAATACATAGAAAAATTAATTTTGTATCCTGCCCATCGGTTTGGTAAAACTGACCATATATTGATTTTTTGTTGAATAGCATGTAGTTTATTAATATCGTTTAAATATCGCATTGAATTGTAAATGAATTTCTGTTACTCTAAATTGGTTAGAACCAAAGTGTTTTTTTAATTGTTGCTTTGAAATTGATTTCTGTAATATTTAGTCAAAATGGATTGAAATGTTGCTAGTACAATAGTTTATTCTGCATCGTTGGTACAACTTTAACCTTTGATCCAAATTTTGTTACTTTGAAATTGATTTCTGTAATATTTAATCAAAATGGCTTGAAATGTTGCTAGTACAATAATTTATTCTGCGTCGTTGGCTCAACCTTAACCTCTGATCAAAATTTATTACTTCAAAACTGATTTCTGTAATATTTAATCAAAATGGCTCGAAATGTTGCTAGTACAATAGTCTATTCTGCATCGTTGGTACAACCTTAACCTCTGATCGAAATTTGTTGCTTCCAAATTGATTTCTGTAATATTTAATCAAAATGGCTTGAAATGTTGCTAGTAAAATAGTCTATTTTGCGTCTTTGGCGCAACCTTAAAGGTATCCGCCTACGTTGAAAACACCGGTATTCGACCACATTGGCGATTTTTTTTAAAAAAAGTGTTGTTTCTTGCAATTCAGACGTTTCTCTTTTCAAAAAAAATTTTTTTTTCTTAGAAAAGGAAGGTCTAACATATTATCCAGTGGAATTTTAAGTAAAATTTAATTTTCTGCTAAAATTTGTCTTCAATTTTAATTTTCATAAAAATTATAAACCATTAACATGATATCTCAAAAACTAATAGAGGTATTAAGATAAAAATTTCAGCGTGTGTTTTAAATAATATGGGCAATGAAATGAACCAAAAGTTTGATTGTTGGTGAAATACTTTTTCTGTTATAAGTGTTTTTAGAAAAATTAAGTTGCGAATTTATGGAAAAAATGCATATATATGTATATTTTTACCCGTAACTTCTTTGCCTCTCAAGATTTTTCTTAGATTTTGGTTCATTTCATTCATCATTACATTCTGTAACGTGTGTACAAAGAAAAATAGGATTCTTGCATTAGAATTTTGTGTAGAGTGTTAACCGTTTTGGTTAAATTTCACTAAAATTTACCACAAATTTTCCTATTTCTAAAAAAATATTATATTCTCGAATAATATGTTTGTATTTATAATGTTAATAATTCATAATACATCTAAAAACCAAAAATAGTTTTTAAAAAATCTTATTTCTCAAAATTTTTACTTCGAGCGTAATGCGGTTACCTTAACATCCTATTTTTTTCGAAACTGATTTCTGTAATATTTAATCAAAATGGCTCGAAATGTTGCTAGTACAATAGTCTATTCTGCGTCGTTGGCACAACCTTAACCTTTGATCCAAATTTTGTTACTTTGAAACTTATTTCTGTAATATTTAGTTAAAATGGCTCGAAATGTTGCTAGTACAATAGTTTATTCTGCATCGTTGGTACAACCTTAACCTTTGATCCAAATTTTGTTACTTCGAAATTGATTTCTGTAATATTTAATCAAAATGTCTCGAAATGTTGCTAGTAAAATAGTTTATTTTGCGTCGTTGGCACAATCTTAACCTCTGACTGAAATTTTTTGCTTCGAAACTGATTTCTGTAATATTTATTCAAAATGGCTTGCTAGAACAATAGTTTATTCTACGTCGTTGGCACTACCTCTTAACTTTTGATTGAAATTTTAACTTGTTTTTTGATCCACGATGAATCATAACTGAAGGAAAACAAAATAATCGATTTTACTTACCAATATCTTATTTTTTCCACATTAATTTTTTAATTTATAATAAACACCGAAAAACTAACAAAGAGTAGCAATAAAAACCACAAAAAACCGGTTCCTCTGTGATCAATCCTTCATTTCTATCTGAAAACAATTTCTTTGTCAAATTAGAAAAATGACGATAATAAGGCTATGAAATGTATTAGAATGAACATAAATCGAATTTTAAGAGAATCTGTAGATTTTTAAGAGAAGCGTAGGATTTTAAGAGAAACAGGTGTCTCGGGTCGAATATTTGTACTTGAAATAAAAGGCGCTTAAGGTCAACAACTGACTCATGAAAAGATAGGCCATGACAATAGTACAGTGTACGGGTAAATTTTTAGCCCCGGTGACGTCTGATAAAGGGGAGTACAAACTGAAAATTTAAGAATGTTGCATTTTTATTGCTCTGTTTTTCGAAATGCAATAATTGACGTCACTCTTTAACATGGATGTCTGTTTCTGGAACCTATTTAAGGGAAGCTCGGTCACTTCGAGATCATTAGGTGTCAGATCGCTTAGAGAGTTTCTTTGGTTTTTCCAGGAAAGCTCAAACGATCTTGCATATTGGTGCTTCTGAGTTCCAACAGCTGCTTTTTATTTTGAGATTTAAGGTAAAGTATCATAAATATTCCATTTTCTGCTGATATTTTAGTTTTATATTAATCATAAATTTCACTAAATAATGAAATTGAAATATTCAGTGACTGTTTTAAATTTTACTCATTTTATATCCTATGTAGCACAATTTTGAGCAATATTATGCGATATGATATGATATTATACAATATTCCAAAATATTGCGCATACAATACTGCACAATATTTTTGTGCTACTACTTGCTGATGCTTAAGTTTTATTTTAACGATAAATATTTTAAAATTTCACTAAATAATGAAATTAAAATATTCAGTGACTGTTTCAGATTTTATTCATTTTGTATCCCCGGTATAACAAACTGTTGTACAATTTTGTACAATATTATGCGATATTATACATTAAACAATATTGCGAATTTCATACAAAATTGTACAATATGTGTGTGCTACTACTGCTGATATTTTAGTTTTCTATTAACGATAAATATTTTAAAATTTCACTAAAAGATGAAATTGAAATATTCTGTGACTATTTTAAATTTTACTCATTTTGTATTCAGGGTAGCACAATATTATATATTATATATCGTATGCAATATTCCACAATGTTAAACAATATTGCAAATGTTGATCAAGGTCATATAATAGTGTACAATATTTATGTGTGACTCTACTGATAATGTTTTCGTTTTATATTAAAGGTAAACATTTTAAAATTTCACTTAATAATGAAATTTAAATAGTCAGTGATTATTTTAAATTTTACTTATTTCGTATTCCCGGTATCATAGACTATAGCACAATATTATGTGACATTATATATTATACAATATCTCGCAATAGTAAACAATATTGCGAATATTGATCAGTGTCATACCATATTGTACAGCATTTGTGTGATATTACTGCTACTGTTTTTGTTTTATATTAATGATTAATATTTTAAAATTTCGCTAAAGAATGAAATTAAAATATTCAGTGACTATTTTAAATTTTACTCATTTTTTATCCCCTGTACCACAGATTGTAGCAGAATATTGTACAATATTTGTGTACTAGTAGGGATATCAACTAAACCTTTTATATATATTTCTGAAATTGAATTTACAAGAATTTGGTTGTTGCTTCTTTCTGAGTTTGAAAATGATAGGATGGCAAATATCACAGAGATGAAAAAATATCAAAAGTCAGTATGAAGAAGTATCAATATAAAATAGTAACAATTATATATCAAAAGAATATCAAATGTTCTTCCGCTTTCAAGGTGTAAAAGTTTGGAGAGTGCTTGCTGTCTAGGATCATAGTCCAAAATTACCTCCATTCTAAATCAAACATATTGTTTCTTCAAAATGGGTGTTAATATAGCTAAATTATCTGCAAGTAATCTTAATTTGGCTTTTATGCAAGTTCGATTACAAAAAAAGTTAAATCCTATAATTCTGAAATAGTAATTTTAAAATACTGAAAATTTGCCCGAAATTTTTTTTGTGGGTTATGTGTACATTTTGAAAATCCTTATACAAAATTATATTAATTACTTTGCAGTCCATTGTCGAATCTCGTTCAACATTTTAAAGAATGAATCAATTTCGCCTTCTTAGTTGATAATGATTATAAAAGTCGTACAAAAACAAAACCTCCCAACTTTTGAGGAATTATAACAAGTCAATAACTATTACTTTTTAGTTTTGTATTCAATAAAGTGTCCTTACATTCAAATATGCATAAATATGCATCTTATTGCTTTTTGAACTTCAAACGGCTAAATAAAACATTTAAATAGTCATTTTGAAAGTCAAACATTTATTAAATAGTCAAAATAGTGTATAATAATTCCAGAATATATATTGTTAATCTTGTTCAATATGATTCGTTCATATTGGACAAAATTAAGAATATTCGTTCATATTGGATTAAGAGATTATATTCTTTCATCGAGATTAAAAATATTCGTCCATCGTTCATATTGGACAATATTAACAGTATATTCATTCTTTAATATGTTATTAATTTTGTCCATAAAAAGGAATGATGATTCGTTCATTAGATTGCTGGGTAAAACTTTCAACAGTTTTTATTCAAGCATCAAAAATATTCGCTTTCTTATTCTAAAATGACAAATTTTAACTTGAAAAGTGACAATTTATTTTCAGATATATTAAAGTTATTTATCGTAAATATCTACAAGCATTTATCACTCCAAACTTGTTAATGAAATTTATATTCAAATTTATGTCTAAATCCGATCCTAAATATTTACACGTGTTTGTCAACTAGAACTTTTTTTTCCCATTAAGGTATCCGACTACGTTAAAAATACTGATGATCGACCGCATTGGCGAACATTTTTTTACTGTTATTTCTTGTAGATTTGAGCTTTCTCTTTCCCAAACAGTTCATCTTTTTGGGGAAAAAGAAGGCCAGACTAATCATCCAGGGTCACAAATTTTTCAACTAAAATATGTCTTTAATTTTAATTCACTCAAAGCTTTAGTTTTCATAAAAATTCTCCACTGTTAACAGAATATCTCAAAAACTAATAGAGGTATTGGCATAAAAATTTCAGCGTGTGTTTTAAATAATAGAGTCAATGAAATGAACCAAAAGTTTGATTTTTCGTGAAATGCTTTCGCATTTATAGATGTATTAAGACTAAGTTTTAAATTTATGGAAAAAATGCATACATATGCATATTTTGACCCACAACTTCTTTGCATCTCAAGAATTTTCTGAGATTTTGGTTCGTTTTATTCATCATTATATACTAAAACTTGTGTCGAAAGAAAAATAAGATTTCTGCATTACTATTTTGTGTAGAGTGTTAACCGTTTTCGTAAAAATTCATTAGAATTTACAACAAATTTTCCTACTTTTCAAAATATATTATATTTTTTTAATAATTTTGTTGTATTTATAACATTTTGTATAATAATTGATAATATATCTAAAAACTATAGATAAAATTATAATCTATGAATAAAAAAATATCTGAAAACTATAGATTAAATTGTTTTTAAGAAATGCAATTTTTCAAAAAATTTCCTTCGAGCGAAGTCGGATACCTTAAATTATTGTTGCACTCTTTTCTTCATATTATATTCATCCAATAACAATAATTGCATTCGCACTTTTGCAGATTTATTGCTGGTTAGTTGCAAAAGCATTCAAAAATGCCCGTGAAAAGCTCGAACATCGTTCCCAAGAACGGCAACTCCCGCTACACGGTGAGATGCATGACGCACGAAGACTTACCGCAGCTGATGGAAATACGACGAGAACTGAAGGTCCACGATGTAGAGTCATGCATTGATAGCTGGCTGACAGTGGATCCTCAAGGCATTAATGTCGTAGAGTCAGAAGCAGGTACGCCTTACTTTTATTTATTTTTTTGCACAGAATGCAATCTTTGCTTAATTCTGCAGTGGAAGTTGGCTGATTGTCGGTTAATTGTACAATGTTTGGCTAATTTACAATGGAAAGGCTGATTGTCGGTTAATTGTACAATGTTTGGCTAATTTACAATGGCAAGGCTGATTGTCGGTTAATTGTACAATAGTTGGCTAATTTACAATGGCAAGGCTGATTGTCGGTTAATTGTACAATAGTTGGCTAATTTACAATGGCAAGGCTGATTGTCGGTTAATTGTACAATGGTTGGCTAATT
>JAPMOQ010020828.1:213254-223399 GCA_026543055.1 Argiope trifasciata | reverse complement strand
TTTTTTTTTTGATAATTATATAATAAAAAGTAACTAAAATAATATTTTCCTTTGGTGACCTAAGTGGGAATTGAATATTAATTTTTTTATAATTCTCGTATTGATATAAATTATTCAGGGAAGAAAACTGAAAACGCGGTTCAGAAAACTTTCACTTCTTGCTCATATATTTAGATAAAAAATTTATACAAATCTATAATTTAAAAATAAAAACAAAATGTGAAATCCTATTCGTCTAGATCACAGTGCTTTTGAGATATCATAGAAATGCATGAGAATATGCATGTGAGCAGTGATGTAATGTGGAAAAAAATTTTGCTAAGAATGCCTTAATTCGTTTAAGATAATTAAAATTTAGGATGCATATTTTGATGATGATAGTGTCTTAGACATGTATACTTCCCTATGAAAAAATCGAAATTGGAAGTGATTCAAAACGTTTTTCATTTATAAATAAAAACAGCAATTATATTGAATGTAAAAAAATGAATCATTCGAAAGTTTTAGCTATAGATAGCAAAAATCTTTCACGTTAATGATGTAGATTTCTTAAATTCATAAAAGTGTAATTTGATGTTATTCATAGAGCGGGAAGAAAAAAAAGACGTAAGAACTTCGCGATGTTTTTAATGACGTAACAAGAAATTATTGCATTATTTAGTTCCAGGCTTAATACAACTGATAATTGGTTTTAAACTTCTATGTAAATAGTGAGGTTTTAAAGAATGAATTAATGATTTTCTTTTTTCATTCTTATATAAATGAAGGAAAAAAATCGACTCAAAGAATGAATTATTGAAGCATTCAAGGACGGTACAAAATTAACGATATCAAATATCAAAGGAAATTAAATAAAGATGATAAGCAAAAAAAATCATTTATTCAAATTTTTTAACAAACAAGAATGCTACTTTTATTTTAAAAAAGTACGTTAGAACTTTATTCAAAGTGGATAGGTACCCATATTAATCGGGAGAGCTTTAAATTTTGTATCATTGGAAGGCATCCACGATAACTAAGGGTTCGTTGTTTAACACTAAAGAGTGACATTTATTCTTAAACAAAAAAAATCCATTTATCACTGTGATATTTCATAGAAAATGCATTTATAAAGATTCTCCCTTTTAATTTTATTACTATCATTTAAATATAGAACTTTGTTTTAGTTCTTAACCACTTACCTATTTGCATCAGTAGCCGTATATATACGCTCAATTTTCCTGGTCACTATCACTGGAGCGTATATATTCGCTGCATCATATTATATGCTATGCATATAATATATATACTATATTCATATTATATACTATATACCTATATGCATCCCACATTTCAAATATTTCCACACTGAACAAAATTACTAACAAATAATGTACAATAATGATTTTTTTCTACTGTTATACAATTTTACACCTAAATATGAAATAAAAACTTTTCCATGATATGGGCCTTTATTCATATTTTCATATGATGCAAATGGGTTAACTGTTTTATTTTCTTTATTATCTAATAAAAAGTCACCTCCTATTTCGGGAATATTTTCTCATTTTGATTCAAATAAAAATCCATTGAATCCATTGACTTATTTATGTATTCAAAGTAATTTCAATATTGCATCATAATCGTTATTAATAGCTTATTTTTTGCTATCAAAATTCGATAAATAGATGCATGTATTATACTCTGGCAAAACAGTTAAGTTGTTAATATCTCCACACATAATTTGTAAAAATCCTATAATTAATTTTAGAAAATGCAGCCTTAGTATTTTCTAGAAACATTTGAAGCAAAAACTTGCATAAAATGCATGTTATGGACTTTTTTTCTGTATTGTATCATTTGTAATCGTTGCATTCCATTATGGCTTACTTATAAAAATTTAAAATAAAAATCTGGGAGATTTTCTAGCAATAGCTGATAGACGTAGAATCTACAGAACTTCACTAATTACTAAAAATCTGGCCCTCTTCACAGAAATAAATAGAAATTAAAAAAAATATTGCGAGTAACGTGATTCAAGAAGCGATTTTTTTATTTGATTATACTGAAGAGGTAAGTAATATTAATAAAAACTGTTAACAATTCAAAATGGGCCATAAAGTAGAGAGAATTGTAGAATTAGAAAATATGGATGAAAGAACATAATCTCCACTAACAACAACAGCGGATCTCTGTGTGCTGATCGAATGCCCAACTTTTGACTCCTATTGTAGCCATTTTTTTCACTCATCAAGTGTAACTCTCCCAGAACTGCTGGGAAAGAGTTGTCATCCAAACATTTTTAATTTTTTATTTACTATACACCTTTTACCATGTATTTAACTTAAACCATTTCCATCTTGTTTATCTTATAATTTAAAGATGTAATATTTTTGTTTTCTTCTGTTTTAGCTTTATGCATTAAATTTTACATGAAAATATAGATTTATACGAAGCTTCAAACATTAAAAATGTTTTACGTTTTACCAAAAAAATGGCGCAGTATGTCCAAGAATGGCCCTTGTGCCAATAAACTCAAAATAACCAACCAACCCACTGTGTAATTATTAGCGCTCTACTAAATTGATTTTTGAGTGCAAAGTTACAATTTCTAATATTTGGATGTTGGAAATATGTACTGGAATTTTATTTTTCAAATTTAAATTACAAATCTAGTTTATTAAAAACTGTCTTAAGTCTTTAGTAGATAGCTTAAAAATATAATCAAACAAACATACTCTTCATACTATCTTAAAATCAAAATTATTTATTTCTAATATATTGCAAATCTAGTTATAAGACAATTTTCATCTCATATTTTTTTGGCAATTTTTTAAAAAGAATGTTTTAATGTTAAATTATAATCTACTGCTGCAATGAATTTCTTAATTTTAATGCCTTTTCAACATAGTATCATAGTTTTTATCCATTTATAAAGGTAAACACAATTGAATTACTTACTTTAACAAATTTGTCCGTAGATCTGATACTTGTATCAACATTAAAATGCTCTATTCTTAAATCCCTAATAGGATCAATAGTAATTTTGTAGTTCCCCTGTATCATGTTCATTTCAAAGATAAGAATGTAATCCTTAATAATGTTGAAATTAGTAATGCTTTATGAATGTTTACAGAAAGTAGTACTAATTTCAAAGTGCAGACAATAATATTTGGCAGATGTTTATAATAAAAATACTCATCTGTCAAAAAGTTTAATAAAGTTTTTAAGTGATTTTAAGTTTTACTTATGTGAGAATGTTTTCGGTGATAGACTTTCTCGGAAAATTATTATTTTAAAAAATCATTATAGAATTTATTTCTACACTGTAGAAGTTTTATTACAGACAACTTCTTGATTGTTTAACTTTTTAAAACTAAGTTACAAAAACACCAGTAACCTAAAACACTGTAATATTCATTTCCACTGTCATTATAATATACGCTTTCCACTTTCATATATAATGCAAACAAATAACTTTTCTCATTATTTTAACATTGGAATCAAAGCAGATTTTACATGATTGTAAAAAAACTTTGAGCGGCAACATCAAAAATTTATGATTTTCATAAAAATTAAATTTTATGACTTTTCAGCTTTATGAAAATACACGAATGGAATAAAAAGGATAGTCTTAAAGATAGAAAATAACATAACTTATATCCTTAAAAACATTGTGGATTGGGCTTGGAATATATCGTAATGCATAAGAAATTTAATGAAAAATGACCATTATTCCCAGGAATACAACTAGTCCTCGAAGATGGCTAATAAATTAAAAATACATTAACATAATTTTATTACTCTTATGACAATAGAAACTGATTGTTTTTATCAGGAATCCAAGGAGAAAATAAAACCGGTAAAGGAATCGGAATTTTGATATCATTTATAAAATATTTTAATTAATAACGAATTATTAATAATTAATAACGAATCATTAGAAATTTACTTTCTTGATTTATTTGTTGAAGTTCATGATTCAGCATCTTGTGCAATATTTCTTTTTCTTTTTTCACTTTTTTTCCACTTTTAGAGTTTTGATTGGAGTAATTGAAAATTAAAATCGTAAACGATGTAATGCAAGTACTCCCTCCCCAAATTCAATCTTTAGTATTCAATATAAGGTGTCAAATCACCAATGCTTTATAGTGGGGTAAGTATGTAAAGTTTAGAACTACTCTGGTAGAAAAAACATGAAGCCTTCATTTTGAAAATGAAGTAGTAGTACAGTTATAGTATTACATTCTTTCACACATCATGAGACACTGGCCATCTTGGTTTGTCTAAAAAAATACTTGGAAGCTCACAAAACAATTTAGAAGGTGTAAAGAGGTTGTTAGGGTTAACAGTTTTTTTTCATTTCTCAGCTTTTTCCCGTTTTATAATTTGAAGGGTTTACATTTTCAGTCGTCAATAATTTTCCACTCGATCCTTGGGCCTCTATAAAAACATATTTAAAATGTTGAGTAATTATTTTTAATTTCATATATATATCATTATGAAACACATTAATTTCAGTAATATATTTCATAATATATTGTTGAAATTATTATGTAATATCAATATTAATTCTTTTTCTAAAACTCTTCTTTTTGTCATGTACAATTAAAACTAATTTAGAAAATATATTCATATTATATTATTCCTCTGGAGCGTTTTCAGGGAATTTTAAATCTCTAGGAATAAGAAAATCTGTGAAAAATTATTTTCAAAATAAGAAAGAAAAAATAAATCTAGAAAAGCTTGAGAAAATAAACTTTAAAAATATGAAAGAAAGAAAATAAAAATGAACAAAAAATATCAGTGCTGTATTGCCAAGAAATTTTAAGATCCATTTAAAGTATAGTCAATGGCAGAGTATAAATTGAATATTCTCTCGACATAAAAGTATTTAATAATTCCAATTTATTAGGACCATTCTAATTATCTTTTTTTATTTATTTCAGACGAACCAAATCTAAAACCAAGACTTGAAGAGAAATTTTTAATAAGGTATCTGAGAGCAAAGAAATACAATGTAGCAAAGGCATACAAGAGTCTGATGTGTTATTACTACTTCAAATCAAACTATGATGGCATATTTACTAATTTCAAGCCCACAGAACTAAAGCATGTTCTGGATATGAATTGCGTAAGCTTGTTGCCTCTAAGAAATAGAGATGGTGCATCTATTGGAGTATTACGCTTGGGTAAGCACTTCTTATTGACAGAAGCTCAGTATGATTGTTAAAAACCATTCTGTATTGTTAATGGAAAAGATTTTCTCGCTTTAATGGATAGTTAGTATGTCAAAAATAACAATTTTTGCAATATAATATATGACGAGTTATGAAAGGTGTAGAAATGCGTTAAAGAATAACTAATTTTGTAAATTATATATTTAAAAAGAAAAACAGATCTTGTTTAACAGAATTCTTGAAAGATCAACACCAGTTGCAATATAAAATCGTAATTGCGATGGTTAGTTAGTTAACTTAAATTTAATGGCGCAAGAGCCAAAAGTAGGCTATACTGCACCAATCATATGGTTTGAAATGGTACCAATAAAGAAGTTAAAATATTTAGAAGTATATCTTTGAAAAAGACCGGGTAAATCGCTTAATTTAGCTGTAATTTACTAATTAGGTAAAGAATACCTATACCAGATAGGTAGATGCAAAAGTTATGTTTGAATAGCGAGTCTTTTGATCGCTATTTAAATTAGATTTTTTTAATTGTAATTGTAAGCTTTTCACCAGTGTAACGCCACTTTGGGCACACACCTAATCATCATCAGAATACATCAGAATACCAGATAGGTAAAAAATACTATAGAATAAAACTTTTCTGACAGTGTTTTAAGGAAAGAATGTATAGTGCCAGGCTGAGACATCATATATTAATATAGATCCCTATGCAAAATTGTAGATTTAGGATTTAATTTTGATACATTGTCCGGAAAAACTTGCATCAAGATTTAAACATTAAAATCATAAAAAATACGTTCACAACTTTTATGATTTAAAAATATTTATTAAAAAAATAGTAAATATTTTTCCTTTATCAACCAGTACAGTCACCGTCTGAGGATCGTAAATTATATTTATTTTTTACTAGCCGATTTTGAAAAATAGCTGTTTGCAATATATATATTGTTACGAAACTTCAAGGGGTTCTTTAGCGATTTGTTGTTCGATGAAATAAACACAACCAGAAGGTCGCAATAGAAATATACGACGATGTTTATTAAACACGAAGACACTAACACAAAGACGACAGATACATATAATCGAGACGAAAAAAGGCGACACCCGATAGTACACACTACAACGCTTTGTAATCCACAAATAGAAATTGGTTATAATAATAGCTACAGCACACAGAGAGCGGCCAGCCAGAATTCAATAGAAGGTTGGTTGGTTAACTTATTTGTAATGGCGCAAGAGCCAAAAGTAGGCTATACTGCGCCAATCATATGGTTTGAAATGGTACCAATAAAGAAGTTAAAATATTTAGGGTATATTAAAACATCAAGTCGGTAAAACAGCAGCAATCAAAACGATAGATCAGTCAGGCAAAACAAGACCATTGTTGAAGAGCAGCTATATAAAATGATAAAATCCAATAGCCTTTAAAAAGTTAAAAATATACTGGTGGGGAGGTTCTCCCTCTAATTCTCTCCAGTCAAGTGAAGTTGAGTTAAAATACGTTATGCGATGAGAATTAAAGTTTGGGCACTCAGCCAGAATATGTGCAACAGTAAAATCAACATTACATAAAGAGCATCTAAGTGCTCTCTCACCAAATAATAGGTGTTTATGAGTGAAACGGGTATGACCGTGCGAAAACGAGTGAGTTTCACATCTACACTTCTTATGGAAGCAATGGCGTAATGGCGATGGAGTGATTAAAGTAATCGATGATGGATGTACATTATATATTTACAACTCCGAAAAGATTGACAACACTAACACCTTCGATTCGATTCTGAAAAAAATCAACGAGTGTTTAATAAACGAAGTTTTCCAGAAGAAATAAATCGATAAATATCTGAAGGAATATCTAGGGATATCTGTAAATATATGAGATCATAATATTTACCCACGAACATTCCCAAACATTGGCTCTGAAATTGAGTATTTAAAAGGTTTGGGTATTCTCACGGCAACCCACACTACATGTACGGTAATATTTTTTTTTACCATTTCCTGTCATCTTTAAAGATTTTCTTTTCTTTTCTATGTGACTCTATATCAAATTCATAAGAGCCCAAGAGCTATTGAACTATATGATGCAGAGCTTTAACCTTTTTATAGCAACATCCTATCCGAAAAAATTATTAGGTTGTTTGGAAAGTAATTTTGCTTTTTCCTGACAAAGGATTTAATTGCATTTTTCGCACCCAATTTCATACTTAAACCGCAAAATCATTTTATGTTTTAAGAGCTGATATAGCAAGGCTTGAGTGTGAAAAAGTGCAGCTGATTCTTCGCAGTAGTTTTTGGATGGTGCCCTTTTAAATATGGAGAGCAATAAACAGCATTTTCGTCATTTTTTTCTTTTTTGCTATAAAAGGTAAAAATGCTGTTCAAGCCAGAAATAAATTAGCCAATATGTGTGGAGAAGATGTGTTAACAGTACATCAGTACCAGAACTGATTTGCAAAATTTTTCCTTCAAATGAGGAGGCCAAAAACCACCTCGATCAGTTTTTTTTTACAGCAAAGACCAAAACATTTATGAGCGTGTAATCATGTTACTACCAAAACTATGGCAAAAGGTATTAGACCAGAATGGCAATTTTATAATTTAATAAATAATTTATTCATTAAACGAAAATTTCTTTTCATTTTGACAAAAAAATACGAAATGACTTTCCGAACAACCCAATACTTAAATCTCAAATATTTTCTGATTAGATTGCAAATAAAATTAAACCATAGGACTTTGATTGCACACTGAATGTCAAAATCAAGATTTTGTTTGATAAAATCTCATCATGATTCATTATTAACTGGATTCAGATGAAAAATTGAGCCATAAGACATTGGCTTGTTTCTGAAGTTTTATCTTTTGTTGTGTTCCACGGTCTCAGTACGATGAACTTATGAATTCTTATGTAATCAATAACATACAAGAAAGGAATAACAACAAGAAAGGAATTAGGAAAGGAATATCATACGAAAGACAAAGAACACACAATCGATTTACATAATACAGATGAATATCTTCTTATAGAATATGTTAAGAGTTTCCTGATTTTTCTCAATGACTAGAATATTATGCATGATAAAAACATCTTTAAGAGCTTAAATGAGATAAAACACTTTTTATGAGCTTAATACACTTTTTTTCTCTTATCATTTCCCTATGAATACTTAAAGATATGTATAGTTCACTTATAAAAGTATGAAAGAAATAGAACAATAAGATATTCATTTTATCCTGAATATCAGCATTTTTGTTTTGAAGTAGCTGATGCCAATTACGTTTTTTAGAAGTTTCTGTAAGCGAAATTAGTATTTAGAATTTTATTGAGAAAATCAATGGAGCTAGATAATATTCGGCGAGTAAGTCAAATGCATCGTGTTGAATTTATTTCGGATTTCATTCAGCATATTTGAAGGGGGATAAACGTTTTCGAGATGTCAAAGCCTTAAGAGAGAAAATGTTTATTTGAAATTTGTATGTCATCTATAATATAGTTTCTTATATTTCTGTGACTTCTATCTAATTTTATTATTTGGAAAGTCCTTTGAATCTAGTTTTCATTAAAATAACTTTATTGAGGAGAGATTTATCAGATATTGGGATTGAAATTTTAGAAAAACATACTATTTTCTTTTTGTATTATTCTTTTAGAAGAATATAACATGCGGGAATGGCAACCCTGAAACTTCTTCACATACTCTCCAATAAACTTCTTCACTTTCTCTTCTTGATTAAAATTATGGATCTTGGATAAAACCGCGAATATCTTGCATGGCATTAGGACAAATACAATAATTACAAACAAATAGATCATTAACATGAATTCAGCATTTTTACTGTGCTGAAGATATGAACTTTGGATACTACTATTATTTTCTACTATTTGAAGTCAGCATTTCTCATAGAACTGCAAGAAGTAGCTACAAGATCACATACCGCAATTTATTGATTTTTGTCATTACGATTATAATTCATTGTTTGTACATCAATGTAAAAGTACAAGCAATGGAAGGTCAAACCTTCCACAGATTTCATTTAAAATGTGATGAGAATCCACATTTTAGATGCTCAATTTGTGTACCAAATTACATTTAGATAGTGTTTTGCTATCTTACGTTTTATAGTTAACGCAGAATTCCAGTTATAAGAACTTGATAAGTTCATGGACCAAATTTCATTCATCTAGTAGCCAGCACTATTATTGAATTATTGAATTCACAGTGGACATAAACAATGCCAAAAATGTGTTTTTCGAACTCAACGAAACCTGTTATGCGAAATTCATCAAAATATCGAATTCAAATTTTTTTAAAGATTCAGTAATTTTTCTAAACTGTACAAATTTGCAATTTCCATGCGCTTATTTACACAACAGATAATTTGGAAAATAAGTTTTTTAAAAAATAGTTTTGTATACAGATCAAGCTCAAATGTATTTTTCCTATTCATCCTCGTGGAAATTTTTTAAAAATCAAAACATCGGTAAAATTAGTGAGAATATATCAGAGATGGCTAAGATATCTTAAAGGAGGTTTATATCAATTGTCGATAATTGTAAAATAATCAGTCATACTTAAAAAGGAAATCAAAGATTTTATTATCTCAAGTAGATTTTTTTAATGTAAAAAAATAAAAATCATTAGTTGACAGGAAGGTGATCCTTGTTATATCCTTCATTGATCAACAATTTTCAGCATTTAAAGAAATTGCAAAATTATATTACTTATATCGTTTCGATGTTCTTCCTCGAAATTATTTCACATTAAAGACACACGAAACCTGCTTTTTATCTTGATTTTCTTCATTTTCTCTTATTTCCTGCTTTAATATAATTTGGTACAGAATTATATTTATTTTTCTTCTGGAATGTTCCCACAGTACATTAAAGACCAAAATGCATTTGTTTACAAATAGTTATTATCTTGAAAAAGGATTTTATCTTTATTATTAACAGTTATTTATCGTTGTGTATTA
>JAPMOQ010020828.1:133493-213244 GCA_026543055.1 Argiope trifasciata | reverse complement strand
TTATATAATCAAGTGTTTGATTACTTTTTAACATTGCAAAGGCTTAGTATTAATACACTGATGGGAAAAAAATCCCAACACTAGGAAGGAGCTGTGCTAGATAAACGAAATTTGGTAGGCTTGTTTATACATCTGAAAGATGACGTCGATTCAAATTTGGAGCTACGCGCGTAAGTGTGGCACTAGTAGCGACACTATGAACATGCAAATGAGGTTTGCTTTAAATAAGAGCTGTAAGGTTCGTGATCGTTATTTACAGTTGAGATTTGACATAATGGGTTAATGTTAGTCGAGGATGCCTCTGAGAAGACGAAGAAGCCATTATCAACAGCTCACTGAGTTTGAACGAGGTCGTGTTGTAGGGCTACGAGAAGGTGGGTTTTCTTTCCGCGATATTGCTGAAAGACTTGGCAGGAATGTTTTCACTGTGCATGAGTATTAGCGGCAGTGGTCAAGGGAAGGTACTGCCTCAAGAAGCCCATTTTCTGGGCGGCCACGTGGTACTACTGAGAGAGCAGACCATCGTATTTGGCGTATGGCTGTGGCTAATCGTACTGCGTCTGCAGCTGAAATTCGAGCTGCAGTTGGCAACACAGTGACACAACGAACTGTTACAAATCGGTTACTTCAAGGACAGCTCCGAGCCAGACGAACTGTACAGTGCATTCCACTGACTCCAAACCACTGCCGTTTGCGACGTGAGTGGTGTCAAGCTAGAGCTCATTGGTGGACGGAGTGGAGATCTGTTGAGTTTTCTGATGTAAGCCGGTTCTGCCTTGGTCGCAGTGATAGCCGTTTGTTGGTTAGAAGGAGGCCAGGTGAACGCCTGCTAGTGACCTGTCTGCGGCCTAGACACACAGGGCCTACTCCTGGAGTTATGGTTTGGGGAGCAATTTCGTATGACAGCAGGAGCACTCTCGTGGTTATCCCAAACACCGTGACTGCAAATCAATCTAGTGATACAACCTGTTGTGCTGCCATTCATGAACAGCATTCAAGGGGGTGTTTTCCAACAGGATAACGCTCGCCCTCATACCGCTGTTGTAACCCAACATGCACTACAGAGTGTCGACATGTTGCCTTGGTCTGCTAGATCACCAGATCTTTCTCCAATCGAGCATGTATGGGTCATCATTGGACGACAACTTCAGCGTCATCCACAACCAGCATTAACCGTCGCTGCATTGACCGCCCAAGTGCAACAGGCATGGAATTCCATCCTACAAACTGATATCCGACACCTGTACGACACAATACATGCACGTTTACATGCTTGCATTCAAAATTCTGGCGGTTACACAAGTTACTAATGTACCAACATTTCACATTTGAAATGGCTCTTCTCGCCAATGACTCTACCTGTGATCTTGAAACTTTAATCAATTAAATATGTTACCTAGACAAATGTGTTCCTAAAATTTTATTACTGTAGAATAATTTTTTCTTGGTTTAGGGATTTTTTTTCCATCAGTGTATAAAGTTTTTTTCTTTTTAAATCGTCGAATACTTAAAATGATTAATCGATTAATTGATTTCTGTTGACTGCTGTAGAAATTTGTCTAAGTGTTTCGGAATTGGCTCTGCAGTTATTATGTATTGGAATTATTACATATATATATTTTTTCTTATTTGATAAAAAGGGATGCCTTTTCCATGTGAGAATCGGTAGCAACAATAAGTTTTGGTGAAAGCGCAAATCAAATCATTTCTCAACTGGATCCTATGCTGCAACCGGTGTAAAAAAGTATTATCATTTTATTGAAACTCATATCTGGAGGGTAAAATAATACGGCTACAACAGAAAAAATAATTAACACCTACAGCTACAACAAAGGGACAAGGTAGCCTGGTTGTTAGGGCGTTAGATTCGCGTCCCTTGGGTTGTGAGTTTGAACCAATCCAACCGCAGATCTTCGTGTGTGGGGGTGGCTGGTGCACGTATAAATCTGTCGTGGTCACAAAATCCCCCATGCCAAGAGTAATACCACTGGGGGTACCGGTTCAGATGTAATCGTTCTCTGATCCAGATCTGAATTACGATCTGTGAATGAAATATAGGAATGAAGTCCATCCCGTAAAAAGGATTGTGAAGCGTGAGTAGAAAAGTCGTACCTAGAGGGCGCTACTGAAAAAACAAGAGATTTAAAAAATTTTGGATTATTTCGCAAGGGCTCTTTAGTCAGCGGGCTTGTCAATGACAAGTGTCATTATAAACAACAACAACAGCTAAATCATATTCAAAAGAGAGTGGGCGTACATGTATCCCACTATGTACTTGACATTATATCGTCTCTCAACAAACAATACTGCCATTTTGCAGATTCTGGAAGAGGAAGAAAAACTTTTTTATATACAATCTTTACTGAATTCTTCTATTCTTTCTCTCGTATTCATCTAAGAAAAAATGTTCTTTCTAGGTGAGTAAAAAAAATGAGAAAAGTGATCGTTAAAGCTTAAGGAAAAATCTATTGTTTCTTTTAAGATTTTAAAAAATTAAGGAAGAAAGTATTTTTTTTTGTTTTGCTATATCTTTATCAAAATGTTAAGATAGGAAAGATACCCATTTTCTCGAGGAAATTCAAAATTTTGACTTTTAAGATTATAGATTGGTGCTCGTTCGATCGGTTATCTCTTCGTTTCACTTCACGAAAATTATTTGTCTTGGATAAACTTTTATTGATTTCACATTAATATAAATTAGAAGAAAAACGTATTAAAATATATATTATTACCTTACATTATTATTATATAGTTTATTTTTTAGAAAAAAAGGATTCTTCTTAAAAAATAAAAAGATGCGCACACTCGGAGAGTTTTTGAGTAGGGACTGTGCTCCAGGCATATTAAGGAATGAGTAGGGAGGGGGGATAGTGATAATATATATATGTGTGTTGTGCGTGTGTTTCAGTCAAAAATAATAGCAAAAGATGCTTTAAAATTTAAAAAATTGCTCCCTAAAGGAAATCTATTTCTTTCTCAGGTAATTTTGACCCTAGTATAGCCTCATGTGAAGAACTCATAGCTACATGCCTCCTTTGTGCTGAAATTGGTACTGACAATGAAGCTACCATCGTGTGCGGATCCATCTGTGTTCTAGATATGCAAGGATTTACTCTCAAGAAAATGCTGTGCTTTTCATCATTCAATCTTATATCCCTTTTCGTTGCATCTTTGCAGGTGAGAACCCTCATTTGACTGAAATTATAATTGCTCATTTCATTTTTAAAACAGTCATGTTCGTATAATATTATAATTTTATGATATATTAGCTGCTAATTTGTATATTTAGAAGTAATAACAGAAATATTCGTTTTAATAAAAGATATACTTTATACAGATTGAACACAAAGTGAATACCCTATTTCCAATGATTAGTGTAATAAAGAGCCTTATCATCGGCTGTAAGATTAGTGTTTATACAATTAATACAGAAGGTAATTTTAATCTTCTCTTTAATTAAACAATCTCCGGTGGCACAGGTTTCTCCATACTTTATGCATATTGGAGTTCTGTATCAAATAGTTGAATGAAGTTAGTTTTCACATTTTAAACAAATGTTAGATGATTGACTTCTTCTCGGGGATTTAAGTCTATACTTTTTTGAAGTTAAGCTTAGAAAATAAGGAGAGGGGATTTGTCTTTGCAGCTCATAAATTAAATCATTTTTGGAATTGGAAAAATTATTTCAGTGAATTTTTGCTTTGTTTTTCAATAGGTGTGTCGTCGGAAATTCTTTGCTTTAACTGGCCTTTCTACAGGTTCTTCTCGTATGAAGTCTTACTTTTTTTCACAGAGGAGTTTAATTTTTTTCTTTTTTTATCCGTGGATTTTGGTGCGATTTCTGTGTTTACATGGTATAAAGTATTGATAGTGCCTTGTGGAAATCTGTTTATTTTTTTGTAAAAGGAAATTGTAGTTTGATGTGAATTTTAAAATTAGGCATTGAATGATTGTCATTAAATACATTATAATTGACGATCCCGATTCAATTTTTATTTGATTAGATTGGTCGTATATTTTCTGCTCAGTGTGATGTAATAAATTCATAAATTTACGTAATTTATAGCATGCACAATATATTGAAATTTTCTAACCCATTTTACAGACGAGCAAAATGCACTTTAAATCACAAGAAATGCATCAAATCTGTAAAGTGATTCATTCTCAAGATTCTACAACAGTCTCAGTGAATGGTGTATATGTTAAATGGGTTGACTGTCTTTATATTAAAACAAAATTTTGCACTACTTCACTTTCTAACATAAATACCTATATAATATGTTACCATATTAATGGATGGGTTGGTCAATAGAACTGATCACCACAATTCCAGAGTTATTTCAGTTTTGTGGTGTATGGATCTCCATGTCTCAATACCATCCCATATTTAAAAGAAAACATTAAATCTTTTCTATCAACAATTACAAAAATATGATGAACAAAGTTTGGTAAGAATTGCATAATTTAAAACATGCAAGAAATTCATGTCATAAATTGCTTTAAATAAGAAACATTTAGCACCTTTACTGTTTTTAATCAATATATGCTTTAAAAAAACAATTATCTGAACTTTGAAATTAGGGGAAATTCTTCTGGACTCGACCTGCATTAAGTGGCATTCTCAGAAGAAGCCACTTCTAAAAACACCACTTACAGTCCGCTTAACTACTGCTTAGACATCTCTTTCGTATTTAATTTAGTTTCCATCGCAAAATGTTAAATGTTGTAACAATATTAATTTCATTGATTTAGTTATTTTTAAATTATTGTTATTGTAGTTAATGTGCAATATAAACCTCTTCATTTATTTCATACTATGTTTTTACAGGATTGTGTTGCATGTCGTGTCAAGAGCTTACATGTTATAAATGAACCATTTTATTGCACTCAGGTGTTTAAAATCGCGAAAAAAATCATGCACAAGAAATTGAAAGACAGAGTAAGTGCTCTTTATATTATTTATATTTAAACTTTTTGTAATATTAACGACCTTTAATAAAATCTTTGAATTAAAAAAATTAAGTTTTTCTTGTAGTTGGTTTTTTTTCCCTTTAAAAAAACGGGAAAATTATTAAACATCAACCTTAAGTGGCAATTAACAGCAAAAAAATCAAGGAATCAATTTAGTAAAACTTAGCCGAAGAGAAATCTTATTATGTCTATTGAATCTTGTTATGCTAAGTAATCACATTTTTTAATATATTTGTGGAATGTCAATTAAAGAACAAAATAAATTTTAAAGAAAATTTTCTCTTAATGTAATAAAAATTATCAAAGAACTATACATCTGTAATACCAAGCTTTCTAGAAAAATACAAAACGTTATTGCATATCTTATTCATCTTATATGATTATTAATCATATATTCACCGAAGAGCAGCCTTGCATACGGACCTGATATACATTGAATTTATAGGGTTAAATATACTTTATATAAAATATTACATTATTATACAGATACCATTATATAAAACATATCAATCCTGGTTTGAATAATATGATAATGATGAAGAAAAAACTCAATAGAAACAAACATGACACTTATCCGAGGTGACTGGGAGTGCATTTGTTTCACTTTACATAATTAAAATATTTGATTAAAATATTTTAATTCGTGATTTTTTGTTTAAACTAAATTTTTTATAATTATTTATTTAAAGTTATACACGAAAAAACTGTTATATTTTTCATTAATATCCCTGCATCTTTTTTTAGAAATGTTAATTCATTTAGGTACACGATTCGTTAATATTATTGGTTTCTGCTGTTCCTTTAAGGTATCCACCTACGTTCGGAGGAAAAATTTTGAAAAATTTGATTTTTTAAAAAATAGTTAAAATTATGGTTTTTAGATATATTGCCAATTATAATACAAAATACGGTAAATACAATAAAATAATTTGAAAATATATTATATTTGCGAAATAAGAAAATGTGTCGTAAATTTTAATGAAATTTAACCAAAACGATTAACCCTCTACCCAAAATTGGGATGTAGCAATCCTATTTTTCTTTGTATGTAAGTTATAGAATACAATGATGAATAAAATGAACCAGAATCTGAGAAAAATGTTGTGATGCAAAGAAGTTATGAGTAAAAAAAAATACTTATATATGCATTTTTTCCATAAATTTACATCCTAATTTTTTTAAAACACCTATATATGAAAAAGTATTGCACCAATAATAATTTTTTGGTTCATTTCATTGCCCATATTATTTAAAACACACGCTGAAGTTTTTATGTAAATATCTCTATTAGTTTTTGAGATATCATGTTAACAGTGGAGAAATTTTATGAAAATTAAAGTTTTGAGAAAATTGAAGTTGAAAACAAATTTTAGCCGAAAAAATAAGTGACCCTGGATGATAGGTCAGTCCTTCCTTTTCCTAGGAAAGGTAAACTGTTTTGGGAAGACTAATGTCTAGACTAAAAGAAAAAATATTAAAAAAATATTCGCCAATGTGAACGATAATCGGTGTTTTGAACGTAGTCAGATACTTTGAATTTTACTTATGATTGGCTTAAAACAAGCCAAAAAATATTTTTCGCCTCTTTACAATACAAAACTTTCAACTCTTTTATAGGTTAGGCAGACTAGAGCTTAGTTAGGAAGACTAGAATAGTCGTAATAAGGGCAAATTGTAACATTTAGAGTTAAGTAAATTAAATCAGAATTTTTACTGAATATGGTTTTTACGACAGGACCTATTACATCAGAACAACCAGCGCCCAATCGAAACAGGTTTTGAAAGGTTGAACATATTCTTCGTTTTAGTTATCAATGGAAAAGAAAAGCATTCCTTGAATTTTGAATTGATTTTTACAACGATGTTTTTATTCATTTATTTTCCCTATATACTAAGTTTTAAAGAAACTGCTTTTTTGTTCTAATCACAATATTTTTTTTATTGATTAACAACAATGTCCGAAACCGAAGTGATGAGGCAAATTGTGCCAAAATCTCGAGGAAATTGTCATGTGTTACACCTTATGAAATATCTATCTCGTTAATATTTGATTCATATAGTTTGACTTTCTGTATTAAATAGTCTGCACCCTCAAAGATCAAGTATCATCCTAAGGATCGTAAAAATGTTAATTTAATTTTTTTAAATATCATCCTTCCTAACAAATTTATTTGAAAAAGAAGAAATGGGAAAAGAATACTGATACAGGGTGCGCTAGAGAAACTTACAAATTTGAAAAAACTCCTTAGCGGTGAGTTGGATGGTTAGAGGGGTGATAGGTGGCGCTACTGGAGGGGGAAGTCCCCAAGTTTGTTTTCCTCTCTAGAAGTTGCCATCATGCTCTGGTCTAGAGAACAGCGGGCCTTCGCTGTCGAGAGCTCCTTTTCTTATGGTCGTTCACTTGTTGCCACACAATGTGCCTCCCACCCTCGTTTTGAAATTCCACCTCCCAGACCCGTTCCTGGCCGTAATTCGATTCTGTCGTGGGTCAACTTATTTCGGGAATGTCGTTAAACACAGAAATGGACATCAACAGACCACCAGAACTCAGAAAATGTCGAAAGAGTGAGGCAATCAGTTCTGCGTTCCGCTCGCAAACACGTAGCTGCTCTGGGAATTTCTGACACCACTGTTCGACGAATTCTCAATCAAGACTCAATTTCATCCTTATAAATTGGCTGTTGTACAAGAATTAACTGATCGCGATTTTGTTACACCTTAAAATGCATATGAAATTCTGCTTGAGAACCTGCCTGAAGACTCAGTTGTTTTTTTCGGTGACGAGGCTCATTTTGAAATCCCTGGTTTATGTCGATCGACCACGGACCTCAAGAACGGCATTCGCGCCGCCATTGCCAACACACCAACTGATATGCTGCAAAGAGTGGACTCGAACTTCAAAAATTAACTTAATCAGTGTATGTGTAATGAGGGTCGCCATTTAAGCGATGTCATTTTCAAAACTGTATGAAAAAAATTGGGACGTTGTATTCTCAAATAAAAAAAAGAATTAAAACAATAACTGAAGTAGTTTTGTTTTTATTGACCTTTCAAATAAGTTTCTCTGGCGCACCCAGTACGTATTTCTCCTTTTCATTATTAATATGAAATGAAAAGGTGAAATAAGTATAAGAGAATTAAGAAAAAATTTCAGAAAAAAAAGAGAAAGAAAATTAACAAAAAAAAAAAAGGATTTTAAACTAAAATACAGATTATAAAAAAGAAAAAAGGTTTTGCTCTGGCTTGCAGGGATACGGGTGCAAATAGCTCTAATGATATACTATACCATATTATATATCATTTAGATTGAAAAAAAAAATGTTAGAGTTAACTTGGGAGAGGCCAAAGTTAACTCCAACTTGGAACAAGTAATTTTAAACCGTGTTCAGACAACGAGGATCCTAAGCTAAGCCACTTTAAGTTTTCACGTATATTTGATGTGGTACATTACACTAGTTTACAGGCTGTTTTTCGGTGAAATTTTGTATCCAATCAGGAGCATTCTGGTCCTGGAATCAACCATTAAAAACAGACTACCCCAGTCCACACTTCTCATGAAGGAATATGGATCTAACAGTTAGCTTGCAAAATTTATGAGCAAAATGTATTATTCAATAAGAAGTAGTCTATCATTTACTTGCGTTAGTTTCAATTCTGATACGGAATGACTTTTACACGGGTTAGTTAAATAATTTTTTTTCCTGCAAATCCTTTAATAACACTTATAATCATTATGTTAAGATATAATAATTACCAAATTCCTTTTAAATTTTAAATAAAAAAATAATGGTAAACAAAAAATTATTTTAAATTTTGTATTCTTACATTCTCGGGTATGAAGCACAGGCAAAATATTGTTATAATACTAATAAAACCAAGAAATTTTCATGAATCTACTCTTTAGACCTACCTGAGTTCTAGAAACATATTTTTAGTAAATAAATGTCTGTCTGTGACAAAAATAATTCAAAAAGCTTGGAGATAAACGTGAAATTTGATGTAAGGTCTTTACACAAAATTTTTAGAATTTCATCAAATTTTCTCAGAGGAAGTCTTATTTCTCTCTGACTATTTGAATTTGAAAGATGCCGAGATAAATTACAAAATTAGGGGAGTTAGATCAACGAAATTCGGTACGCAAATTAACATCTCTAATGTAGACACCTATCAAATTTTGAGCCAAAACCTATGAGTTAACCGTCTATCAGTATATATTTTCAGAAACATGCAAACGCGATAATTCAAAAAAGAAGTTACTATGAAAATACATCAAATTTGGTCTTCGTGTTCAAACACTAAATTTCTGCTCAATACTGAATCAAACGTTTCTAGAAAACAAATTCGATTTTTGAATGCTATTTTCTGCATGCCAGATATTAATCAACAAAAAATTAGGCACTATAGATTAAGTAAAAATGCAAACTTCATAGGACAAGTTAATGCTTCGAAATTATCGCTCGTCAATTCCATGCAAGGCGTTCATAAGGATAGCATCTTTATTAGAGAGTAAGCAAGAAAGTTTTGGGAAGACAACTTATTCTGGTTATAAACAACAACCGTGGTTAAAACAGTGAGCCCTATCTAGTTTTTTCTACCTACCACGTTCTTAATTTTCAAATTTTTTTGAAATAGCGTTCCTGGATAAATTTTTTATAATATTTCAATCTTCCGGCTTTCATTCATGAAATTACCAAATTTAGGAGCATTAAAAATATTGTGAACTTTCTGTTTTAAATAAATAATTAATTGCCCTCTTTTTCAGCTACACTTTCATGGCTCGAACTTGGAGAGTCTTCACAAGCACCTTCCACAAGAAATATTACCTAAATACTTAGGTGGACATCTGAGCAACAGTAACGAAGAATACATTGCTAAAATGTTGAGCAAAGATTCCTACTTTGAGGATATCAACAAATATGGTTACCCATCAAAATTTAATAGACGTAGAAAATCTACTGTTCGCTGAATAACAGCTCTTGTATTTATCATCTTCATATCAAACTGTGGTGATTTTTTTCTGTTATTCATATCTGTAAGTCAGTCAATTGTAAAGGAATTCATTTATTTCCTCTCTTTTATATAAATCTGTGTTATGCTCATTAATAATTTTTTTGCATGTTCCTGTTATTTAATGTGTTCATAATTTTTTCATACGCATTTTATCAGAGGTATTGTGGTTTTTGATAATTGATAATAAACAGAATTTTGTTTTGAAAATTTTTAAACAATTTACTATTGATTTTGATATTATAAAAATGTATGAAATAAATTCGTTTTTAATATTTTATTCGGAAGAATTTTTTTGATATAGTATTAAATTGGGAGCTAAGTGATTGAAGATTTTAAATAAGAAGAAATTAAATTTTTTTACTTATATGTATATTCAGTCGCTCCAAACCAAACCCGGTCATAGAAGAAAAGACACTGATACAGCCAAAATTTGTGAACTAAAAATGATAAATAATTTAGTTAATGAATTTCAATAGTATAATAACTAATATATACTAGTATAAGTAGTATAATAGTATTTTCAATAGTAACCAATAGTATATTTAATGCAATTATAAAAACAAATAAAAATTATAAATTAATTCATTTTAACCAGAAATTATGGCAAAAAGCAAAACAAAAAATAATTCATGAACCAAACTAGGATGGATTAAAAGATTCTAAAAACTAGTCAATATTTCAAAAGAATTATTATTTTATATGAAAGTCCTTGTTTTTTATAACCATTTAAAGAAGTTTAAGTATATTTTGAAGAAATTTTTCACAAAAATTAATTTTTTTCTCATTCTTGCAACAATACTCTTTTCAATTCATCTTTACAGAAAATGACGTGTTCTCCGACTTTTTCTTAAGATATTCCAATAAGTTTTAAGGAAATTTATATCGGGGCTTTGGGGTGGATTGCCCATGAGATGGGGACAATTGTATAGAAGTCAGAAGCACACTCGATAAACCTTATATTTCGGACAATTATTTTGAGGAAATCGCCAGTTGTTGCCAAGAAAAAGTTTCAGAATAACTTGGTGCAAATTTTCTCTTAAAATTTCGAACTGTGCATTCTGTCAAGAAAGTTGCATTCAGACTTTTTTGTGCCAAATCCCTTATTCGATCTTCTTCCGATGTACGACTTGCCATCGGATCCAAACATACCGAATTTGCTCTTACAAGAAAATAAGACATTTTTCCAATAAGAAAAACCATTGTTTAAACGTTCATTGCGAACTTATTTTTGGAAATTTAAATATTAGTCTGATTTCGCTTACTTATAAAATATCTTTTGTCAGGTTTTTATTCCATTGAGATCTGCCTTAAGGAACACATTTTCTTTTCATTGTTGATGGTTTAAATATTTTTCCTAATTTTTTTTCTGCAACAATAGATAGCTTTGGAGCACTAAGGAACGAATTTTCTTTTACTTATCTGATTAAATATCGATTATCTACTTCTCTTGAATCTTATTTTGGGTTATCTTAGGCTTATTTTCCACCTGATTACTGGTTTTAAAGCGTTTTATGTCATGAACCGTTCGTTGAATGTCTTCTGCGGGCAATCTGATATTTCTGGCTTATACTTCCCATCTTCATCATGCTTAATAGCCAAGTTTCTTAACTAAATGCTGTCTGGCCACTTCGTGTGGATATTTTAATTAAATTAATATTTACGTCCACAATAATTGAAAAACAAATCGGGAAATTTCCCTAAGCATAAAGGTGTGCACATGGTTAATAGCTTTATGGTTAGTAGCAGATTAACAATAAAGATGGCAGTAATTTTTACCCAGATTTGCAATTATTTGGTGTTTAGTTGTGAGATATCCAAGTTAGGCTTACGGACCTTTTTTTTAGAAATTTCACTTTTATGATTAAATTTTTAATTATAATTTATGAATTGGCACTGTTTGATTTTGTTTTTAGCTGTACGATCAATTCAGTGTCAATAAAACCTTTTCGCTTTTTTTCTAATTCATAAAAGTTAAAACATTTTGGCAGAGTAAATTTTTTCCTATACTGTCCGAGTTTAGCTTGTAGCGACTGTATATGTATTATCTTTAAAAGAGGGCCATATTTATAAAACTTCTGTTTCATTAGGAAAACACTAAATTAAACGGGATTTTACATCATCAGCATCATTATAAAATTTTGCTATTTAAGGAGTTTCTACACTGAACGAAGTAAATTGAAAACGCAACATCAGAGCTATGTGGTGAATGTGATATATCCCAACCCTAGCTCTACTAACTTTTGACGAATGATCAATAAAGTTTGAAATGCCCTTGAAAAGGATATACATCAGTTGTCAAATTTCAATAAAATTGCTGCTCTCTAGATGCAAAATAAAATTAAATGATCAGTGCTCCATACCTCCAAGTGCTCATGCTCCACTCGATAATTACTTTGATAAAAACTTAAGCTTTTTATCAACCCAAAAAATTAATCTCATTAAGTATTTTAAGAGGATCACATTTCTCCTGTTCAGATGGTGGTTGCGTTTCCTTAGATTTTTTGTTTCAACAGAGAATCACGTCACTATGCGAGATGATTTAATGCAATTTAAATTTTCTTCCAAAAGACATTTTATTCCCAATTCAAGAAATAGATCGATTTTCGGTGTATAAGTCTTCTCACACGAAAGCAACTGGTTAAAACAGCGTTAATTTTTAAAACAGTCGCATTCAAGACTCTCTTTCCTCTTGTATAAAAACAGAGAATTCCGAATACAATTTATCTTTGAAAATCTCGAGCTTCAAAAAGATTAGAATAAAAATTGGCAAATTTCTTCTTGAATTACTATCGTAGAGGTCTTTCAAGATGCTAAAGCACCAAGACGTGTCAAGTATTTGAAAATTGTCACCATGTTTTCTATTGAAAAAAGCATTTCATTCACAAGCTTCTAGAGCCAAATGATTGTCCATAGTTGACCATTCTCCCCTGAAACTCGTGTTTAAAATTTTTAATTTCAAAATTGCACACAAGTCTGCGATTTATTATTTTTCTAACATTTTACATAAATTTGGCTAAGGTAAGCGGTCGATAGTTAAAAGGGTGCGAGCAAATTTTACCAGCATACAAAAAGGACACTGTGGTTATTTCTTGACTGAAAATGGAGAAATGTTATTCTTGCCAAATTCTATTATGCGAAAAAGTTTTTAAGAAAAGCTTCAGATAGATGTTTAAGAATATCATAATTTCTATTATCAGGTAAAAGGGAAAATTTGTATCCTCTATTGAGACAAGAGTTCATGGAGTGTTAATGGTCTCTTATCCCAGACACATGTTGCAGTGAAACTGTTCCAAGAGGGAAAAGCTATTTGAATTATTTTTATAAGTTTGACTTTTTATAAATTGCATGCATTATAGAACCATACAACGTTAACTTAAAAATATCAATTTTGTGAAGAAAGCCCTATTCCCCATTCCGCCCTATAAACTTAAAATGGTGGGGTTATCTAAAAATGGGAAGTCAGTTATAAAAAAAATTGTCTTCAATTTTAAACATAGTTGAAATTTTATATAACTCATCTAAATATTCAATATCCTAGGAAACATTTGGACGATGTGCACGTTTTTAATCAATTTACTAAAAATAATTAAACCTAGTTAATCTTTAATTTAAATCTTTAACCTTAAATTCATTTAAAAAAAATCCCAACTAAAAAATTTCTGAAATTATTGATGTGGATTATGAAATTGAAAATGTGTGAATTTTGCATATTTTCAAAGCTTATATTTTCCGTCCCACTTTGTCTTATGTCTTCACTTCTAAATAATTTCTGGGTGAAACTAAAGAACACTTATAAATTTTTGCTCATTCTCCGCAAAGTCAGGCCAGATTGTAGAAAACTTGCCAATACTATTTAAAGAGTACTACTAAGTTACAATATTAAACAATGTATCGCCTTGAAAATTTAGTACTATTCAATCCCCGAACTGTAGTCGGACTTCTGCTTACTGACCATGTTTACTAAAAAGAAAAAAGTCTGAAGCTATGTTTAATTTAAAACTTATTCTAAATTAGAAAAAGGGTTCGTCGAACTTAATTATACGACTGGCACATTTGCAAATTTTAATTTTATTTAATCTGCATTTATACATTTTAAATTTATACTTGTAAATGACTTCAAATCTTTCGAAAAATTCCGTTTGCTGTAAGAATAAATTAAACTTTTCCTGTTTTATTATTGTTCCTTACTTAGAAAAGAAATTAATAGTTTCTTGACTTCAATAAGTAAGCGTAGTTTTAATGTGAAAATTTTGTTCGATAAATTTTATTTAATACGTTGAAAACTTTGCCTTAAAAATCTAAAGTTTCTGCTATAAATAGAAATTTCCCTCATATAGAGATTTAACTGTACAAAAGAAATAAGGAGAATTAGCCTACCTTTTGAATAATAGATTCGAATTCCAAAAAGTTAACTAGTATACTTTTGAAGGAATACTCGCATGATAAAAAAAACCGAAACAAAACCATCTTATCAAAATATACATTAAACTACAGCACCTTTTTTTATTTGGATTTAGAATTTGTTTTAAATATAAATAAGCATATTTATCAAGTAGAGTTTGAAATAATAAAACGTGAAGTATATAGACCCACTCAGCGTAGAATAAAATACCACAGAATAAATGACAAAATTAATATTGCCATACCAAAAAGGAAAAAGCAAAATATTAAATACTTTAGATCAAACGATAATTGCATTAAACAGAAAAACCGGAATTTATAAACAAATTCATTATTAATCAAAAATGCAGTCATTAACACAAAATATTTTTAAAAAAAAACTAGAATTATGACTAAAGAATATTTGTGTTAACATTAGTGAGATCAAAATGATTAAGCAAATTTTTAAGTAAATACGTTGTATGTATAATTCCCTGAAGCATTTCCCTGTGCTACAGTTGTGAAAATACTAAAATGAATGAAGAAAAAAAATTTTTAAAGTTTATTTTAACAACTTAAAATATTTTTACAGACATACATAATCAATGATAAAAATATTTTTTCAACATTACTAAAGCAGCTTTCACAAGTGGCCAACTATTGCGAGCAGTAGAAAGTTACGCCTATCTCAAGAATGTCACTCGACCCCAATGGCACGATGGCAAATTATTGTATTATCGGTACAATTACTTGCCATTTTCTCATTTCGGTCACTTGATCTTCCTAAGGTAGGCACGACTTTCTATTGCGTGCAATAGCTGACCTCATGCGAATACTCCTTTACAGTGGGAAAAGCTACTAAAACTGATGTTAAATCATTTGTTTTATAGAATTTTTCCAACATGCAAGAAAAAGGAGCAAAAGAGTAACTCATTACAATTCCATCACACGACCGACAAATAAGATCAATTTTATCCTTCTTTCATATATAACAAACAAAAATGGATGATCTACTAGAAAATCTGGAATATCCAACACAGGAGGAAATGACTTGAAACTAAAAATTGCAGTTGCGGCTGCTGCCTCAACACCACTTTCTGAAACAGACACCATGGTTTTATGATAAACTTCGCCGATAGTTACCGTGTCCCTGCGAATCATGTGAGCCAAATCCACTCTTTCTGGGTCGAACAGTGTCTCTATTCCCAGTCCTTGAAGATTCCCCGTTAAATCCTCAGCGAACCTTATTTTGAATTTAGGGAGAATAACTTTTACTTCGGATCGTGTCATCTCCAATATCTGCTCCTCGAAAAATTCTGGGGAAAATTGGTACTGCAATTCTTCTATCCCTTGGAAGCTCTGCGGAAGAAAAATTAGCATGCTGACGTTTTTTCCTTTGAAGGGAAGTTCCAGAACCCTATGATGCAGGTCTTGGTGATAACTCAGTACCTCTGTCATATGCATCATTTGGACAGTCCTATAAAATTAGAGAAAATTGCAAAGTTAACAAAAATTCGCTTTCTACTGAAATGTTAAACGCATTCAATTCTTGTAAGCTTTTTTTATATATTGTTTTTGTTTTAAGTATTCAAAGCTTGAGATATAGCTAACACTATCCAAAAATGCCCATTTATTAACCCTTTGCGATCGTATGTCTACTCCCAGCCAGTAAGCATTTTTTTTTTTTCTTTTCGGTCTTATGTCTGGTCTCAGCCACCACAGCAAAGAACACATAGTAAACTTGTATTGTATCCATCGTATCTTCATTTAAGATATATCAGTTTACATTTTCCATGAAAGAACAGAAAGATCCAAGAAACTTATTCAAATAAAAACAAATCTACCATTTTGTGTCCATGAAACCCAATACAGTGAAACCTCGTTACAACAATATTTTAGGGACCAAATATATTGTTGTAGAGAGGCATATTGTTATATCAAGGGCCCACATATTTTGAGCATTTAATAAGTTTTTTTTATTATTATTGGTTTAAGGTGCATAACATACTACTTTTAAGTCTATATTTAGAAGAAATTAATTTGTAAAATACTAATAATAGTGGTTTAAATACTAAAAAAATAAATAAATAAGATAAACTCAGAAAATAAGTACAGAAATATTCACATGCCTGAAAACACTTTTTATTGAAAATAATCCAGTATTTTTGTTTGTTTATTCATTTTTTTAACTGTTAAGTTCACCAATACTGTATGCATTGAGTCTAGTGCACGAAAATGTTCTTCATTTGTCGACGGAAGGCTTGAAAAAAATGTCCGCAGGGAATTCACAGATTGAAGAGCTTCCTGGGATGACAATAAGGACTGCTATGGACCTGTATTATCATCATCATCTTCATAATAAGTTGTCGATTATGAAACTTGCTTGACCGGTTTTTGAGGGTAGAAACGGAAAACTGCTGGCGACGTTTCACCGTGTGATAAAACCTTTAGGGAACAATATCGCGTGAAAGAAAGAAAAGTTTAAACCAAATGTTTCGCGTAGAACTCAAAATCGTTAAAGACTATAAAACAACCTTTGAACTCACTTTTCAGACGTCACTTAACAACACCCCGCCTCCACCTCCCCCTGTTCCTCTAACAAAGGGCACTTGTTCTTTGACTAGGTGACCAGACATGTCCAGATGTCCTTAAACCTTAGCAGAATTCCAAAGCTTACTGGGAAATGAGACTAGGCATACATTTACACTCCACACCCCCCCCCTCACCAACTCCAATTCCCAAAAGGGTGGTCTTCATCTGTTTTGAAATCTGAACAATAGCTATTTATTCAGGTATAAGTTGAATATCCACAATGAGTCTTAATAGACGGAAAAAATAACAAAAGAAAATGAAAAAAAAAACATTTGAAAATCAAAATATTATTATAAAGGGAGAAAATAATACTGAAATTTAGATTGAAAAAATCGTTTTACAGAGGTTTATTGTTCTAGAGAATATCGCGATATTGAGGGGAGATCAACATTAGTTTATATGCAAAATCGCCGGGACCACAAAACATTATTGTAGTAGAGGGAGTTGTTGTATCGGGTATCGTTGTAGCGAGAGTTTACTGTATCAATAGAACCACCTCCGACTCACCATCATAAATCAAAGGTAAAATTATTGACGCCGAACGAATTATTTTGGTGAAACTTATCGTTGGAAACCAGGACTTCACAATGCAGATAGTTTTGAAAGATACCCCACAATGGGGAATTATAAGCTAATTTTCACAAAGCATTGTATTAAAACATGCTGTTTACAATATCGAAGTTTACAAAAGAATAAGAACGAGTAAATTATGTTCTCCCTTCATGATCTTGCATACTATGCACTACTACTCGATCAACTGAAATTCATTCCGACTAATTCCTTATGTCCCAATTTAAAGCTACCGCAAAGGATTAAAATAATTGGCAATGACCCATTAATGTGTAATGAGTCATAACACTAAAAATCAGAAAAACTATGGTACGCCAAACTTTCAGTCATGCAAGATGATTATGAGTGATTATATTAACCTTCCCTTTAAAGTAAAATTAGGGCCATTTTGGAACAGACTGCGTAACTTTGAAATCCGGTCAAACGACTAGAACGACAACCGAGTTGGCATTTCCCTCTCCAAACCTCAGCACTGCACAAGTGGAAGGATATTTGGTACCGATGGCTTTAACACGCACCGATTTCACACGATTCTCCTGTGAAATCGGATCGAATCTAGAATTTCCAGGTCTTGAGTCGTAAACTGTACATACAGGCTACCTTGGCTCATTACGAGTGAATAAGACGAATTCCTACTGAAATATTACTTAAATTATTCTTTAAATTAGATTTTATATCAAAAAATACTAAAGCTGCTAAATTTCTTCAACAGTTTAAAATTTACTTCCTGCCTTGATCCACCCAAAAATATAAATCTAAGCTCTCGCAACCAATAATAAATGCTTAAAATATTAATCTAGTGAAAATTTTGCAATAGTTCTCAAGTGATATTGGGAAAAAGTAAGGCGAATGTTGTCCCCAAAACTTACATAATCTAATAAACGTGTCAGAAAAGACTTTTTTTAGTATAATACGAAAGTTTTTAGGCTTAAATGTAACAGTTTTACCGAATCTAGCTTGTCATTCTCGACGACTTATTTGGCAATTAATATCTTGCGTTAATATGCAAAAATTGAATTTGTACAATGCGCGTTTTTTCTATAGAAACCAAAATTTGATACAAAAATGTACTTGTAATCACGAAATCAAATGCCAAATTTAATATATTAAGTAACTGTTTTCGAATTTATGTATTTCTATATTTCCGAAACTATAAAGTCAGCCAGTAGTTGAATTTGGCTCAGAAGTTTTGCAGGTGCATACGCTATCGATATTAAATCTGTGTACCGAATTTTATCTACATAGCTCTCTTCGTTTTGTAATTATTCTATTAACTTATAAGCGAACAAATGGATTTCCTCTGAAGAGAATGTACACAAAATTCGATAGAAATCTAGATGTGGTATAAAGACTGCATACCAAAATCCATCCTTCCAGCTCAAAGCGTTTGAGTTCTCTTTGTCAAACATTTCCCCAAAATTTTCGAAATGTTTCGAATTCATGAAGGTTTAAATTGTGGAGATTCACAAAATCCAATTGAATTTTTTTATTGCTACAATTTATACTACGTAAACGATAACGTAAAAGAATAGTGTCGAAGAGCTTGAATTAGAACAATAGCTTACTTAATTACGTTGAGAAATTTTAAAAAACACTATCTTATATTTCGAAACAATACAAAACTTCAAATTTCAAATACATTGTCATTTACAAATCAACATCTTATGTAGTAAATTGATATAAAATTGGAAAACAATGAAATTAGAACTTAATTATTTAACAATTGGTTGAGTTTATGATTATGGATTACAGATCTGAAAACTTGAGTTTTATATTAAGTCTTCATTTTTATTTTATTCATGGTTAACAATATGGGACATGCATGTTAAATTTGAAGAGTCGAAAGGTAGAACCATCAATATCTACTACAAAATTGCTAATATGCGACTTATCTTGTATTTTCCTTCATTATAAGAAGTACTACTCATTCGTTTTCTCCTCAGTAAATACACCGGGTGATTCATAATGAATGGGCCAAAAAGAATAATGCACCGAGACTGCCGTAATAGATTTATTCAGCCGAAACAAATTTATTCGGCTACTACAAGTTTTATTTGGCAACAAGGAAAAATCACTGAATTACGAACTCGCCGCTAGAGGCGCTGTTAAAATGTCGTCCATGCAGGAGAAAGCTTACTGCGTTTTCGAATATGCCAAAACCTCCTCGATAATTGTTGTGCAAAGACATTTTCGCACGAAATTTCGTAAAGAACCTCCGCATCGGCATAACATAAGCAGGTGGGTGAAGCAGTTCCAGGATACCGGCTGCTTATGCAAAAAAAGATGGATTACTGCAAGCGTTGAACTCCATCACAGGGGATATGCTATAACGAGTGTGGCAGGAGCTTGATCCGTGTAGATATTTGTCTTGTCGCCGGAGAGGCATGTACTTAACACCTGCAGAAACTTGAATAAATGTTGTTGAGGTAAATTTGAATTGTCTAAATATAACAATTACAACGTTCCCAATCATGTTTTCGTTTTGTCCCATTCATTATGAATCACCCCGTACAAGAAAATTAGAACAAGAAACCTACTTTGATTTAGTGAGTTCTCCATAATTGTAGAAAACCCCAGGCCGTGTCTCCCGAGGCGAGAACTTGTGCACCCACACTCCTTTGAAGTACGCCGCATTCAAAAGGACCATATCCGAGATAGGATCTACAGAATGTATAATGTGATGAATTTTGTTCCTCGTGCGAGCAGCAACCCACTCATTAAGAGAGCGAGTCAGCTCTTCACCAGATTCCATGAAGTCAGATACCGTCACCGGGGCTTGAAATAGTACTTCTACTGAACGCTTAAATGTGGGGAGCAGGCCATTTTGTCGGTTGACTACGATAGTACTGGGAGCATCGAAGAGATAAAATTTCGGATTGGAACTCTTCAAGTGTTTGGTGGAAAGCATGTAGAATGCTTGGGCTGCTTCGTCTTTCGTTAAATTGAACGCTTCATAACCCAAGGCATAAGACAATTCCTACAAGAGAAAAATTTCCATTCTTTTATTGAAAAAAAGAATAGGTTTACTAATGGATGGGCGATACTTCTTCAGTTGTAACTTTGAGCACCAGCTTGGAAAGTAAATTGTTCTTTTCTGGGAAGGCATTTAAAACAATGCTTTTTATTATGGTGATTATAAACTATAATAATGATAAAGAAACGAATTGTTTGTGATAATGTTGAGAAAATCAATTCACTGGTATTTTTTCTCTGTAACAAGCAGACCGTAATGGATAAATAGTTTGACGATTCATTTACTTCCAAAGTCGGATTCACAACATCTATTTTGCCCTTCTAAATTAAAATACGCTAATTTTCCTATCGAGAATTCGTATCCGAGTAAAATAGTCTTATATTGGGTTCATATGAAAATTCGGAGAATAAACTTTCAATGTTTAAATCATTATCGTTTGATACACATTTTGCTTTGCTAATCAAGATCTTTTACTTATTACAGCTTTTACAAATCATTGGTGATTAAAGATAAATGATGATTTCAATCTCAAAAATTTCATTTTTACAAAATAGGAAATGGGACAACGCAATATACATTTCCTGGATCCAGTAAAAGCCAAGATATTTTGGTTGGATTTCTCCCCTCATATCGACTTATTTTCTTGCAATCAGAATATAGCAGTACTTTAACAATTACTTTCACAATTATTTTACCAACAATACGCATCTATTTGAGAACATAGACACTAGAAGATGCATGTTCGGTATGACACCGAAAATTTGAGACTATTTTGGTATAATGCACTGAAAACATAGGACTGAATTCTGAGATTGTTCTATTTTTTTTTTAATCACAACAGTTACTGGTTGGTTAGGTTGCGTTTTCTGGCGCAAGAGCCATATCTGACTATGCTCGTCATACACGAGATAATTAAAAATGAAGTGGTTCCCTTATCAATTAAAAAGAGTAATGAATTGTTTGAAAAATGCTTTAAATGAATTAATAAAAATGGTTAAAAGGACTCAAATGAGTTTGTCAATTCCAGCATCTTAAAAAAGTTTAGGTGGGGATTTTTTCCCCACCGTTTTAATTTAATATCATTCTTTCCGAAATGGTTGAGGCTGCTAAGTTGAAATCTGGACATTCCATTAAAATGTTTTGTCGAAAGAACACATTGGGTAAGCAGACATGTAGGAAGGGGTTTTGAACAGTAAATGCTTATGCGTCATTGGTATGATCAATTCTTAAACTTGTCAATATAACCTCTTTTTCGATATAAATTATATTTATACGAGTGTCTGAAAGTACGTATGCAATTTGTTTTTGGAATGCTGCTCATCCCATATACTCTGCCATTTTAAATTCCTGCGTCATTTACAGGGATAAAATTTTCATGTACAAGTGAACGCACTTCTTGAAACTCGGTCGGCTTTTTCATTGCCCAATAATCTCGCATGTCCAAGGATCCAATAAAATGCAATAAGCTTTCCCTTATTTGTTAAATAATGGACCATCTCTCCACACTTAAGAACTACAGGATGGCTGATAAGATATATATATTTTTAGTGCTTCAATGGCACTTTTTGAACCCATATATACAATAAAGTTTAAATTAAAATTTTCCATGTTTTACAAAGCTAAGTAAATGCCATGTATTTCCGAGGTAAATATCAAAGAAAATTCAGTCTCAGCTATAACCGAATTCCCTGGGACAAATTCTGTTCCTATGTGGAATGCATCTTTAGAGCCATCTTTGAAAACATGTCCATATCTAGAGAAGCGTTGTCGATTATCATAAAATTGATCGGTTTTGTATATCAAGCAAGGTGTGGATTTCGGTAAATATTCAAATTCCCCAATAAAGCTAAGCTTAATATGTTCCCAAGATGGGACAATAGTTACTGGAGTCAGAACCAGAACAGATTCTGATCAAACGAAAGCTTCGCGAGCACTCAAAAGTGGAATATTCCATGAATGCGCATTAACCCTCTTGCTGCATAATTTAAAATTACTATTTAGATGCAATGTTTGCAAATAAATTCAAATATTTTTCAAAGAGAGTGAACAGATACTGTATGTTAAACGATAATAGTATAATGCAATAGAAATCTGTAATCTTAAAAAACTAAACTCCGAAAAACACGGGATGCAACAGAAAATAGATTGTGGCAGAAATCTGGTTGATAATAGCAGCTGGAGAGTTAAAAATCCCTAACTAATTACTCTATCTCCGACATGTAGCCCGGTATATTATGCTAATAAATATATTTTCTAGGGGCATTAATAGTGCGTTTACGATTACATGTTGTAAATCATGAATGTATTGCAACTATGAGATGCATCTCTAAAAAAATTCCTAGTGTACCGGCAGAAGGAGATGTTAATACAGCACTACTGATTAAGTTATCACACCCCCTCAATATCCTTATATCTGAAAGGACTCGCATAGATTGCTCCGATTTAAACTTTCAACAATTAATTTGGTTTCCGATTAATAAGCATTTGATTTGTTTCTAATAGCGCTGCAGATCTGAGACATGTCTTTGTTTAACCTTTAACCGTTTTGTTTTCTTTATTATCTAATAAAAGGAAGTCTATCTTTGAAATATATTATTTTGATTCAAATAGAAATCCATTGAATACTTGACTTATACATGTATTCTAAGTAATTTTAATATCGAGTTATGGTCGTTTTATTTTTTTTCTTACAACTATCAAAATTCGATAAATCGACGCAAGTATGGCACTCGGGCAAAACAGTAAAGCGTTTAATACCCTGTACTAATTCAGCATATAAATAGTACCAGAAGTTTAAAAGGCATTTATCAATTTGTAAAGAATTTTAATCGACTGAAGTGAATAAAAAGGAATGAGAAATACCCTTTCGGTGTCGCTTTTGGATCCAAAATGGAGGATACCAAGAGCAACGGATAAAGAATAAGGGCAAATGAGCAAGTTCCCATCTTCAGCGATGACCAAATCTTCGAACAGATTTAATCCGAAGCTGTTGATGGCTCTTGTCAGTTTCCAGAGGCCTATTAGCAAAGGATCTCGCAGCCACGGATCGTTTAGCGATTGAGCAGATGCAGCCACAAGTAGCGGGATGAAAAACAACAAGCTTCCGATGCCCATCTGTAAGAAAATTAAAGAAAATATTGGAAGTTCGAATCTCTTCACTGAAATATAATAGTATATTAACCCTTTTTACTCGAAAAAGCAATTCGTTCATAAAATACAAGTATTTATTTATTGATCCAAAAAATAAATATACGCAATTATTTTAAGTTGAATTTTCCCGAAAAATTAATCTACATCTTTTTGCAATTCTGTCGGAGTTTTTATCAAAAGATATTAAAGGGTTAATATTTTAAGCTTGATTCATTCATCTTCATTTTCAAAAATTTACTCGTAATTATTTCACGGCTATAGCAGATATACAAAAAAAAAAAAAATAGTTCATATCGTCACAATGGATGCACCATCAGCTTTCACTTCACAAACATTCCTTTTCGTCGCAATACAATAAAAAATTACAAGAATGAGATCCAAGGAAAGTCTTGACCACAGCAAATGTATAGCTAATTATCCGTTCCTCTGTAAAATGTTGCACGTTTGACAAGAAATTCAGTAACGATGTCAACTTGTGCATTTTGAATAATTGAATTAGTCCATACAAGTTTCACTATTATAAGAGAAAGCAGTATGACATGATAATGTGTTAATAAAACATTTCTCCTTCAGTTAACCGATTGATATAAAATAGATTAAACATAATTTCATCGAAGTCAATATTCAATGATTCACGAATATTTTCTAATGGTTTTAGCGAAAAGAGCTTTGTAGGGTAAATTGTAGATTCGATGGATTCATAAATAAATACACGAGACTGAAGGTGAATTCTGATGCAAATCGTTTAATTAAGTTTAAGTAATACAAAATTTTTCATTAAAATAAAAATTCGTTTTTTTTAATTAAATTTTTTTGCCTGTTTAAAATAATTGCTGCACATTTAAAAAAACATCCAAAATCAAAAGGAAAATTAAACAGTTACCATTAAAAATTGTATAACGCATACCCTCTCCTTAAGAACACTTTCCTTAAATTAATATGTCCTCAAATTAGTGAGATTAACTTTAAATTACTGTGAAAGTGCCAGCGTCAAACACAATTTTTAAATATTGAACAATAAAGCTTTTCGCAAAAAGGAAAAAAATTACAAAGTAATACTTTATTATCTTCCCAAGCAAAGTTGATACCATTACCAAGTTGATAAATTATTGATCAAGTAGAACAGATATCAATGTTATGAGATATAAAGACATTGTTTGTCTTACCTTACTTCTTTGAATGAGGAATAGGAGCTATTAAGTACGAGATACATGAAATAAAGAAATTCAAAACTTGAGCTGCAACGGTTGCGATTTGATGAGATTTTATTTTGACATCTCGGCTCTTGATTAAAAAGCAAAAGAACACAATTTTCCTACATTTATGTTATTATATTGTAGCTGAAGACCCTGTTGCCAGTAATAGAATGATCTTGTATAATATCGATTCCAAAATGATCTTGTATAATATCGATTCCAGAACGATCTTGTATAATATCTATTCCAGAATGATCAATATTAAAAATCGGACATTGTTCCGGTTGTAAAATAAATCTTATTACGAAATACTTCAAACATAATTGGTAAATTTTCTGGTAATATGGTTTTCAAAAAATGTTTCAACTTTTTTATGCTAACTGAAAACTGTTGACGTCTACTGTCTTTGCGTCCTTAAATTCAAAATGATTACCATGTTGCTCTAGAGACAGATAAATTCACTGTTTCAGGATCATTGAATTTCAAGTCGGGAGTATCCTGGCACTTTATGGACATTTATTGTGCTTTAAATCCCTAACCAGTACATATCAGTATACTTGGAATACCCATCGCATTGAAACCTATTTAAAAAAAAATCGTATTTTCTTACTCTGGAAAAGATAGGAATCGTATTCTTCAATACTGAATGGAGCAACTCAAATACAATTAAATTTCAGATTGTTTTTTAAGAACCTTTGAAGATAAAATATAATCTATCATTTAAAAAATTTAAATCTCATCTTCTGTTAATATAAAAATTAATTTCAGTAGTCACAAAAATTTATATTCCGATTAAAAGAATAAATGAGGTTTCAAGGATCAAACGACTTCACATTGACAGATACAAATATTTCTAAAGAATCTGGATCAGATATCATTTAAAGTAAAAAAAATTGTTCCAAAATTGATTTTCTGTTGCTATAAGGTGCATATTAGTTTGGCATCGTAAGCCATTAACAAGCTTTGGACCAAGTAAAAAAATCGCTTACCATTTTGATTAAAAGCAATGTAGTTGGTGTACCAAACATTTTTTTAATCTTTTCTTAAAGACCAGTATAACTGCTGAAGCAATAACGAGTTGAGATTTTATTCCCAGTATAAACTTCCAGTAATACCCTAATGCACTCATAAAAAATAAGTAATTAGCAAATCATATCCGAAAAATATATATAGTTAATTTTTTTAATTTGAATTATCTAAAAAATAATTAATCTACATCTTCTTACTACTCTGTCGATATTTTTAAAAACCCAAATCACTAAAACTTCAAAATGTTGAGTCCACTTGAATACTGCCAGAGAGGATAATACTAAAGGTCAATAACTGTATATCAAATTCTTAGTAAATCATATCCATTATCATTTTGCTGAATAACATTTTAAAAACTGATTGCTGTTTGCCTTTTAGAAAATAATTAACAGATGATTATTATTAGAATATATTTTTGGATTTAAAATATTTTTTATTATTCAGTTATTGAACGCATAAAAAGAATTAAACATATTTTTAGAAAATGTGACTCGTGTAAGGAATAATTAGAATTCGGGAGAAAAAAAAGTTATATTTATTTTATGTATTATAAGCATTAATAATTTAATGAGAAATATTACTATTTATAAATATTATAAACTTTTCAAATTACTTTAAGTATGAAAAGATAATCACTTTTGAATATAGTATAAATATTCAGTTATTTTTTCAATCTATGGAATAGTAGATAAGTACGATTTGTGTGATAATCACACACACAAAAAAAAGAAATTAATATTTTAAAATAGAAACTACAAGCAATTAGAAACTTTAAAATTCAATACGTAAGTCATTACTTTCCTATAAATTAAGTTCCTATTTTTAATGAGTTTTTTTTTAAAAATACTGTTACTATATTTTATAACAATTAAGTTCTCACAAAATAAAAGTCTAATTAAACGTGCCAGAGCATGTTTAGAGTGAACCAGTCCTTTGCCGCCTCTTTGACAAAACTCAAATCTAATACTATAATACGAGGAATGGTTGCCAAGTCGAAAATCGCCCCAGAATTAATAAACTCCGGTAAACTTGGGGGTCTGGGGTTTTTGGCCATGAGGAATCGATTGGTGCCAGTTTTGAAGCGCTACGGTCGAGCAGTTCGGAGTTACAGATAGGATATTTTCAAACTTTATTAGTTCGCCATAATGGCTACTTAAATTTTCAAGTGGTAACGTGCTGCCATCTATAGCCAATATGCCGAACTAATAAAGTTTTATGTTTATGCTGTTATAGGTTTATAATATGTTTCTTATGTATGTATATATGTTTGGTTTTTCTAAATAAATTTGTCAAAAATATTGAACTTCAACACACTTCAATCTTTACCTTTACTTTACCTTTGTATAGAATAGTTTCCTTTCCAAACTCTAACTTTGTTTAGAATAGTTTACAATGGTGCACTTTAACCGGTTATCTTTTCACCAATGGTTTCACAAATTTTCTTATGGCATATATTGTTTTGATAAATCACAATTGAAAATTTAAATCTTCGAGTTAGCTTCGATACCTGTTTTCTCCGAGCGGAGCTCGGTCACCCGCTGGTGGAATGATTAAATTAACTCTTATAGCAAATTAAACCGAGGAAAGTGAGATGCTTAGCACATGTTGAAATGGTAGCGTAGTGTTGGGGAATAAATATAAGATGTGATTTTTTTCGCATAATTCCACAGCTGCTCATTGCAAATCAGAAATATATGTAGTGCAATGAACAAATAATCGTAAGGCTACTATAATAATACGTGTTAGGTGATTATCGAAGTTTGAAGTTTAAATATATTTGGCTGATAAGTTATAGAAAGAGCAAAGTGCGTAAGTTTTTAATTGAAAAATTTTAGAACGCATTACTCGTGACGTACCAGCTGGTCGTTAATGACTAATAGTCTAAGATAAAACCTTAGCCGAAGGAGAAAAAAAATTAGTCAAAAAAAATGTGATGTCTTATTCACTTGCCAGCTTATTGATTATTCTGCAAAATATAGCATAAATTATAAGCTGAACATAATAAATTATATAAAATGAGCATTGTAATATTATTGTTTATTCCTAAGGGCATTTTTTATTGACAAGTCAGCTGACTAAAGAGGTCTGCGATTTAAGCCAAACATTTTGGTGTCGCTTGCTTTTCAGTAGCGCCATCTAGGACCAAGAGTACGAGTTAGCTACCCACGTGTCAGATTTTACGAGATTGATTTCATTCATACATTTTCATCCACATATTTTGATTTAGACCTGGATCCGAGAAAGATCACCTCTGAACCAATACCCCTAATGGTATTACTCTCGACATGGATAAGTTTGTGAATGAGTCGATTTATACGTATTTTGTAATCCTTGGTAGTGATGCTTGAGCTTGAGTGTGCACACATAATAAATACTCATATTTTCAAAATAATAGGGTTAAAATTCACAATTATGACATGAAATCTACAGATATCTAAAGCGTGATATGAGATCTTAGTTAAACCAAAATGACAAAACCTTTCCATTACAGAAGATGCAGAAAAAAATGTCAGTGTCTCTTTACCACACATTATGCTAAACATCACATTAAAAAAAAACTTTTATTTTGCGCATTATGTAAATCCCTCATTATGAGAGGTTCGTATCAAGCAATAATGATGTATTTTTTATGCAAGAGGTATTTTTACATAAAGTATTATAACATACAATATCCAGTTAGCTTCTCTAAGAATATCACTTGTAACAAGCGATTTTCAAAATATAAAGTGTAATTTTATAAAGTAAAAGAAAATAAAGGAGAATTATTATTTCAAAATTGTTTTCTTTGATTTTTTTTTTTTTTTTTTGAAAAATTGATAACAATTCGAAGAAAATAATACTGAATTGAAATTTGCAAATTGAAAAGGCAAATTTTAAAAATTATTTTTGCATAGTCACTACGAAAAAAAAATCTTAAAATTCTAATTAATTTCTCGCAAATTGTTACCGCTACTGTCTTTGAGCATCTGTTTTTTTCGTTTATTCACAAAAGTTATACTAAAAGTTATCTAAAAATCCAGAGGAACTTAAAAGAGGAATAATTCGAAAATGAATAAAAATAAAAAGATTTGGTTTGTACTAAACGGGTGGAAAAGAAGCCGGGATTTGTATGGCAACGAAACAAAAATAGTTATGATCGTGACCCACAGATGGCCCTATAGTTTTTTTATTTCACCAAAAGACGATTTACAAATGAAAAAAATGTTGACCACTTTCAAGTCAGCTTACTTACAGTTAATCAGTTAAATATTCAATGTGCTGTCCATCATTCAGAAGCACTGTTGTGAGGCGAGTCACTACACCGTTCACAGCATTTATTGGTATTTCTTGCGATATGAAAAACACATTTTGGCGGATGGTATCTTTTAGTGCTGCTAGAGATGCGGGTTGTTTGCGGTACACTTTCGACTTCATGAAATCCCTTGTCAAAAGGCACAGGGTGTCAGATCGGGAGATCTTGGAGGCCATGTGTGATTAAAGTATCGACTGATAATGCGATCCGCCCCCAACTGTTGAACGTAGCAGACGTTACACAGGCAGAGCACTATGAGGAGGTGCACCATCTTGCATAAAGGTGACTGTTTATAGTGCCTCTCGCACTTGCAGTTCAAGAATAATATTCTGTAACAGTGCTACATATCGTTGAGCAGTTCAGAAACTGTTTCCTCGAAATAAAATGGACTAATTATGAAACCAGCATTAAAGGCGCACTTGACTATCTCTTAGATTATTGCAAAGGTTCCTCAATAAATGTATGTTGGTTTTCTGTGGTCCACACTCTACAACTGTGGTCGTTAACAGCACCAGAGAGTGCGAAATACGCTTCATATGTGCAAAATACAATGTGAAGTCAGTCGTGTTGCTCCTCCATCTTATTGAATACCAAATTCGCAAAATCTTGGTGAGAGTCGAAGTCAAAAGGTTTTAGTTCTTGGTTATGTTGCAACTTATAGAGATACTGTTTCAGAGTTAATCACAGTGCTCTGCAGACCCTTCCGTACAACACTCCTGTCTGCCTCGAAACTTCTCGAGCACTCCATTCCCTATATGCAGAAACCACCGATATGGATTACTCTATTGTCCTAACAACAACAATGGTTGCAGAAGAGCATCCACTTCTTGGACGTGACGCCACAGAGCCTGTAGCTTCGAATTTCTTCATCATTCTGATCAATGCAGAAGACATTATTGATCCTTTGCAATTTCGCATAGCCTCCATGTAGCGAATGTGCTAGCAATGCCGCAGTGGCACTTTCTGAATTCTTACAAAACAGTTTAACTAAGAAAACTTTTTCAAGTATAAACAGCATTTTGATGCATATAAGCTGCGATTACAATTAACTGCTACACTTGCTCCTTTTTATATCGTTTGTTGCTCTGCATAATCATGCATCAGAAATCTGACAGCTCTATCTGTTGGTATCTAACATAAATATTTTTGTTTCATAGCCACACAAAATCCGTCTTTTTTTCCCATCCATTTAGTGCAAACTGCTTCTTTTTATCTTTGTTCGTTTTCGAATTATTCCTTTTTAAAGTTCGTCTTGACTTTTGGATCACCCGATACTTTTTTTACCTTCATTTGAATGATTACTTAAACTTACTTAATTTTAGACATCACTAAACCACTACTTTAAAATCAATAATAATCTTCATATATATATATATATATATATATATATCTATATATATATATATATATATATATACCAGCCGCCTTTGGCGAACAACTGGTTCTCCATGAGTAATGAGTTCTAAAGTTTTCAATTAAATCACATATTCATTAGCTTTGAAGTAACTCCCGGCATTGATTGGCCTGCAATTAATATTTTCTTTAAGATGATGGACTGAAAGTTCTAAAAGAACGCGTTTTCCTAATAATATTCTTTAATTTTATAAATCAGTCAGTTTTAATGATTGATTTAGAAGACTGATTGAGATAGCAACTTTTGTTTAAAATATTAATAAAAATATTTTGCAAAATATGGTTCACAGAGCAAAGTATGAAGAAATCTATAACTCATTATTCATACATGCATTGTTTGACTCAAGCTACATAAGATGTAGTTATTTACTTCATTTAGATCAAAATAATAGTATTAAACAATTTATATGCCTATTAATAATATTTTACAAATTGGCCATTGGACCGGAATTTGAATGCATATCCTGTATAAATAAAGATAATTTATTGAATTAATGCTTTAAATATTGCAAACGATTATAGAATCCTTTGCCTTGCATTTTTTAAAGAAAATATCACATTTTATATTTATTTTATTTTATCCAGTCACGTGCTAAAAGTTGCATTTCTCCAAATTTAATTTGCGATGATAGTTTTTTTTAAAATTTGAACTTACAACACGGTAACAAAACCTAATTTTTTCCCGTTGATGTGCTCTTGCAGATTTTATAGAAACCTTAGCTTTGCATTTATCCTTTTATAAACTATCACATTTTATAATGAAAAAAAAATTATTGAATTAATGATTCAGGTATTGCAAACGATAATAGAAATATGCCATTAAGTCGGGATTCCAATGCATATCCTGTCGAAATTCGATCAGGTTTACCGTAGAGAAGATTTATTGAATTAATTATTTAGATATTGCAAATGATAAAAAAATCCTTTGCTTTGCATTTATTTTTTTTCGAAAATATCCCATTTTATCTTTCTTTTATTTTATTCAGTCACGTGTTATAAGTAGAATGTCTTTACATTTATTTGGCGATGATAGTTTTTTTTATTCGAACTTCCGGCATTCTTTTATTTTATCCAGTCATGTGATAAAAACATGTTTAAAATATTTCTTTAAAAATTCATTAAAAATAGAAGCTTACGTTATAAATTAAAAAACTGATACCGTTAGAGAGCTAATTTTTTAATCTTTAAATTGATGTAAAACTCATGTTTGTGCAATAATAATTTCGGAAGTTATAGCGGAAAAACGTCGAAATTTCGCTTAAATTTTAATTAATTCAAATTCTAATTAAAAATTCGAAAAAAGGGCTCCGAGGTGCACATTTCCGACCTCCAAGGTATACATGTACCAAATTTGGTAGCTGTAGGTCCAACGGTCTGGCCTGTAGAGCGCCAACACACACATACACACACACATTGAGCTTTATTATAAGTATGTATATATATATATATATATATACAATCATAAAATTATTAAATATGCTAATGATAAAAAAATAGTCGGTATCTATGATAAAAGACGAATTCAAATTTAATATAATTAAACTCTGTAATTATCACTCTAATCTTAACTCTAAAATTTTCAAAAATTTAATTTTCTCACAATTCAATAAAATTAAAGCAATTTGTAATAACAAAATTTCTTTTATAAAAGCAACAAATAGTTTTATTAAAAATTTAAACAATAATGATTTTCCCAAAAACTACTGCAATATAAATATTTTGATAAAAAAAGAAATAATAAAATATTAGTGAAATAGATGGCGCTAATAAATCCCATTTATCTTTAGTTATACTGTAGTATTATTATTGGAAAGGAAGAACGGTTGTTGGCGGCTAGGTCAGTACACTTTTGGTTTTCTTAATTTTGAGTCATTAATTGTGATTTTTCTTATGTTGTTTTGCTTTTTATATATATATTTGTTTCATTTGTTGATGTTTTTTAATGTTTAGCTTTGTTTTTGCCTTTTGCATTTTAAATAGGTATGTCTCTTTTGCCTTCATTTTCGGGGGGATTTTCGGGTCACGAGGTGTCAATACTTTTGACCATTGTCCACCGATGCCTCACAGAAAAAGTCCCTTATTTGGAATCCTTGCTTGAAACTGGCTACTGACGAAGTTTTCAGGCCGGATTCTTTTTCTATTGATTTTTTTTCTATTGATTATTGTTTTGATTCGGTTGTCTTATTTTGTTTATATATATATATATATATATATATATATAATATGTGTGTGTGTGTGTCAAAAGATATGCATATAATAGAAGATAAATTTAAAAAAAATAGAAGCAGAGCACTTTATATCCATTATTATTGACAAATAAATATCAACCTCAAAATCATGTCTTAAATTTTAAAAAAATTAATAACAGTTAATGAAATTATTCTCAGAAATGAAATCGGAATTATTAAAAAGGTAAGTTTAGTATTAACCCTGCACAGGTCGCGCTGATTACAATAAGACTTTAAGTGAGTTTGATGTTTAAAAATTAATTAAGAAGAATTGCCTTGTTATGTTTAAAGTTGATTAAAGAATGTTGATTAATTATTTTGGAGTTTTATTTTGCAGACTGATACGCAGTACTCGCATTAGCAATTTGCCTCTCATAAATAAGACTTCGTTCCATAGCCGGATCAATGCTTATAAAGAAATCGCAAAGCTCATTTGCCATTCTTAAACCTTCCCTAAGATTTTTCAAATTCAATGTCACGTTTCCAGTGCTTGTTGAAGCCTCTTCTTCAATTTGCTGTGAATTTAACATTTCCTCCAAGTCGGTTTCAGTCAAACCTTCATCTTACGATTCAAGCAATTCCTGAATGTCACTTGATTCTATCTGTTCGAACCCAACTCGCCCTGTTCCGTTCGTGATTTCGGCTATGTTTGTTGTCAAAGTTTGAACTTGCACAGATTCTTCATCATTTTCCGCAGTCAGAGCCGTCAGCCACTGTTTTTTCTATCATGACTTCAATGCCTGTGGCTTCAGTTCTTCCAATGATTCTTCTATGTTTACGATGCATTTTGCTATGTCAAATTTCTTCCAGCATTCCATAACATTCATATCAGGATTACATTCCATATTATCCAATATGATTTTGAAGGTTCGTCTAATGTAATAGAACTTAAAGGCTTCTGTTATTCCTTGGTCCATAGGTTGAAGCAAAGCCGTCGTGTTGGGTGGTAAAAATGTCACTTATATAATTGGATGCATAGTTTCAAGTTCGCGAGGATGACCTGTTGCATTGTCCAAAACTAGAAGTGCTTTAAAGTCTAAATTCTGTTGTTTACATTCTCAAAAACACCGGTCGCGGAGAAAGCGGCTTATATCATAGTCATCGGCTATGTCATTTAACAACATACTTTAGGAAAAGTTGTAATAAGATCTATTTTACTTTTTTTATTAGTCCATTTGACGGTATTTAAAAAGGATATTGGGTTGGATACCTATTGGAATCCTTTTATTATTATGTATGTACTTATTAGATCCGAGAATAAAGAAATTTTTAACCTCGAATACAGAAATTGGGTGGCATTTTTTTAATCCGCGTATCGTGAAAACGCGAATGAAGGAAACGCGAATAAGGAGCTTTTACTATATATATATATATATATATATATAAATATATATATATATAGAGAGAGAGAGCGCGTTCCTCAGAAGTTATTTTGTGGAAAGTGGCCAAAATTTTAGTTTTTTTCTAATTTTCTAATTAACTATCTGTTTTACTGCAAGAAATTGAAATTTTTTCTGTTGTATTGAAGATAAGTATGCAAAATTTGATTGAAGTTCACTCTGTCGCTTCCGAGAAGATACAGAAATCATTTGCTAGGCATACGATAAGCGATGACATCGCTATGCTCTTTGGCAAGGTCTTTTGTTTTGATTAGATAGTTTTTAGTTTTGATTAGAATCAAATTTTTAACGATTGTGGAACACTTAAGAAGATTAAAATATCTTCATGTTCTTGTCTTCCTGCATAGTTACATATTTGGTGCAATACCTTCTTTAAACTTATTTTCAAAATTACAAGGGGAGTTTGTTGTATTATCACAAAGTAATACGCTATTGCGCTACCAGCGCATCTATGAACTGTGCTTACTGATAATATCTTTAAGAAACTCGAAAGACCTTTAAAAAGTTAGCGGAAAGTTTAAGAGAAAATAAGCAGGCGTTTATTTGCATCCATAACGTTTATTCTTCAGAACACACACTCACTCAAAACAAATTTAAAATCATTGCACGTTCAAAAACAAAACAGTAATTAGGTTACAGTTAACAACAGTCATTATGTAAGTTAACAACAGTCATTATGTACAGTTAACAAAATAAATATCAAATAAAAGATAGGTAGACATGACAAGTTCTCATAATAGAACAAGATCTCCTCTTCGACCTTTTTTTAATAAAAGATTAATCAGAACAAATGAAATAAGCTTACATGTTAAAGTTTTTTACGGTTTTCATTCCCGATTTCAATTAAAATACTGTAACAATTTTGATAAATTCACATCTGATTACCGTAGAAAGACTAATAAGTATCCTCAACCCTCCTCTTCCATAATGTTTTTGAACCTTTCTTCTACATGATTTATATCTGTTTGACGTTAATTATTCTTCTGTAAGGCATGAAAATTCGACAAAAATAGTCATTGCAATAAACAATCTAATAAAAATATCGAACTTTCTTTTTCCCCGCTTTGAAATTGGGCCATTTTCACTCGATTGGTAAAGAGAAAAAACTTATTATAAATATGTTTATAATTGACGGATATTATAATACTGATTTCAAGATTCAGAATAGATTATTAAAATTTGAATTTTGGATGAAGATTTTTCTTTTTTTTTTCATACCTAATTGGCACATACTAAACTTCGGCTCTATCCTAAAGCATTTTTTTTTTCAAAGATTGAAGTTGAATCAAATTATATCTACATGATAAAAAGATTTTCTAACAACTTATCTCAGAAAAAGAATGAAACTGAAGGAGAATGAAAAAAGAAAGTGAGAAATGAATAAATATTTGCTATTGCAACACACGCAAAACAATGACCTACTTATGATAATAGCTTTTATTTTGATAACAACGAATTCTCACGTCTCAATTGCGGGAGGTAACCGTACCCGTCGCGTCGATTAGGTCCTTGACAAGATGTTTTGATGTAGATCTGGTTCTGATGTCCATAATTCTTTCATGAATTAAAAAAAAGCATTTTTTACCGTCCTTTCTGTTCTATATATGGCTGTTATTTGTTACATCACAGTTAATAATGCATTTTTCGATACCGGACACATTAGAAGTTAAAGATGACAATAGTTCTTCTTATATTGTAAGTATTTTTTTTAATTATTTGGATTTGTTTGTGTGTCATAAATGCTCACTATCTGATGATTATATGTGCATGAGAAATATCTGTATAGTTTATATTCATAACGTTTATAAATAAATTCTTACTTTGTTTATTGTTCGAAGTTTCCTTATACGTTTTTCATGATCTTAAAATAGCCTACCCTAAATAAACAATCCGAAGACCCGCTTGATCTGACAGCTAACATCTTCCTTATTACCAGAAATGGGAGGAATAAAAGTCACTTGTCAATGGCATCTCCTTTTCTTTTTTAATTCAGTTTCTGAATATTGCATTCTGAGAAATGCATTGTTTTTGCATTTGAATTTATTTAACTTTTGTCGATATGTATGAAAATTAGCACGTCCTTTTACAAGATTTTTAATTTTTGTGTTGCTTTTTTTAAAAGAATGAAGTTTCAATTATTGCTATAAAGAATCGTGGTTAGTTTACATTTGCCTATGAGACAATCTTATTAAGTATTTTGGTTAGTAAAAACTGAAATACTTTAAAAAAAATGCTGTTACATTGAATATACTATTAAATACTGCTTAGTTATTGTTAATGAAATGAAAAAAATTTTGTCTTACACTACATGCAAGATTTTTTATTTTAATAAAAGTAGCAAATTTTTTTTTAGTGGGGAATACATTTTACCCTTTAAGATATGTATTTTGCTTCACTTCTGGTTTGGCATTAATATCCACTACTATGCATTCCACTATGTAAAATTGCTTAATTTGGTATATAAGATTCAAATTTTGACCATAACTTGGTAATGAAAAAGTGTTTATATGTATCAAGTGGTAAAGACTAGTCTAGTCTTTACCACTTGGTTTACTGAATTTGAAAAAGTATCCTTTACATCCTTGTGTAAAGGTTTTATTATTTTATTATTAAGTGTTATTATTTTTTTCTTTTAATCTGTTGTACTTGTAATTCTGCCTGCCAGTATTTGTTCTATTGGCATATAAGAAAAGCAAAACATGTACAGTGCGAAGTTATATAGCTCTTATATGTAATTCATAAAAGATTTTAACTTTAACTCTAATTACTACTTTGAAGTATTTGAATAAACATTTTTAGTGTCCAGTGTTTGATGTATATACATAATTTTTTTTTCATAGCGGATTCTCATTCTGAAATTAATAACACATAATTGGTGTATGAGAAGCATAATTTCTTAGTTCTGAGATGTACATTTAAGAGATTAAGTTTTAATATATTATAAATATGAAACGTTGAATTAAAGGCTCTTTGTTCTGATACTTAATCGCTCCATCCTTTCTTCTTTTTTTTAAAAAAATACTAATTTGATTTTACAGCAAAAAAAAAAAAAAAAAAAAAAAAGAGAAATCAAAGTTAATATACATTAAAATAATTTCAGAAATTGAAAAATCTGCAGACTGAGTTGATAAAAAATGATTTTTAAGGAAGTTATTGATGGGTGATTAAGATCAAGTTTGAGTTTAATATTTCAAATAGCACAGTGAAATATAATCAGTATTGTCATTTTCTTGGTTGCTGTAATGGCCATGAGCATTGTCAAAATTTAGATCTATTCAGTAAGGCTGAGATATTTTTCTGAGTAATTAATTAAGCTTGTTGTTACTTTATCCTCTTTCATTTTTAATTTATGGAATAATCTATAAAATGGTTGGAGTATCTCTTAAAGTTTCTTAGTGCCTCCCATTTTGATAAATTGATAAATATTTCAAAGCAAGATTTTCTTGTATATGATCATATCTCTAACAACAATCCATCCCAAGTATGGTTTCAGTTCCAATTATTTGTATTAGTATGTTTAGTTTAGTTTTGCAGATTAGGATTTTTTATAGTAATTATATATAAATGACTTAATTATTTGAAAGTTAAATTGTCATGACTTGAAAGACAGAGATACAGCCTGTCGGTGCTTTCTCCCCCCCCCCCCTTAAGAGACTATCAGTGTTTGTCAGATTACTAAAAGTTTAAATGTAAAGATGAAATTAATGGAATGAATTCAATAAAAAAAGGATTGTAATAAGATGTTTAACTGGAATAATAAAGCATTTTATATTAACCTATTAAATATACAATTCCATTTATGACAAAATTTGGATAACCCATAAGTGAAGAATTTTCATTGAGTAAGATACAAAGTGAGTATTAGAAATATCAACGAGCTTCCAATAAGCACTATTTAGATTAAGCCTATATTAGGCTTACTTAAACAAAATATAAGCTTAAGTAAGCTTATATTTTGAAAATACATTTCTTTTTATATATTTATTTTTCTTGGGAGATATTTCTGACGATACATATTATTTTAAGAGCTAAATTTACATTGTATCTCAAATTTAAAAGTTTTGTTATTTAAATTTTATATAATGCTTGAACAGCTATTCAAAATCCAATACTTTTATTTTGAACCTATGATCAAAATAATCAATTGAATTAAAAACATATTTAATGAATTCAATCTAAAAGTAATGGAAAAAAAAACTCATATGATGTGCTAATAGAGTACATAAAAATTTTAAAAGTTTGGTTAAACAATTAAAGAAAATGTGAAATTTTAAAAGAAATGAAAATATTAAAATGCATATCAAAAGACACTGTCTAATAGGTTCAACTTGGCTCAGTTCAAAATGCTAAGTAACTAAACCATGAATAAAATTATGTGAAGAAAAAGTAACTTAGCTGCAACATTGGCAATAATATATGTGATTAAACAATAGAACAAGCTTCGAAAATAAATTTATTATGATAAAAAGGAATTTTTTGTTTGTAATAGGAATCAAAATATACTTTAAAAAAATTTCGTCGATTTTATGATTTCAGTTGGCAGCATGTGATATGCATGCGATTTGATCTATATTTGTACACATATTTATTATATATGTGTTTCAGTATTTTTTTAACAATATTTTTTTTTTGCTGCTGCTGCTTTTTGCTTGCAATAAATCAAGTATAGGAAAAAGAAAAAAACGATAAAATAAATATAACTTCAGAGGTTTTTTAAATAGAGAAAAAATAATTTTTGTGCTGTGATTTTTTCAGAAGTTATGGCAAAAGAATTAAAATTGTTTTAGAATCATTTTACTGTCATTAGGTGAGTGTAGAAACCTTTTAATAGTGCTGCCAGTTTTATATAGAGAGATTATAATGCTTAATAAAACATGATTTCATAATGTATGAATGTATTGATTATTGTTATAAATTTAAAGATGTAGAACTTTAGTCTAAAAATGTTGATACATCTTAATTGTAATGGATTGTTATTAACCTCTTCAAAAAAGTACTAAAGTGTATAAATCAATTCCTCTTATTGTCTAAAATTTTCAGTATTTATATTGTGGGAGCGTTAAATAGCAATTTAGTGATTTCATGTGAATGTTAGTGACCTTGACGTGAAGTATATAACTGTATGTCAAATTTTTAATTCTATTTTTTGATGTTTAGGTACTATATATCATTTAGTTTATAAAATAAACATAAATTTTGATATTTAAATCTTCTTATGTTTTTTAAATATACTTTCACTATTTAGATACTCTTATTATTTTGGACATGTTTTGAATTTCTAAGAAGTCTACAATATTCTAATTAATCAATTAACTGAAGAAAGTATCTTCTGTTATATATATATACAAGAAACCATATTAGTTTCTGTTAATCAAGACATTAACAGTTGAAGTTGTAAAATTTTTGTGTTGCTTCATGTTTTTACAGTGTATTATAATTTTTTGCTACATAACTCACAACTATGGCTTTTAAGAATTTAGTCTTTATTATCTATGTTTATATGGTCAAAATTTTTTAAATTATACAATATTCTAAAAATGACTTTTTTTTTCTCAATAATTTATATTGGGAAACATACAACTCAAAATTTTAGATTTCATATCTAAGTAATTTTGCAAATATTGAAACATTTTAAGTATTCTCAGTCTCAAAATTTAGCATTTAAGGGCAGGTGGGCAGTGCCATTTTCATTTTAAAGCTTTATTCCCCATCCTTGCAGTTAATTACAAGTATTTTTTGAATAAGTTATTTCTTTAAGTGAAGTGGCTATCAGCTTTTATTATTTAAAGCACATATATATTTATTTTCCCTGTTAGAGTTATCACTATTGTCTAATATTTAAAAAGCTGTTTCTTTGAAGATTAAAATTAATTTTTATACATTTTTTTAAACTTATGAGCTTTGCTATATAACTGATTTTATTATTGTTATTATTTCTTTAATTTGGAAACATTTATAAGTTCCTAAGACTCATAATATTTTGAAGTGATGACAAACTTGCAAAAATAATATTTTGAAAAATCGGATTTGTGCATGTATTAGTGTTTTTATTACAAATATTCCAAATAAAACAAGACACCCTTATTGTGTTAAGAAATATTATCGTAGATACTGAAAATAAAATCAATGAAATATGAATTTGTGCTACGAATATTTCTTCTAAATTACATCAATTTGAACTCGGAATAAATTAGAAGAATTTTAATTAGAATTTTTATTTTAATTTGCGTTATTAGCTCTTTTAAGAAGCATATTGTAATAAATGTTATTCATATTTTATGAAAATGCAATATTTTGAATCAGAAAAGTATATTTAATCCTATTGAATTAATATATTTTGCTGCATTTTTTAAGTTGGGAAATAATATATTTAAAAATTAACACACTATAAACATCCTATGTTATTTTCTTATGCCTTTATAAATTGTAAAAGCATTTTTTTTCCTGCTTTTTATTTTTATTGACATTATTTCAAATCGAAGTTTAAAATTCAGAGCAATGCTTTCATAGATGTGTACTTTTAGAATTAATGTAGGTTTAAAATATATTTTTAAAAAAACCTTCGAACTTAATTTAAAAAAATAACATTGCACTTTGACTTGTCTTTTTTTTGTTAGAATCAATGGAAGTTTAATATACATAAAAAAGTCAATGTTTACTTTTAATATTATCATCTTCAAAAAAAAATTTATTTGGAAAAAAAAATGCTTTAAATATTGTTTTCTTAGTTTATCCTCATGTGACCATGAATCAAATGGTTGAAAAGACAAATAAAAAAAAATAGTTGTATATACTTTCTATTTCTTGTCATTTTAAATTAAGAGATAGCCTTTTGTTTATATTCTGTATTGCTTTAACCCACCAGCTGCTTATCCCGTGATTTCCTTGGGTTGGCAATCAGTCCATTTTATATTGCATCCATTTTTCATGATTTAGGGTGTATATCTTTACTGTTACATATTTTTATCATATTATAATCATGTAACACATTGTATGTTCACTTTGTTTGAAAATTATTTAAACTTATTTACAAACATCGCATCTAAATAGTGATTTTAAAAAATTATGCAACAAGAGGGTTAAACTAGAATTAAAACAATATGTAAACTCTAAACATCTGAATATAGTTAAAAAAATTTAAGACGAGAAAATATTATCAGGCTGTAATATTGGCAATTTCTTTTGCTGTCACTTATAATGACTTTTGTTACTAATTATTGAGAAAAGAATTCTATGAATATTTGGAAATTATACCATGCTTTGCAAATATAATGAAACGATTATAATGATTAACTATACTTCTTTCTATTCAGTATTAAAATATTTCCTTACTTGAAATTTAGCTTTCCTTATCTTAAGTGTCTTGCTAAAACAACAGTTTAATATATTTTTTAATTATTCATAAGGTTGACATTATTAAAGTTTTATTTTTATAACAAATTTTATAATACATATATATATATTATTTTAGGCCTATAATTTGCATGTCAATGGGGCCTTTCATTGTACGGTGAGATACCGCCAGTTATATAATTTGTATGACCAGTTACGAAGAGAATTTGGTCCAAATAGTCTTCCTCCATTCCCTCCCAAAAAATTATTGCCCTTGACTCCTACACAAACAGAAGAAAGAAGAGCGCAGCTAGAAAAATTTATTCAGTTGGGTTAGTAAATATAGTGTTGATTTTTTTAAAATATATATAATTTTCCTTATGATACATATTGTATATACTTTGTATGAATTATATGCTTTATTATTACATATTATACTTTATACAAAAATAATTTTAAAATGTTTGGTTGATTTATTGACATTAATCAATCTAATTATGTTAATTTTTAACATACTAGTTAATTAATAGGTTTCTTCAACTTTCTGTTATGATTCATTTTCTGCCAGAATAAAATTATACTTTATTTTCACTTGAAATTTTTTTTTCAAGCTCATAAACAAAAAATTTTTACCCTAATTAATGATGAATAAAAGGAATTTGATTTTTTTAACATAATTATTTAAAAGATTTTATTGAAATGTTTCAAGATAATTTCATGATGACATAAATATTTAAAATTTTAAGACATCTGGAAGAAGAATGTTTTTGCAGCCCCAACTACTTCTCTACTGAACTTTGCTTGAGATTGAGACCTATAATTTAAGAAAGCTCTGGAATTTTTAAATCATTTTTTTTCCTTTATTATTTTACCTGGCAAAATTTTCATTACTGATCAAATTTTTTTTGCTGTTATAAAGGGAGATAAAATTACATAATTCGTATGGAATGAATGTTATTATTGAAAAAGGAAGTATAATAATAAAATTGGAGAAATGTTGATTGCTAAAGGATGATTAATAATTAATCTTATCTTATATGTTTTCTATGCTGAGTACACATAGTTCAAGTAATTCTAATCTGATGGATTTAATAATAAATAAATAGCTGAATATTTGTTATTAAAAATAATTTAAATAAATATAATGTAAATAGTAAGCTGTAATGTGCGTACTGCTATTATTACTTGAAGTCCTTTTTTAAATGTTATATTATTGAGGGTTTCATAAACATTTTTTTATTTATTTTCATTTCTACAGTTGTAGATATTTTATAATAATAATTTTTTTCCTTCTGCAGTTAGTCAAGACCAACGAATTGCAACAAGTGATGTATTCACAGGTTTTCTTTTATCAGCACAACAAGAGACACAAAATGCAAAAGAAGAAATTGTGTCTCTTGATATTCATCTTATGAACTGGCAAAAAATCACAGTTCGGGTTTCTTCCCTTGCTCGCACTTCTACTGTAATGGAGGTAATTATTTAGAATTATTTTAGTTTTCTAAGTAGTGTATATTTTTTAAGTACATTTTTTAACAATTAGTTAGTGGAAATTATTAAAAAATTGCCAATATATATTCATTGGGATAATTAGTATTTAAATTTCTTTTTAAATTTTTGTTAATAATTTCTCATTTATTCTCTTTAAATAAGGATTCTAATTGAGAGGGAAAAATCAGCTTCTCATGTAATTGGGAAAAAGAACACACACCATTTTTCACTTATTAGACACTTATGCCTTTTCTTATTTGTGTATTTGCTGATTAATTTCTATCTCTCATACACATTCATGTGAAGAGAGACTATTAAAACTCCTCATAGATTCATGCTGCTGAAGAAAAGTTTTATACACAATTTTGTTCTCAAACTAATATAGTATGAAATCAGGTGACTAAACTAATGGCTGTAATTATAAAATAAAAAAATGTAATTAATTTTTATTAGATTATTTATTTTTGTCAGACTGTACGAGAAATTTTAATGCTTTACATTTTACTAAATTAGTAAATATAAAACAAATAATATGAAAACATTGTTAGTATCACATGATATATTTTCAATATTTCAGAATCATTTCAATAAGTAATTAGATTATTGACATTTTCATATGGTGAGAAAAGAAGTATTATTAACACTTTAACAAAATTATTGAAAAATGTTAGACATGTATTTTTTTTGGTATCTAATAAAAATATTACAGTTATTAAATAATATTTAAAAAATAATTTATTTGTTGTTTGCAGCATATCAAATCACTGAGAGATTTCCAACTAAATTCAAAGAAATAATTAATCAACAGTTTTGGTGAATGTTATGATTTGTTCTTGAAAATTTGAATTTATATGTTGCTTGAAATTGTAGCAGTGCCCATTTAATGTTAAAAATAACACTATCCTATACCATATTTCTTACAATGAAAGTTGTACTGAAAAATGGCAATATCACTAAGCTGATGTATTCATTGTTTATCAAAGAAAAAAATTTTAATTATTAAATAAAAAAAGCATAAATATTTATTTTGTTAATTTTTTTAGTTATTTTTATTTTCTCATATTTGAAGTATATGAAGATAATAATTATAGTTGTTAAGAAATTGAAACTTGAGATTTTAATGAATCTCTGACACATTTTTAATTAGAATCTAGCACATAGATTTTTCTCAGATTTTGAAGTAAATGCATTTGCATACATATGAGAACAACTACTTAAAACATGAGAACAACTGCTGGCTTAAAAGTTCAAAAATATTTTATGCTAAATTCACAAGTGCCCAGCTTCCTTAAAAATTATCCTTTTACTTGTAAAATGAGATAATTTAAAGATTGGGATTGTATTAAAATTCTTCATTTCTTTTGATTCAAAATAATGCATTATGCATATTTATTGAAGACAAAATTCTTTTAAAAATCCTTAGTATTTGTTCATGTAGAAAATATAAATTTTATATACCATTTATTTGACTATATTTTCTTTGAATGTAAAATAAGTATTGCATCTAGTTCTCATATAATTGTATTGTAATTGCTAATTATTAAATAAAATAGTTGCCATCATTACTATGCATTAGATTTCTAAATATTTTGTATTTCTTTTTCAGGCTGTTTGCAGTGCTTTAAAACTGGATGAAAAATATACATCATACTTTTGTATATATCTTGTTAGTAAATGTAACAATGATTTATCTGGTATGTATAATAATTTATCATAATAAATTTATTATATAGTCTAGCAATATTATGAAATGTAACTTTTAATAATTCTGTTTTCATAGTGGAGAGGCGATTACAGGATTTTGAGTCTGCTTATCTTTCTTTGAAATCAGCTGGCAATAATCATTTCCTGGTTATACGAAAAAGGTAGAATCAGTTTATTATTTGAATGAATAAATTTTCATTTGTTTTTTACAGAAATAAATATTTTATACTCATATTTTTTTATTTCATAAATCCTAAACTTCTACATTAAGTTCTAATAAATAAACAATTTTTATGTGAAATGGTATATTTTTGAAACAAAAGTGTAATGTGCTTTGCACTTTAGAAATACGTGATATTTCTAAGCAAATAGACTGTACATGAATTTGCAAACAAATTGATAGAGATAGATGATGAAAATAGATGCAAATATTTTAGAAAATAATCCATAATCTTCTTTTTTTTTTTTTTTTCTTTCTTTTTACAGTTTTCTAAAAGTTGAATAAAGAAAGAATAAGGAGAAAAAATTGCTTTATAGTTTAGATATGCACACAACATTTTCAAATTGGATCAAGCATTGATTATTTGAAAGCTATACACAATTTTTAAGATAATTTTTTAGAACTTTTATTTATATTGTGAATTGCCTAATTTTATATTTAGTTAAAAAAGGCAAATAATATAGAATTAGAAACTTAAAAAAAAAATTTTTTTTTAGTCTTTATTTTGTACAAATTTAATGCACTGTAAAAGGCAATACTTTTCTAAAGAAAAATCTTAATTTTTTAAGTTGTAAATTAAGTTTTCAATAACAAAATAAAATTGCAATGCTTTTAATTTATAATAATTTTCTAATGAATTCTATAATTGGATCATATACATTATTGCATGTATCAGATTTAAAGAATAGTTTATTGTGCCGTACATTGTTTTAAATACTTGTTGTTTTTGTCTTGTGCATGAACTATTCAATGTGTGAAATTGCTTATATGAGAAATTTTGCTAAATTAAATACCTATATTTTTATATTAAATTTTAATAGTTTTTTATATTTGATTATTGAATTGTAACTATATTATATGTTGTATCAAATTCATAATATTAGATTGTTTACCATCTTTAATTTGTAATAAGGATACAGAAAAGGTTTTGCTGACAGTAAGATAATTAAGATAATTTAATTCACTGAATAAAGTCACAATTAAAATGTGTGAAGAAATACACACTTTTATTACTCAGTCTCAACTGAATATAAATTATAACAGTATAATACCTGAAATAGCAGATATTTTACTGCTCACTAAGTTATTTTTCACTCTGTAATTTAACTTACTTTTAAACTGAGTCTCAGAATACTCTGAGACTTATTACTTATTTACTTATACTTTTGCTAGATGAAAAATCTATATTTCTCTTAGTTTCCCATATTTCAAGAATGAAATTTTATCCAGCCATGAGACTTTGCATTTTCCTGTTAAACAATAATATTTTGCTTAATTGTTAAAAATTTTGTGAAGTCAAAATTACTGCAATTGTATTTATGCTGATTCAATGACAGTGTGAACTTGCTTTCCTAGTTCTTACTGTCTTAATTTTTTTCCTAGTAGAACAGCTATATATTTGTAATGATGAATCCTAACTGTGCTGTTCTAAACCATTCAACAACAATTTAATAATTTTTGTTATTCTTGATTATCTATTCATTGATGAATTTCCAACTAGGCAGCTGCCTTAGGCCACTAGCCTGAGAGGCAACCATAATCAGGTTAATAATAATATATATATAATATAATATAATATAATATTGATAATCAAATGAATTTGTAACAAAATAAGTACAAATTTTAAGAATTATTAAATATTTAGATAATATGTACACTTTATCAAATATAATTGATTTGACAGGTTAAATATTTCATTATTTTCATTTCATTCTTAGACTAGGAAACCAAACATTTCATTGATATTGTGTGTAAGTCATGATGTCTAAAATCACAAAAGACAATCAAAAATCAATGCATATTAACAAAATTAATGAATTAAGAACTGTTAAAGTAAAATAAATTATTGATATTTTTTAAATTTACTAAAATGGGAAATTAAATTGGTAATATTTAAAGAAGCTTTATAATGTATTTGATTTAGAACTCCATAATACCTGAATCAGCCATTATATGCATTTGAATAACAAGTGAAAAGGTTTAATAATAATAATTGAAGGGTATATTAATAATAATTTGATGCTTGAATTTGCATGTATAGAAAAATATCATGTTTCTATTTTCTTGATTCATATATATGTATATATATATTTCATGAAGTGTGCATCTTTTACTTGCAACAGTTTTTTATGAATTTTTTTTTTATACACATAGTTATTGGGAATCTTCTTATGAAGAAGAATTACTGGAGGATAAAATTTGCCTGAATCTCTTGTATGTACAAGCTGTCAGTGATATTGAAAGGGGCTGGACTCGAGCTGATGGTGAATCCAGGAGGAAACTTGTTGCTTTACAAGCAAGAGGGTCTAAGAAAGAGGTAAATTGATTTTTATAATCTTTTAGGGAACAACAAATTTATACCAATAAATGTTGATCCATAATAATCTCTGATTAATTATAAAATTTTATAAATAACTTGATTTCATTGTTAGCAAAATAAATAAATCGTTAGTTTGATTTTATTGTTGGAAAACATGGGATGTATTTTTATATGCATAATAGGCTATTGAAGCTCAATGCCTTTTATTTTGAATGTGCTAAAAGATGTACCCACCTAAACAGATAATCCTGTTCTCAATATCTTGGATCTGACTATCACAGATTAACTTGCAAAAATTTTAGTGGAGAATTACACGCACATTAACAGAGGGGGGTGGCATTATTTGTAGCACAGTTTAAATACTTTAAAGTGTGTTACAAAGTATTTTGTGTATATGTAAAAATATAATACAAATATTTGTAAAAATATATTACTTTGTTTAGGAATATGAGCTATTATTTTCAATTATGAGAAACTATTGATAAAATATGTATATTAATGAGAAAAAAATGTTTGCCGAAATAAATATAAGGTAACTAATGCTCAAGTTAGCAAATCTGCTGTTAATAATATTAGATGATATATAACAATATTAAATTTCTTTTGGTAAACTTTTGTTTATCAAATAATATGCAAAATATCTTGACTACTAATAAAATAGCATACATGTCTGTTGATGCTATGTTTAAAGCAAGAGCTATTAAATTTAACACTGTATCATTTTATATATTTTGAAAGGTTGAATTATGCACTTCAGAATGATTTTTATAAACAATATTTGGTTTAGAAGTTTGATGAAAAATATTAAAGAAACTTTTAGCCTTTTCAACTTCATCTTCCAGCGGTAACACCAAAGAAAAATGTTTTGCTCACTTTTCATGATTTAAAAAATTATCTTTGGAATAATACCAATTTTGTCATTATTAGTTACTAACCGCCTTTGGTGACCAGCTGGTTCGCCATGAGTAATGGATTCTAAAATTTTCAATTAAATCACATATTCATTAGCCTTGAAGCAACTCTGGGCATTGATTGGCCTGAAATTAATATTTTCTTTAAGATGATGGACTGAAAGTTCTAAAAGAACACATTTTCCTAATAATATTCCTTAATTTTATAAATCAGTCAGTTTTAATGATTGATTTAGAAGACTGATTAATGTAGCAACTTTTATTTAAAATATTAATCAAAATATTTTGTAAAATATGGCTCACAGAGCAAAGTATGAAGAAATCTAAAATTCATTATTCATAAAGGCATTGTTTGACTCAAACTACATAAAATACAATTATTTACTTCATTTAGATCAAATTATTAGTATTAAACAATATACATGCTTATTAATAATATTTTACAAATTGGCCATTGGAAAGGAATTTGAATGCATATCCCGTATAAATTCAATCCTGTATAAATAAAGATAATTTATTCAATTAATGATTTAAATATTGCAAACGATCATAGAATCCTTTGTCTTGCATTTTTTAAAGAAAATATCACATTTTATATTTATTTTATTTTATCCAGTCACGTGCTAAAAGTTGCCTTTCTTAACTTTTAATTTGCGATGATAGTTTTTTTTTTTTTTAATTTGAGCTTCTGTCAAAATGATGGCAACACGATGATAAAACCTAATTTTTTCCCTTTGATGTACTCTTGCAGATTTTATAGAAATCTTAGCTTTGCATCTATTTTTTTAGAAACTATCACATTTTATAATGAAAAAAAATATTGAATTAATGATACATATATTGCAAATGATAATAGAAATATGCCATTATGTCTGGATTCCAATGCATATCCTGTCTAAATGTGATCAGGTTTACTGTAAAGAAGATTTATTGAATTAATTATTTAGATATTGCAAACGATCATGGAATCCTTTGCTTTGCATTTATTTTTTTAGAAACTATCACTTTTTATATTTAAGTTATTTTATCCAGTCCTGTGCTGAAAGTTGTATTTCTTTAGATTTGATTTGCGATGATAGTTTTTTTTTATTCGAACTTCCGGCATTCTAGTCATGTGATAAAAACATGGTTAAAATATTTCTTAAAAAATTCGTTAAAAATAGAAGCTTACATTATAAATTTAAAAAACTGACACTGTTAGAAAGCTAATTTTTTAATCTTTAAATTGATATAAAAATCATGTTTGTGTAACGGTATTTTCAGAAGTTATAGTGGAAAAACGTCGAAATTTCGCTTAAATTTTAATTAATTCAAATTTTAATTAAAAATTCGAAAAAGTGCTCCAAGGTGCACATTCCCGACCTCCAAGGTATACATGTACCAAATTTGGTAGCTGCAGGTCCAACGGTCTGGCCTGTAGAGCGCTAACACACACACACACACATTGAGCTTTATTATAAGTATAGATGATACCCTTTTAATCTTAATAATTATTCAACATTTGCATGTTTATATTACAATAATTCTCTGAAGTGTCTTTCATTATTTTTATATATATTTGTTAACATACTTCTTTAGTTTTGTTGAAAGTATGTTTTCCAAATGCATTTTTTTTTCCCCTCAGTTTTTTCGATGAATTCCTCTGAGATGGAAAATCGTCTAATAAGTGCAAAGATGATTGTAATTGTAAATTCTTAAGTTGTATATAAATAACTTTTGTCAAATTGATATACAGGGTTTGGAGTTCAGATATTTGAATGTGTTTTCTTATGTCAAATGAATTAAAGTTTATTCTTCCTTCAATCTCAATTACCATCCCAAAATAACCCTAGTATTACTTCAAAACAGGAAGTTAATATTACTAAACCAAACTCAATGTCAATTAATTGTTTGCAAATAAATCAATAAATATAATACATCATTTTGTATTTATTCACTGATTTTGACAAATGCATACATTTTTACGTGCTGAATTAGAGATAAAAACAAAATATTATTAGCTGAAATATCTTGATAATAATAGTTAATACTAGACACTTGAATAATTTGTGAAACATGTTTAAGTTATTAGGAAATCGTATTTAAAAAAAACACCCTGCATTGTTGCAGAAATTTTAAAAAAATTCTAATTTGTAATCGAACATAATGGTCATGAGGCGTCTCTTTATTACCAATTATTTATATATTAGCTTCATTGTTAATATATAAATAATTGGTTAGTATAAAAATAACTTTTTGAATGAAAAATATGTCACTATGAAAATATCAGATTTATTTTATGCTTAACATAGTTTGGTTTTCATGCTGTATGAGAATTCTTTTTCCATTGCATTTCATATTTATGTTAAATAAGCTCATTATCAAGATTTCAATGTATTTTGATTATTCAAAATTAAATATTTGCATTGAAATAATTTATATATATTTTCTAGTATCTTCAACGGGCAAAGAATCTAAAATTTTATGGCCATATTCAGTTTCGTCCTTGTATTTGTGATTATCCTCAGCCTAATACAACTGTCACAATCAGTGCAGGTGGGAGAGATTTGGTCTTCCACCTGGACTCTGACCCAGTAAGTTTACTTTTTTAAAAAAAATTAAAAGCAAAATTTTCAATTGTTGCTTTCAGCTTTTTTTTTTTGTTTGTTTACCGGGATAATTTGTATTGATGGCTAGTGGCCTCCACCAATTATATTCTTTGTATCACCTTATAAACTTAAATTGAACTGATATTACGGTTAAAATGTGCTTTAGGTCCCCCCCCTCGGCGCATTTTCAAAAAGTCGCCAACTGGCACTTTTTTGCGTAGCGTCTCTCAGAGCCTTCAACTCTGCGTGACAATGCGTAAAAACGCGCCAGTTGGCGACTTTTTGAAAGTGCACCAAGGAGGGGACCTAAAGTACATTTTAACCATTATTACTGTTACAATTATTAGCCCAATTTAGGTTATTTTGATCTATGAGAATAATTTACATTTTCATTTTTGTTATGTGCAAGTCCTGCATTTAATATATGACAGAATAAAATACTGAAATTTATGTATGTATCTCTATATATATATAATATTGTTTTGTTTCCATTTTATTATATTTAAATATAAAAAGCTTCAACATTATTAATAATCTTTTATGCCTATGCTTATATCGCAATTACTGTACTGTCATACTTCATATAATGCAATTTAAAATTTATTTTCAGTATTATGGAAGTAAGATTTCTATATTGAAGGAATTATTTTAATTATATATCCATTTTATATATAAATTATTTTCATTTGCTTAGGCATCGGAGAACAAGGCATATTTTCGTGTAACACGAATCAAATGCTGGCGGATCACTACATCTGTAAGTAATTTTTTTAAATTCCATTTTATATAAAAATTTTTAAGGAGGAAAAAAAAATTTATTTAACTCACTAATTATTTAAAAAAAACTAAATTATGAATTAATGAAGGATCTTACATTATGTGTGCTATTCCAAATCATTCAGATTTTTTTCCTCTTGATTAGTTATGTTTAGAGAACATCAAATAGTTAGTGAAATTGCTGATCATGAATGATATGAAGAAATACATATATGTACTTTCATTACTGATATAGTAGTAATAATTCCTTGAAGTGTAATTCCCTAAACAATTTTGATTATATTAATGTAATAATAATAATATCTGATTAATGCAACATAAAATAATATAATCATGTATATAATCTGATGAAATTTTATATAAGCAGTGCATAGTAAAGTGTCAGTCCATTTATAACTAGTTTATTTGATGTCAAATACTTATAAACATCATATAATTCAGAATTTATTTTGCCAGAAGTGTTTTATATGTTTTTTATTTTTTGGTAGTTCTATTATAATGAAATTGTTTTGTGAAAAAACTTTATTTTATTTTTATTTATTTATTTTTTACAATTTTGAAAGAATTTTCTGAATTTATTTGAAATAATGATACATATTTCTATACATATTCTTTTTAAACATAGGAAAAAAGTATGAGCATTTTATTTTCTTTTTCTAAATTAAAGTTAATTTGAAATTCTATTTACATATATATGTATTTTTAGGAGTTATGAATTTGGCATTTATATGTATGTATATATATATATTACCTTCAGTTTTCTAAACTAAATTTTAAATTTAAAGGCAGTTTCTTAATTTCTAATGAAATTAAATTTTTACTAAATTTATTACAATCAACTGATACGTATTAAATATTTAATTTTGTGATATTTTTTTTGTTTAAATTGAAAATTTTACTAATAAAGTGTTATTCATTCTTTTTTAGCTATCAGATACCAATGACAGTAGCCATACTTCACCAGCCAAATTAAAGCTTGAACTTTCATTTGAATACCTTATGAGTAAGGACCATCTTAGATGGATTTGTATACGTAGTGATCAGGTATTTAGTCACATTCAATAATTAAAAATAGCAATTTTGTTTTACTATTGTGTAAAATAATATGCTTATTTAAAATGCCCCCACTTTTTTTTAAAAAAATTCTAACTTTTTAAATTTAATAATTGAATTTTTTTTTTTTTTTTTTGTACTGCAATGTCAGTAATATACTGTATTCACTTCTTATAATTTTCAAATACCTATCAAATATATTTTATGAACTTTCATATAAATGATTGTGTTGGAAGTATTGACCAAATATCTAGTTCTCTCTATAATACTATTATTATCATTATGGAAAGTATGTTGGTATTTTATTTCAAATAATTACTGGTAAATAATAAATGGTATATAAATATTTGCTTTAATAGAATACTTATGAAAGCTGTAATAGATTGCAGCAAGTTTCATTCTATTTAAAAATTTCATTGTAAAAAAAATTAGTCAATTAGAAATATGGGAATTAAGTTCTAAAAGTTTGAAAAAAAAAAAAAAAAAAAAATCTGAAACTTGCATATTCATTGATTACCAATTCCATTTTGTTTAAGTTTATAATAAAAGACACATTTTTCATAAAAATGCATATCATTTTTATAAAGATAGAAAAGCATCATTTGCACTATTTTCTTGAAAGTGTAATCTCCTTCATATTATATTGCTATAAATATTTCTTCTTATAATGTGTGTGTTTCGCTAATAGCTTTTTCATTACCATCTTCATCATGCTTCAGTTGTATTTTATAAAAAATTGTGGGTTGTTAAACTGTTAATATATTCAATCATAAAACTTCCATCATCATGGAGAATATTAAACAGTTATTATCTTCCTTTACAGTTGTCATGTGTGCTAGCATTTTTTTATGAAATTGATTTGGCTTGTAGTTGCTGGAACTTCAATAAATAAGATTTTGAGAAGCATTACAAAAAAAAAAAAAAAAAAAAAAAACCCTTAGTTTATAGAAATATATAGAAATTATTTGTTGGATTTAAGATAATGTATAACATAAAAATTGTTATTCAAAATTCTGAACTTATATGCAAGGAAATTTATCAAATAAATCAAACAAAAGAAATTGATTGATAGTAAAAACCTCAGTGAAAGATATTATTTTCTGACATCAGACACATTTTTTCATTATTTTTTTTCCTGATATTTATTTTATTATCAATTAATAAAATATAATTATTCATTATAGTTTTTGCAATTTAAAAGTAAAAGTGGCAAATAAAATTACTTGTAGGTGAAATATAAAACAGTGTTTTGTTTCCCCTGCATGAAATAGGTTAATATAAAATATATATTTAGTGTAGTTTAGTTTTTAAAATTAATTCTTATAAATATATGATTAAAAAATTCTTTTGTTTTCTATTGAATTTTCCCATATTTTAATGTATTATGTTAGTCCCTTTGATATTGTTTAAAGTTTTGCATTTATTGTAATTAATTAAAGTATTAATTTAACTCACTTGGATGGATTTAGATAAAGGTCTCTGTGTCCTTTAGATTTTATGTAGATTTAAATAACAAGCTATCCAAATTTAAAATAAAATAACATCATATTAAGTTAATGTTTAAGTGACATGAATAATGGAAATTGGAAATTAGCCAATGTGTTGGAGCTTATATTGGTTTAGGGAATAAGTTTGAAATCAGTGACCAAATTGCATCAAATGATAAATACACCAAGAGTATTAAATTCAACAGCTCAGGTTAAATAACTAGAGTTTAAGCTTAAATGGCAGTAACAACAATTACAAAAAATCCTTTTTAGATAATTACAGATTTATTTCAAAAACATAATAAAAGTAGATAATACTGACATACTTGATATTTATTCCCTGCTGTAATCATTCTTCCATAAAGGCTACCTTGCTCACAGTAATTAATTTCAAAAATTCTTAGTCAATCAAGAAATTTTTCATTTATGTTTGCCTGCATTATTCCAACATTTTGAAATACTTTCATATGTCAGTTTTCGAGTATTTTCAGTCCTTTCTGTAAATATTTTTAAAACTCAGACATTATAATCGCTGAATTTTTATTTCAAGTTAATCTGCATTTTATCTGGTATGATCTTTATTTACATTTTATCAAGCATTGATTATATATCTCTATAGAAAAATAAGACAATAAAGAAAAAATTTCTTTTAGGGTTTAAATGATGCTTTAAATCTGGATTAAAATTAAGTTTCAAGATTTTTTACTTCATCTTTTGTTATACATGCAATTATTTATTATTTGTTTCAAAGTTATTCATTATGGGCTGCATGTAGCCCATGTTATTGAGATTTTGGTACATTTATATTTAATATATTTAAAATCTCATAAATGAAATATCTTTTCCTTATAGAAGAAACATCTTTTGTATAAAGTGACATTTAAAATTGTAATTTTTATTAAAAATGATAAAACTTTCTTAAATTTATCATTTGCTATGCTTTGTTGAAAATAATGACCTTTTAAAATATTTTATTATCCTTAATCTCCTTACAATATATGTTTTCAACTGTCATCTTTTTCATATTTTTTAAAAATTATTTTGTAATATTCTTTTTTTTAATGTATTATTAGCATTATTATGAAATGATTTAATCCTGAAATCTTTCCGTCTTTTTAAAACCGTATGTTCCGTTTCAACATGTATATTATAGATGTGTTATTTATTTATTAGTTTCCTAATTAATATCTATATTTTAGGCTATTTTGATGAGTGTTTGTCTGCAAGGAATGGTAGATGAACTTCTTTCTAAGAGGCATGGTGTTAAAAATGAAGATAAATTTGAAAAAACTAGCCGAAGGGGCTCTTGGAATTATATGAAAAGAGATGGTAGCAGTCATCAGATTTCTTCTAACATAGGTCGATCTGTTTCAACTGATGGAATTGTTCAGAATGCCAATGTAAGTTTCATTTCATTTCATTTTTGTTGTAAAATTACTGTTTCATTATTTGGCAATTATAAGTAATAGTTTGATTATCCCCAATATATAAAACAAGTGATGCAATGGATTGTTCTAATTATGGTGGCAATAATTTGTTACCATTTATAAAATTTTGTCTTACATCTTATACAAAAGACTGGCACAATATATAGATCTTCAAATTGGAAGTTATTGATGTGGTTTTCATTTGGAAAATTCCACTAGAGATCAGATTTTTGCACTTGAGCAAATTCTGGAAAAGACCAGAGGATTTGCTACTATTACAGATAATTTTTTATAGACTTCAAATAAGCTTTTGATAGTATAAATAAAAACTGCTTGTAAGAAGCTCTGGCTGAATATCAAATACCATCTAAACTAATTAGACTTGTAGTTGCATGTCAAAAGTATGGAACTATTAATAAAATTCTTAGGATCTTTATCAGAAGAAATTAGTGTCAATAATGGAGTTAGGCAAGATGGTTCTTTATCCTGTCTTCTTTTTAATGTTGCTTTAGCGGAAGTCATAAAAAAATTCAGGAATTAATATCAGAAGCAATATATTTTCAAAATCAACACAAATTTTGGCCTATACAGATTATATTGACATCATTTAAAGAATTGTTCTGCATTAAAAGATGCTTTTCTTTCTTTAGAGCAAGTTGCTAATAGCAGCCAGATATTATAAAATTCATAAAAATAAATTGGACGAACTGAGTAACTCATATAATTAGAATGGATAATGATTCTATGTTTATGTCTAATAGCAATTTTTATATTTAAAGCATGCTCTCATGAATTCTTATTTACAACTTTTCAGAGAGAAGAAACCAATAATATTATTGGGCGATCCAAAGGCCAAGTTCGAAAAATAACTGTAAGTTTATTTTGTTAAATACACTAATAGATTTTTAATTGCTCTGCTTTCTTTTTTAATGTTGCAAAAATATTCAAAAATGAATTTTGACAATTACAATAAAATTACTTATTTTATTGTAAGGATGTTTTTTACCAACATTTCCTAATAAAATATTTGGAATTATCTTTAATTTTTAAATATTAGTTGCCATTGGTGACCAGCCTATTCCTTAGCACTTATGGATGTTTAATTTTAGTTGAATTTGTTAAAAATATCTGATGATGATAATTTCCTATTACCAAAGTATATTTCATTCTAACTGATAGGCATTTTAAATATAATAGTAATCTTTTTTTTTTTTTTTTTTTTTTTTTACATGATGGAACTTAGTGGCATCAAATTATACAAACTGTCTACATCAAATACAGAGAGTTATATGATTTTATTGTATTAAATGCAAACTAGACATTATTGCAAAAAAAACTTTACATTCTTATTTTTGATCAAAATATACAATCATTTTGTAACATTAAAAAAGTTGTATTTTATATTTAGCAGTATGTTAACTAGTTAAAATAAATATGCTGTGACACATTTAAAAAAGAGTGCATACATAAAAGTCAGATAATAAAAAATTGACAAAACATTGCCTAAATATGTAAGCATAAACAGTAACTTTATTCCTTGAGTTTTGACATTTGGTAAAAAATAAAAATGCCTCAAATTTTTCTGTAACCAATATTTTTCCAAAATCTGTATGAAATGTATATAAAAAATAATTTTGAGAATAATAAAATCAATAAAAATGTTTACACTCTTATTTTAATAAGAATGTAAACATTTTTTGGCAATAATACCTTTAAAAGTATCATCGAAAAATGCAAAAATTATGTTTGAATTTTAATAAATTAAGATTTAAAGAAACAGATTAGATTTCTGTTTCCAAAACTCATACTGTGCACAGGACAACACTAACAATGGCACAATACATATTCTTCATTATTATTAGTAGAAGTATTAATGAATTTGGGTAGAAACATAACAAATTAAGTGATTTATAAGCAAGTACTTTTTATTTATTGAATTTCTAATATTATGTATGCTTATTCTTCTTATTTTTTTTAAGGAGAAGTTTTCTTCAAAGCATGGAATTAAAAATGGCCCTTCATCCCCAAAACCTTTAGTTGAAAATGATGCATTTGAAGGAATTGGAGATGATGATTTGTGAAAATAATATTCCAGTTTTTTACATTTTCCAAGATATGTTGTTTTATGCTGTCTAAGTATGTCCACAGTCAGCATACTTCAAAGAGGAAGACTATGAATTTTTTTAAGGGTTAAAATACTCACAAGTGAATCTTGAAATATTTTTCTTTTAAAATTTTTATATTAAAAGAATCCATTGTTATACAACTGTAGAAATCTAACTGTTTTGAGTTGGTTTTAAATCCAACTTTCTGAACAGTAATAATGACGAGTTTAGAGGAACAATATTGAGTGTGCATTGTATGACACAAGTGCATTAATTGTTGTACTTGAATTATTTGTTTTATCCTAATATCAGATTTTTAATATCTGTTACTTTTTGTGAGAAATGTGGGATTTTAGGTATTATAAGTTTAAAGATAGAAATGTACATGCAGTTCTTGAAATTTTAGAATTTTATTCTTTTATGTCATTATTTAAAAAGGACAAGAAGTAAGATTTTATTTTGATATTATTAAGAAAATTACCACTAATGAATTTTGTGCAGTTCTTTTTAATATATTAGTGTGTTATTAAAAATATTGAAATCTTGCATTGTGTGTTGTCATCTCGCTATTTAATATTCTTATAAGAAAAATTTAAAAAGAAATCATTATCTGTTATGTTTTAAAGCTTTTGTTGTTGTTTTTTATAATAAGTGTTTTTGTTTGTATGAAGAAGGGTGTTTTTTTTGTTTTGTTTTTGTTTATTACACTTGGTTCATCTTTTGTTAATAAAAGAAAAATGAACTGACAGATTAAAGATGAAGAAATATAATTTGGAAAATTTCTTTGCGAGATGGAAGTAAATCAAATAACTATTATTACAATAAAATTTTGCTATAGTGAGCCCTGATTGTGCTGAACTTTCAGTTTTTTTCTAATGTGTATATTTAGCTCTTATTTACATAACTTTGCTTTCATATTTTCTAAGTATAAAGCAATGTCAATATAATTCCACAAAACATCCTTTTTAATTAATATGTCCTTTTTTTACCCTTATCATAGAAAGTGAATTAAAAAAAAAACTTTTGAATGTAGGATACCCTTTAAACTAAAAAGAATATTTTACAAGCTCATAATGCTAGATATTTATGTTAAAATAGAAGTAAATTTGCATCAGCATATAAAGATTTATTATTCGAATCTTGTCTTTGTATCTGTGCTGTCAGATATTTAAAATGAACAGAAAAATTTTTGAATACATAATTTTGATTTTGAAAATTTTATTTCGTTATCAATTATTTGATGTGTTACAGATTGCATGGGATTCTGTCTTGTACAACTAACTATGCACAAATGCATTGGATATAATACTAATCCATCAAAATATGAGTTTTACTGCATTTTTAAAGATTTTTAATTGAATATTGTGAAACTTCTATAAGTAAGTGAAAAGAAAATTAATCCATTAAAAGATGATTGGCAAACTGCTTTTGATGCATTTGAACTCTCAAAAATTTTGTGTTCAGCAATAACTTCTTGGAAGTATGTCAAATATTCATGATCCAATAGAAAGAAAAGGGACTAACTAACTTTATAAACAGTTCTCTGTTTTATCTTTATTTATTCTATTGCATGAATAAAATCGTCAAAAAATATTTGAATATTTTTGAAAAATAAAGTAATCTTGAAATATAGCTACTGAGTTATTTATTTTCTGTTGATATTTTGAAATGTAAATTTTTAGTGAAATTTATTTATTTTCTTTAAAATTTATAATTTTAGGAAAAAACAATCATAAACAGTAACCAGGCAAAAATACAACTTCATGCATTAGTACTTTGTGGAAAGCTTTTGTGTGGTGAATACTTGCTTAATGGTGTTACATTGTATTTAATTTTTAAAAAATTAAATTATTTACTATTGAGTGCTAATTATAAAATGGAATATTAGATAGTGAGATGTTTGGGTTATTATTAAGTATGAAAATATAGCTAAACATTCCATTGATTAAATATAATTCATAAAAGAAGGATTTTATAATTAATTATTTGTAAATTACTAAAAATAATGATGAATGGATTTGTGTGGAGCATTTAAATGTTTCTTCACAGATATCGTGCAAATGTTTTTAATAAAAGTTTCTATCTGTATGTTTCAAAAGTAAATAATGAAATATGTGTTATAACTTGTGTATTGTATTTTTTTTTTTTTTCCTTTTTTAATAAATGAATAATATTTTGTTTTATATGGCCTTCTCTACTTACGAAACATACATGTATGGAATAGTTTTGTACAAAACTTTGTTAAACTCTTTCTCTTTGTAATAAAGATAATTTTAATTTCCCTCAATATTTGTAGTGTTCATTCAATTTTTTTTTTTCAAATAAAGCATCAGACTGCGATGGATATAAATCCACATTATTTTAATAGCTTTATATCTACTTTGTTTATAATCCCCTTGATACATCCTAATGGAATCAAGTCCTATAATATCATTAACTCAAGAGCTGGCTTTTCCCCCCTTTAATTGAAATTTCTGGCTCATAATATATGTATGTTCGAAAATCTGTGTAATAATATATTTATATTTAAATTATATATATATTATATAATATTTGTGAAAATGTTTGATATTTTTGAAAGAGATTAGCATTGCAAAATGATCAATAAAAATAAAAAAGTAAGTAACAAATCATCATCATAACTTTTACATTACATTTATGCTAGGTTTTTCATTATAATATAAAAACTAAACCAAAAATTTAATTCCTTAAATATGATAATTTTCTTCCATTCAACATACTAATTTCAATTTTTTTCTCTTGTTATAAAGAAATTAAGCATAGAATACACACTTTTTGCTTCACACAATATTGACTGGTGTATATATATCTATCTATATATTGACTGTGACTAAACTATCAGCTATACCAAATATATTTTTGGCTCAAGTGCAATTCCAAAATCTCCAAATAGGAACCATGGCAGCTTATGGGTTTAAGGTATAAGTATTATGTAAGCTAATTCGAACTTTGCATTGTCTTTTGCAGTACTAAAATTTCTCTTTTTCATTCCTCCCGTAAACTTTGCTGTTAATAAGTAGAATCTTACTTTTTTAAAAAAAGAACTCAATATTTGAAAAAAGAACCCTTATAATTAAATATTTAATTAAATTGAACTCCAACAGAAGGATGAAAATTATACAATATACACTGAAGTGAGAAAAGTCATGGGATAGCAATATGCAAATATACAGATGGCAGTGGTATCGCAGCGAAAAAGTATAAATACGCAGTTCGTTTTCCAGAGCTTTCATTTGTGTTCAAGTTATTCATGTGAACAGGTTTTTCGTGATTTATGGCGGCACGACGAGAATTAACAGACTTTGAACGTGGAATGTTAGTTGGAGCTAGACGCATGGGTCATTCCATTGCGGATATCGTTAGTGAATTCAACATTCCGAGATCCACAGTATCAAGAGTGTGCCGAGAGTATGAAATTTCAAGCATCACATCCCATCATGGACAGCGCAGTGGGCGACCACCTGCACTTAACGACCGAGACCGCCGACGTCTGTGTAGAATGGTCAATGTTAATAGATACGCAACACTTCGTCAAATAACTGCAGGAATCAATGTGGGACGTACGAGGGACGTGTTCGATAGGACTGTGCGGCGAAATTTGTCTTCCTTGGGCTATGACAACAGAAGACCGACTCGAGTGCCTTTACTGACAGCACGACATCGCCTGCAGCGACTCTCCTGGGCTCGTGAGCATATCGACTGGTCCCTAGACCAGTGGAAAACCGTGGCGTGGTCAGATGAGTCACGATTTCAGTTGTTACGAGCTGATGGTAGAGTTCGAGTGTGGTGCAAACCTCACGAAGCCATGGACCCAAACTGTCAGCAAGGCACTGTTCAAGCTGGTGGTGACTGCATAATGGTGTGGGCTGTTTTTACATGGCATGGACTCGGTCCTCTGGTGCAACTGAACCGATCATTGACTGGAAATGGTTATGTTCAGCTGCTTGCAGATCACTTGCAGCCATTCATGGACTTCACGTACCCACACAACGATGGGATTTTTATGAATGACAATGCACCTTGTCACCTTGCCAGAACTGTTCGCGATTGGTTTGAAGAACATTCCGGACAATTCCAGCGCATGATCTGGCCACTTAGATCGCCCGATATGAATCCCATCGAGCATTTATGGGACATCATCAAAAGGTCCGTTCGTGCCCAAACTCCTGCACCATCCACATTTTCACAATTATGGACGTCTATGCAGACAGCATGGCTCAATATTCCTGCAGAGGACTTCCAACGACTTGTGGACTCCATGACACGTCGAGTTGTTGCACTTCGCCGGGCAAAATGAGGACCGACAGGATATTAACAGTCATCCCATGACTTTTGTCACTTCAGTGTATATAATAACCAAAATTTGAGGGGTGGAGGTGGATGCATAGCAATTAAATATATATATTTAAAAATATGTGTTTTTTAATTTGAAATAAATATAAAAACAATTCTTATATAATAATATTTTTTGTCCTTGAAGACAAATTCCCTAATCTTGATTAATTTTTAATGAATAGTTATTAAATTTCTGACTTGAAATTTATTTTTAATGAATCTCATTTGAAGTAATTACTAAGTTTATTAAGATTCTTGAAAGTAATATTTCAAACCTTACTCCCATTTATAAAAATGTACACAATTGTCGCTAATTTTTTTTTTTTTTTCTTTTTTAAAATTTATTGCTAGTTGAAAGAAATGTATTCAGCCGGCTGGGCATTTTCTAATTCATCATTTTCATATACACACAGACAATGCACAATCCCGTTTTTATTTGGGAGGGAGATTTCTGGAGCTGAAACTTACGGTTATTCTTCAAAATCTCGGTTGAAAATGTTGGCTAGTACTGTATTTTCATTTAAATGCTTGGAGCATACAATCAGAGCTCCAAAACTATCTCGTTTACCAAGTGAGACATGTGAACGTTTCCTTTATAAAATTGTAGACTTTGGATAAGGATGTAAATGCCTTCCATGGCATTGACAAACAATAGTTATGAAAAATTGGTCTTTACTTGAATTTGCATTTTCATTGAATTTACTGTGTAATCCTTTGGCGATTCTACTTTGAATTGATTTAGTAATAACTGCATGGAAACTGAATTTGTGTTTTAAACATGTTGTTTCCAACTGATTAAAATCAAAAATTAATACAATCATGATCACAAATTTTCACATCCAATTTCATACACTTCACATTTACATGCTTCTAAATGTTCAAACTGACAGAATGTCAACGCCTTCATGAATTTGGTTCCAAATTTCTCATATATCTACATTTCAAGTTGTAAATTTGTATACCAACATTTATCCATTTATCTCTCTTCGACATGAAAATCTCGAGTTTGAATATTCGAGGATTGCAATACTTCTGTATTATATTTAAGAGAAAGTAAAAATGGTTGATTAATTGTATTATTAAGTATAAATATGCTTTATTTTTTTTCCAATGTAAATGCATTTTCTATAGCTTTTTAAGTAATCATATTCATTCAAATTTCTTACATTTTATTCTGAATGGATTACCCAACATGTGCTACTAGAATTTCTGTTTTTTGGTATTCCTTAAAAAATGTTGCATTTCTTGAAGCTATCCTATTTTACTCCTTCGCTCTAAGACTACGGTAGTTTGGTTATAAGATCTTGGTTTCGAAACAGGAGGGTTTTAGGTTCGCGACCCTATTCCATCGAAGAACCGCCGTGTAAGCGGGTCTGGTGGACGTTAAATACATCAGGGCCAATTGCCCTCTCGTTGGTGCAATGTGAACGCTTGGAAAATAGGTTGCAAGCAAGAGGTCTTCGTCACCGATCGCGGTTCAAAATTACGAAGTCCGTTCCAAGATAGCCCTAGTATTGCTTTAAAACGGAAAGTTTATTTACCAAACCAAACTCTCTCCATATGACTTCGAATGTCATATAATATGTTATTAAGGTGGTTGTAGAAAATTTGTAGACGCCATCTTTTTTACTTTTGTATTTTTAAGTTAAACTCATTTCAAAGGAAAAGAGAAACCTTTCAAATTTATGTACAATAATTATTTACATATTTTTCTTACTTATTTCTAACTAACCGCCTTTGGCGACCAGCTGGTTCGCCATGAGTAATGCGTTCTAAAATTTTCAATTAAATCACATATTCATTAGCCTTGAAGTAATTCCGGGCATTGATTGGCCTGAAATTAATATTTTCTTTAAGATGATGGACGGAAAGTTCTAAAAGAACACATTTTCCTAATAATATTTTTTAATTTTATAAAAGTCAGTTTTAATCATCGGTTATGCTTCCAAAATATTAAAAATGTTTTTATCGTGATGTTTCCAATATATTAAATATGTTTTTTTTTAAAGAAAGCGAAAAAGGGGAAAAAATTATTGAATTAATGATACAGATATTGCAAACGATTACATAAATATGCCATTAAGTCGGGATTTCAATGCATATCCTGTCTAAATTCAATCAGCTTTACCATAAATAAGGAAGATTTGTTGAATTAATTATTTAGATATTGCAAACGATTGTAGAAACCTTTGCTTTGCATTTATTTTTTAAAGAAAATATCACATTTTATATATTTTTTATTTTATCCAGTCACGTGCTAAAAGTTACATTTCTTTAGACAGGATTTGCAATGATAGTTTTTTTTTTTTTTTTTTTGAACTTCCGTGATTGTTTTATTTTATCCAGTCACGTGCTAAAAAAACATGGTTAAAATATTTCTTTAAAAATTCGTTAAAAATAGAAGCTTAAGTTACATATTAAAACACTGATATCATTAGAAAGCTAATTTTTTAATTTTTAAATTGACGTAAAAATCATGGTTGTGCGATAATATTTTCGGAAGTTATAGCGGAAAAACGTCGAAATTTCGCTTAAATTTTAATTAATTCAAATTCTAATTAAAAATTCGAAAAAAGGGCTCTGAGGTACATATTCCCGACCTAAAAGGTATGCATGTACCAAATTTGGTAGCTGTAGGTCCAACGGTCTGGCCTGCGTAGCGCCAACACACATCGTGAGCTTTATTATAAGTATAGATATAGATTATTAATTTGTTCCCTTTATTATTTTCCTATTCAATCTTGTGTAAAAAAAATTACATCCAATTTTGAGTGCTGTGCGACTTTGTTAAAGTGAGTGAGTGAGAGAAAAAAGATAACGGTTCATGGCCATTTCGTACTCTCCACCGCATGGAAATAGGACAAAAGGAAAACTTAGGAAAACTTTGGGATAGCAGATAGGGAAAATCTCACATTTCACCTTGAGTTTTTCAAATGAAGTTGCAAAGCGAAAAAAGATTACATTGTTTATGAATTTAGTTATGAATAAAAAATGGAATAAATAAATATATTGTAATTTGAAACCCAAGGAAATGGTCTCCCCAAAACCTTCTCGCATATTCTCTAATAATGATGTTATTTCAGGGAACGTTTTGCATTGTCTTTCAGTAGTTATGAAATATTAATTTTCGCTGAAAATATTGCATGATGGCTGTCTAGATTTTGGCAATTAAGCTCCGGTATGCTGTTGGTATTATTCGAAAATCCAATTTGAGTTTTAGATGCATTCTTCACAACCATTTGAAACAAAAATTTGACGTAAAATTAAACTTAAAACGCACCAAATTTAATGTATTTGATTTCTGAGGTATCGTGTTTACATGTTTTTGAAATTAACATACAGGCAGACGATCAATCTGTTGTTGGATTTCACTGCAAATATGACAAATGTTTTTTACATTAAATAAATTGAATTTGTGCGTTGAATGTTATCTATTTAGTACTCTTCGCTTTGCAACTATCATACAAACTTACATTCGAACAGATGGACTACTAAACCGATTTTACACAAAATTTGATCGAAATCTGCAAATTTTGTTTTAAGACAAATTCAAATCGTGTAGTTCAAAATTTTTTTTTTTAATCTTTGCCACAGATAGACATTTTTAAAAAATGTGTATTTTTGTAGGGAGGTCTAAAACGTGGAGATTCGTCAAAATCTTTTTGATGATTTCTATTCTTAATCTATATTTCGAACATGAAGGTGAAAAGTTGAGTAAATTTGATCGTTAAAACATTTATATATAAATATTCTCTCAAACGATTCTTTTTTAACGAAATTCCGAAAGCGATATGGAAGACAAAGGAAAACATCTGTGATATGGAAAGATGTATGAAGGAAAATGGGGCCTAATTACTAATCTTATTCAAATTTTAACAAACCGGCCATAAAAGTGATCTACATGTAACTAATACTGGATTAAAAGTTTGAAAAATTCCATTTCTTAGTGATTACTTTTTATATTAAAAAATACTTTTATATAAAAAGTAATTATGTAACGAATTTGGTATTTCTATAGCGTCTGCTTTATAGAGTATTTTGGTCAATTTCTCATTTTGTTGTAGAAGTAGAAATGGTAACAAATATTATTTGTATAGATATAGATATTGCAAAAATATATATATTTAATATATACGTGAAAAAGATAGGCACTAAATATACTTTTCAAAATTGTAAATTTTTAAGCTGCGTATTTTTGGGAAACATTGCTGTTGTATACCATTTTATATTGGCTGCCTTTGTTGATCAGTAATTGATCAGTAACATTTTTTTGCGAATGATTTCAATTAAATCTCTTATAAGTAACTACATATTGATCGTTACTTAATGAATTATTTTTAAACTTCAAACTCTAATGGTGATTCAAGCGTTGTTTAGCTACTGAGCGGAATCGAATAAACTTAATTCTTACTCTGTTCATTGTTTTGTTTGCAATTCCACTGTAGAAACAAATCATAACATAATAGCTTGTAAACTTAACTGCACGGTTATCTAATTGTACGCTGATTTAATTTTCTCATTTCTGTTTCAAAATGCGATGTTGATTCCTACATTAAAATTACACACCATGTTATACGTCTAATATGTAATCATATTCAGCAGGATGTTAGACATAATAAAACTTGCTGACGATAGATAAAATGTAACCATACCAAGTCGTATTAAAATTTGTTGACGAAAATAAATAATAAAAGAAAGAAAGAACAGCATGTATAATAATTAAACATACCGGATACATTTCTGATTATATATACTATCTTAAAAACTTTTGTTTATGGGTAGAAGTAAAATGTAATCAAATAAAGTAAAAATTTATAGCAGCATTATTGAGGAAGAATACCAAAAAATAAGTAGCTGTTTCATTCGTTAAATTTTTTACAATGTAAGAAAAATAAGTTATTAAATATTTATAAAAGGAAAAAAAAAACTTTAATTTCACTGGAGGAATATTTAACATGTATCAATTGTTGCCAATCAATGAAAATATTTCTTTATAATTTTATCAAAATTAAGAAAAAAGTTGATGCGATTGAAACGACAATTCTTTGAATTTAAACATGATAAAACTTATTTAATTACATTATTTTTGGATGTTATCATAAAAAAAAACAAAATTAATTTAATTTACTTTCACTAAAGAATCAAAAATTTCGAACTTTCCAAAAAAAACAACATATTTTTTGAAAAATTATTTGTTGATTGAGAATTATTTTTTATTTCTTACAATTGAGATTCGATTCATTTTAATGCAATCATTAACGATAGAATGAATCTAATTAATGCTTACAACATCTCTGTTATTATCTAAAATGTTTACAGTATCAATATTTATGATTTTAAGTTCAATGGTTTAAAATTTTAAAGCTATGAAATTTCTAAAACCACAAACGATTTTTTTTTTCTGGCAAAGTTTGATTGTTTAATGGCATTATAAATAAATCGCATATTCAAACATTTCAGTGTTTCGAGTTGCTTTCACATTCGCAGCTTAAAAGAAGAAAAACCAGGATTTGTTTATGATGTCATATTTTAAATAGAATTTTCTAAGATTTTGGATGAAGAATGAATAATAATCGAAAAGTTATATGTACCATTATCTTCCATAACGTTTGAAAAGTTTTTAATGAAAGTAGCGAAAGTCAGACGAACTTTTAAAAAGTGATCTTCATGAAAGTGTTAAGCGACAAAATAAAGAATATTCTGAAAGATTTTGATCAAACGTACTGTAAGTTTAATTTTTTTAAAGATTAAATTTAATTATTAATCGATTATTATTACTAAATATTAAATTATCGAAGGAATTTAATTTATTGTTATAAATTTTAGCTTTAATATTTTTGAGCCTTAATTAAAAATGTATAATTAAGAATTTTTACTTCAATTGTTTTTCCATAAAAAATTTAAAACTTATGAATTAAACATAGGAATAAAAAGAATTTAATAAAGTAAAATAAAATTATAAATAAATATTGGAAGGAATTTTGAAATTTCTTTCAGAATTTAAGAAACTTTAATAAGTTTTGTTCATATTTTTTGCTAACACTATTAAGAATTTTAGTTTATATGATAACTATAATTTCTGTATTACGAAATATCACAAACTTGTTTTCGCAAATACTATCAAAGATTTTCTGAGCTGAATTGCTTAAATTTTTTAGAATATAATTAATTAAAGTTGCAAAATATTATCAGTATAATTATATTGGGAGATTATGAAATATAATTCTAATATGACAATGTTAATATGCAGAATGTTGTTTATAAATCGGGTGATGTAATATATTTATGTGTATATACATGTATATAATGCAATTTTTTTTAAAAAAAGATGTTCGATAGATTATTCTGTTGGAAGTAGAGTTAGCAAATCTAGCACTCAGTTATTTATTAAGCTGTAAATGTTTTCAAAGAAAGTATTTATTTTTAGAAAAATAAAATTAGATTTTCTTTTTTGAGGCACTATTCTAAAATTTAACAGGGGGGAACAACTTTTCAGCGACAAATATAATTTATTTCCATGTTTCTTTTATCCATGTTTTCCATATCTATGCTAATATTATAAATATGAAAGTTTGAATGTTTGTTATTCAATTACGCCAGAAGGGCTAAACGGTATTGGATGTCACTAAGCACAAAGATAGATTATAATCAGAAATAGAATTTAGGTTTCTTTTCATTCCGTTTATTAGAGTGGTTAATTTTTTATTAATTAAAAACTTTTCGCGCCAAGTCTCCAGGTTTTCTTTTCCGAACAGTAATCTAGTTAGGCTTAGAAGAATTTCAACCGATTATTTTAAATTATTCTATTTATTTTCTTAGTGCTTGATGCATTTAAAACCAAATGTTGTTAATTAATTGATCTTTCGGATTCATTCTGAAGAAATTTTAAATTAAAATAAAAGAAAAGAAAAGAAATAAAAAATTTCTAATTTTCACTACGTTACCCCAACTGGCGTTGGGGTAACGCGTTGAAAATTAGAAATTAGAAAGGCGTTGAAAATTCACAAGTGATTGTTGACAACTGTGTTTTTATTTAAATTACAAGTTTAAAGATTATGTGTATTATACTATTGTAGCAGTCTCAGTCTCGATCAATAAATAAAATGGATTTGACTTGCTTTTAAATAAATACGGACTTGATTTGCTGTTTTGTTTTATTTCAGGTGTACACTGTAAATAATTTTTTTTAAGGTTAGCTGTGTACTTTAAAATTGGTTAAGTAGTATTTGTATGCTATGTATTTTTCGTGCATGCTTATAGTTTTAAGTACATTTTTTATTATAGTTTTAATCTTTTTGTTTGTTATTATTTGATATTTTTTCGAAATGCCTGGAAAACGCAAATCTAATATTTCGAAGATGGGTAAGTAAGCTCGGTCTGTGAGAATAATTAGAAGTAGAGAGTCAAATCCTCAAGCAGAATTTAGAAGAATTAAGGAGGCGGAGTTACAGGCTACATTTAGATAAGCTGAAACGTCATAAACGGTATTAAAATAACGGAATTGATCACACCGTCTTATACATACATATCAAAATTTCCACTCGCACGAAGTCTCGGATAGAAGATAGTATTTAATAATTAAAAAATATTTTTAAATGTGTTTTGCAGCAATATTCGCCATTGTCATAGCAAAAGCATCTAAACACACAATGTTTCGTTGCTAAATAATTTTTTTAATGTCTGTACTAAATATCATTTCGGTAAATAAGAGTTAAATTGCAAGGCTATAATATGAAAAGAGACTAAGCAATTCTAATACCTTTATAATGCTACAATGTTTAGGATTTAAGATTCGTATCTCCAGTCTGTAGATATAAGTTCAGATCTCCTTTTGGTTTTTTACTTCACATCGTGCAAACTTTTAATATAAATTTATTTTTAACAATTAGACTTCGTTATAAGAATATTATTTTTGCGATATCATTTTATTACAGTTTCTTAATGACTGAACGGGCATCTCTATAAATAGGTCTCACATTTTCAATAAAATAAATGGTTGTTTAATGAAGAACCTTTTTTTACTTTATAATAGCGTTCTTTTATTCAATATTTTTTGAAGGGGAAATGATGATGCTTTTATTTATAAGGAAAAAACATTTTTCTCCTAAAATTTACATGATTATATTTTTTCCGTTTTCCTTCCCTTTTTTTTCTTTTTATTGACCTAAAATCTAAATAATTCTAGTTGCTTTGAGAAGTTTATTTGATCGATGAAACGACTTTTAAATAATTTTCCCATTTTATATACCTTTTCCAAATTTCTTTGGTGTCTAATTGTGACCTTGGTGTTAAAACACGTTCGTTGTGATATTTTTAATACTGTCAATCTTTATTCCAAGAAGAAATTTAAGAATTTGTTTTGTGAGAAAACGATGGCATTTTAAAATACTAATTTTCGAATAGTTACTTTAGTGAGTTGCTTTTTGGTATCATTTAATTGTCTATTGTATAATAAAACATATTGAATTAGAAATATTTTATGAAATTCAAATGAATGTATCAGAATTATATAGAATTTGAATAACTTAATCCAGTAAATATTAATATCTTGTCTCAAGTATTTTTTATTGCAGAACTTAAATTGTAGAAATTAAGAGTCATTTAACCTCATTCAACTATAATAATAAAATGCGCTTCAAAAATGACTTTTATCTTTTAAATTCCCCCTTTTATTTACTTACAAACTCAAAATTAAAAAAATTAAATTAATTGATTAAGTTAGATCAATTAAATGAATAAAGATTGATCGATTAAATTTGAAATTAAATTTTGAAAATTATTTTTCATATGATTGTGCAATTGTTTATTCAGATTCTCTGTACATTTAATGTTGAAAAAGGTCACAAAATTATTTAGTTAGTATAATATAGTACTAATCAACTAACTTGTTTATTTTTTTGACTATAAAAGTACATAAGTCCTGTTTTGAGTCTTTTTTTGTTCTGATTCAAATGAGTATCTTAAAAACAAAATTACTTGAGATTTTTCCTGTAAACTATGTTGTTTTGTATTAAAATATTTATAAATGGTTTAATTGTTGTTTAAAATAGGTTAGAGCATTGCTTGTAATAAATCGGTCCATGTATTTTTAACAGAAAAATAGTAAATATTTCAAAATACATTTAAATAGTAAATTAATAACTCCATTTTTACCTATAATCGTAATAAGAAAACTTACTTTACAAAGAAAAAAATGTTTTGAATCGTATGAATCAAATTTTTCCTCAAGGAAACATATAGAAAAAAAAATCATTATTTATTTATTTTTTTGTAGTTTCAGTAGAATGTTTTATGTAATTAAATATAAAGAGATTTTGATTGCTAAAGTATAAAAAGAATTTCAATTTGAATGATTATATAATTAAAGAAGTTCCTAACTACTTTTATTTTAATTGATTTTAAATGATTTGCTTATGGCAAGACATACTTAAAGGTCATTAAAAAACTTTATTGGAAGATGTCTACTGAATTCGTAATTTCAGAAATATGTCAGATGATGAAGATATTATATGATTAGACAACTACCTTTTGAAGCTTCCTATAATGTTAATGGCACAATGTGTTAAAAACTTGATGCGAGTCAAATCTTCGCATGAAGCAATGCATTTTTAGGAATTTACTGATGGTTCACTGTGAATTTTTGATAATTTGATGACTTCCATTACTTTTTACAAATTTAAAATAAAAGAAAGAATTATTACAAGTTTTCTCTTTTTTCGATAATTCACGCTATCTGATATATTATGTTTTTTTTATCTACGACATGATATTTGGGTGGGTGGATGGTTTGAACATTGTTTAAAATCTTTACAATGCTATTTTCATTTAGATCATGTTATAGTTGTTTTCCATAGTAATATTATCATTGCTGTTATTTCCCCTTTAGAATAATATACATTGTTTGATTAAAAAAATCTAAATAGCATTTATAATTAAAAAAATTCATCAGATTAATTGGAGGAACTGCCAAACTTATATTTTATAGTGAAAATTCGGTTATGAACATGTAAAGAACAGACTGAAAACTGATGTAGAAAGAAGTGATTTGATATCACTCCGTTTCACAGAGAGCTGATAATGATTTGCAACATTCATTATTAGTTCTATTCTATTATATTATAAGTGCAATAATTACATAGTTTTGTGGGAAAAAATCCATTTCTTATGAATACCGCATCAACTACTAATATGATTTTATTTTACAATGAATTGTGCCATTTGTTGTAACGGATTTTTTGAAAAAGCTAGTTTTTAGTATTTTGAATTATCTTGCAGGAATTATATGTTATATTTGTAATACGACTATTATTTTAAAAAAATAAGCATACCCCCCCCCCCTAAAAAGAGTCAAAATAAGGCATTTGCATGCTAAACAGAATATAAAGCTGCTTATATGCTTTTAATTATATCGTGCATATCAAGTTATGTAAAATCACAATTTTTACATTTATACAAATAATTCTACTAATAGAATAAAATTTTACTGTTATGCCTAATTTACGAAAATTATGAAAATTGTTTTTAAGAATTTATTCTTTAACATATTTTAAACTTTGAAACTGATCAATATCACAATCTGAAAATTCCAAGTTTTATTTATGAAAAGCTCTCAGTATTTATCTTCTTTTAGAAAGAAATCGAAATTTAGCCTATTTAATTTCTAATATTCTTTTGGTTCTTAATAATGTCCTATTGGAATTTTCATATTATGCGTCGTGTTTAACTTGTTTTGAGATTATAAAAGAAAAAGCATGCTATGTTTCGTGCATGCGCAATTAAAATTATTAAAGATGGTTTTATGTTTGTGAGTATTGGTGCTCTATGGGCCAAACCATTTTACCTAGACCTATTAAATTTGGCAGTTTAATACTTTGGAGAAAGGGAATGTGAATTCTGGAGATTGTTTTTAAAAATGTTAATTAAAAGTTGTGCGAAATTTTGGAGTTTTCAGCAATAATTTCGGAAAATATTACAGCATAAAAATAACTTTACATTATTTCAGAATTCAAAAAATTGGCTTTTAATTGAACCATTGTTTTAATCTGTAAATTAAATGTCTACTTTTAATGATTTTCTTTAAAAAAATATTTTAACTGTATTTTCGAAGGATGTATTTCATAAAATAAATAATTTAATAAATTTAACTTTCATGAGTATACTGTGCTTTATGAAAAAGAAATATATCAACGTTTTGCCATCACACTACCTTTTTGCCATTTGACAGAAATTAAAATTAACAAATGAAATCAATTAGCTCAGCAAACTCAGCCTAGAGAAATGTTATTTTTAGAATGTGTCTCTATAAAATACATTAAATATGAAACAAGATATTTTATAGAAAAATAAATGTAACAAAGAGGCTCCTCTGACTGTTAAAATTGTTGTATTACTGATTCAATAATTTTGTACAATTTAAGGCAAACATAGCTTAATATCTCCATGATATAGCGTCATGCTATAAAGCCATGTTAGTTTTTTAATTGGAGCTCAATAGTTAATTTCTGAACACTGACTTAAGGACTGCACATCTTATAAGAAAAATTACCTATATGAAGTAAATGATTTTGATTTGAGAATAAAATCATTTGCTATTTAGTTGTGAAACAAACTGAGTTCAAATAACTTGCTTAATTAGTTCTTGGTTACTTCCTAAAATGTCTTTTTGATTAAATTTTAACCGTAAAATATGAATTCAAGGGCAATCTTTACATCGCAGAAGCGCTCAAAAATGTTCTTTTCAGCGTTTTTGAAAAAATTCGAAAGTATGTGTAAATACAAAAGTATTTGTAGATGTTCGACTATATATTACTACTAATATTTTTTTAAACATTTTTCATAAATCTTAGAATCAAAAAACTTTTTATAAAAATTATATACAGAATGTTTACAATTAAAGCTTCACTTTGGAATGGTCATAAAAGGGAAACTACAGGATCAAATGTTTTCAAACTTGCTAATGGTTTAAATGAGATCAAAGAAAAGTTCAAATACTTACCATTAAGAGGAAATGGCTCTGTATACAATATTGTTAAGAAAAATAGGACATGAAGACATCGGTTTAAAACGAGTTTAATGGTTTTCGAAATGGATTATAAAGAATGTTTATAGCGACGTCCACTATTTTCAGAAAGCAAGTTAAAACGCATTACTGCAATCTCCACAGTAACTCTTAGCACATCCGGAGGAATGTTACGCACATGTCGGTGTATCCGAGAAATTGTTTAGATTACCCCTATAAACAGTGCTTTTGAGATAACTCCATAAATAGAAATTACAGGGTTTGAGGTTTGGTAATCAGAGTGGCCAAAAAATGTGAAGTAATTTCGGTTTATAATCCGTTTTTTCATGAAATATTGTTTAAGTAATTGTGTGACACATGTACCAATATGCGATGGATCCTTGTCCTGCATAAAAAATCGTGGTGTCTAAAATGCCGAGTTGCTTGAGTTCAATTATCACGAAATATCTTAAAATTTACTCTAAGAGAACTGTAGTTCACAATGAATGTAATGGTTCAGTTGCTAACTACTTTTCAAAGAAAAATGGTACATCTATAAAACTAGCTATCATACCACAGGGAGACTTTAAGAGAATAAAATGGAACTGAGTAAAACATGATGGATTTGTTTGGTCAAAATCCTGTAATTATGGATGCTGGCATCGCCATTTAGATAAAAATGGGCCTCATTGTGCCCATTTAGGGAAAATGAGCACAAAATGTACCACTGGCAATGTTCGTCCATTTCCACCCATACAAGTAACTCCACAGCCAAATATTCTCTTGCAGCAGGATCGTTAAGCTGAATTTCCTGATTTTGTATGGGGGGAACTGCAGCACTTTACGAATAATTTTGTTCACCTAAATCCATGGTATGACCATTTGATGTGCATGATGTACAAAGCCCATACACTTTACATTCCGTGTGCGATTTCCGTTGTTGCTTCCACCACTGCTATTTCAACAACCATTTCGGTTTCCACAGAAGTAAGTTTCCTTCCCCTCTCAGGTGCAACAAAAAACAAACCCTGTAGTGTCATTGACTGTATGAATATTCCTCTTATTGAACGATATCTTTGCAAAGAACGCAGTTCATTGTTATCGCATTCTTAATAACATATAACGAAAAAAGCCCGATCTAGCTTGATTAGAGACATTGTAGATTCGTAACAATAAAAACTGACAACACAGGTTCACTTTTATCTGGATAATTAAATACGTATCTGCGTAAATCATTTCGTTCTTTTTACCGTAAACCAACGACAAGTCATTGCGGTTTTCAATAACCCCACAAACAGTTTCTTTTCAAAATTGAACACTTTTTTGATGATTTTATGCCTATTTTTGTTTAACAATGTTGAATAAGCTTCATTCTTTAATATGAGGCAATTTGGTAAAATCATGAACATGAATTGATACAAACGATTTAACTGAAATATCAAATGCAATAAATATTTCTGGCGAACCAGAAAGTTGGCTGAAGTTAGTAGTTATTTCTATTATTTTATATATAAGAACACTTTTTGATATAATTCTAATGGTTTAATGAAATAAATTAGGATTTAAATGTAATAGTTTCGAAGTGGGTACGAAAAATTTTAAGAATGATTTTCAATTGTTGGAATCTCTATTATAATTTAAACAAATTAAAAAAAACCTCTTTGAGGATTTCATAATCTCAATTCTAAAGTTTAAAAGTTGAATGAATTACATGGATTTTGTTCAGCGCACATTAAGAAGTAATAATTAAAATAACGAAGCAAATATAAATCCTTGAAATTATTACCTTAAAATTATTAAAACCTTTAATAATACAGAATTAATAGAATTTATCATTTTATGTATGTCGTATAATGATAAACACCCACTTTATTAAAAAATGTCCAGCATTTATTCTGACAAGTAACTTACAAATTAAATATAAATAAAATGACAAAAATAATCACAGATATATTACATGATATACATGCTATAGCACAATGGATAAAATGTTTGTATAAGATTTACTGCAAAATCACAATATGTAAAGTTCCCATACCACATTAATTGTGGGAAACATTTTCTTTAGATAACAGAAGCCAGAGAAACTGTATTTAATTGAACACCATTTAGAAACAAATGTTTTGAATTAAAATATTCAATAAAAGTTTTTTTTTAATTTCTAATATACAATAATATTGATTATAATGAAAGTGAAAATGATGCAGAAACCTTGTTGTAAAGAATTAATAAATGAAAATACTGGCGTGCTTGTGAATAAAATTCTTAGCTTATGATTATTTTTAATTTTTCGTATATCTTAATTTACCTTTGACACCCTAGGATACAATTGTTTAAACATTTTTGCAACATTAATGTGATATCATAAATGGACACAACATTTATTAGAACTAATACATGTGTATTCGCCTTTAATTGCACATTATATTTTAGAGGTAATCAATTTCATAAGGTTAGTTTTTCTCATTTTGTTCCTTTCACTAAGTAGTATTCTTATATTAGACAATTTTAATGCACTTTAAAATGCAAAATTCTTAAATTAAGTATAAATAATTTGCATAGAACAATGTATATAGCAGTTATCCTATGGTCGAAATCACAAACGTTGTAAGTATTTTACTACTTAATGCTTGAAATTTATTAATTTTAATTCTTACTTATAAAACATTATTAATCACAGAAAAATATCTTTATTAAATAACCTTAAAGGAAATATATAGGATAGTTTATGCAACTTTTTTTTCATTATAAAGAAAAGAAATGCACAAGATTTCACAAAATTCATTGAGTAAAATATTAATTCTTTTTTTCAGACATCAGTTTATGCATATAAGAACTTATTTTTATAATTTCAACATGTTGAAACTTATTCAATTATTATTTATTGTACATGAAACTTTATCAATCTGTAATTATTTTGTTCAAATTTTTGTTCTAAACTAATTTCTAAAGCAAGGAAATATAATGAATAACTGTAATTTTTCAAACTATGTTGATATATTATAATTTTTTTTTGGCATATGGTGGTTTGTGCATATGAACATGCGACTTTAACTTGCAGTTCAAAACTTGAGTCTCACTCTTGAAATATAAAATTGAAGTATTATACAGTTGGTGTTTCAACAAGACAGTTTGTTGCATAAATAAAATGTTTGTCCCCAAAAAATGTCTGTTTCCACAGGCGTTGACCAGTGATTTCTTAAAGCATAGTAATAAGACTTCACGTAGTAAACAAAGCTTTCAAACACACGACAGTAAAAGTGAATATTAACAGCGCTTTTAAGCTAGTCCTTTCTTCTAAGGGAATCCAAATTTCAGGTTGAATTTTACATATTGTTCCTGGTCTAGTACTCTTTGAGCCATTTCAACGTTCTCTGGTGTTGTAATTATGCCTCCATATTCTATGGGTAAAATGGCACGCTCGAGGAACTGATGTAAAACTGACATGTCTGTTCCAAAGATTTTGATCTGTAAAAATAGATAAGATATAAGTCTATGCTGGGCGGAATAAATCTATTTATTAAAAATGCAATAAAAATTTATTTATTTTTAGAGCATTTTTTACATGAATTTAAAGAGGATTCCTCTAGCACAAGAATTTTGTAAAACATTGCAAATACAATATTAACAATATAATATGTATTAATATTCATATGACAGCATTTCTGAAAACATTGCTATCTTTAAATTTCAGCGCAACAATATTAGTTTTGAGCGTAATAGTTTATTTCATTTGAAAAATTATTCCAACGATGCATCGACGCAATTGTTTCTTTGGAAGTAGAATATCGTGTAATATTGACTGAACTGTATTGAGAATGCAGTTTCGAACAAGAATGAACAATGTTTTTGAAACTATTTTATAAATTCTTAGTTCAACAACGTGATCAATATTGTGATCACAGAATTTTAAATTCTATATTTAATAATGTGATATTACAGATTATCTGTCATTTTTTTGTGTATACAATTTGTAATTGTATTGATATCCTGTCTTAGATTTCATCATCAGGTTAAATACATTTATTAAGTATAGTTGTGAAAAATGTTCTTTAAACAGAAGAAGTGTTAAAGTTACTGAAACGGCATGATAATCATATCTATTATGATGTGTAAAATTACTTTGTTGCGACAATCATAAACAAAAAGTTATACATTAAAGAATTCATTTGTGATAGAACTGAATGAAAAGTTCCATTTATACAACTAATCATCAAGGGCAGCTAGAATAAAGATAAAATGAAATTTTAGTTGTTTCCTTTTGTATCAAATAGTGCAATATGTACTTATCAAAATTTTGAATCACGTATAAGTATTAACTTTACTTTCAGTTTCGTAAAAGAACAGGAAATATGAATTCCTAAAAATGCTGTAAAATTATATTTAAAAATAAATCCTATGTTGGAAAGTGAAGGCCGATTTCATTTTATCCAAATCAAGTACAACTCATATTCACTACGGTTTTTTTCATGAAATCGATTCTTCCTATCTCGGAATTCAAATCTCACCATGAGGCCATTCTAAATAATGAGATAAGATGAGATGCAAGAATGATTATCGACGCTAAATTTCTAAAAGGCAAAGTAACAGTTAACATTGGCAAATATTAAAAAAAAGTTGAATGAAATTTTTTATTTTCTTTATGATAAGGCAATTATTCATATAATCTGAAATATTTTTCTTGCTACTTAGATTTCTTGAAATGAATTTTAAAAAAATGATAAGAATCAACCTTTTGATCGGTTATGAATTTTTTTTGAGATAATCGATCGAGAAACTACTAAGATCTATTTCATAAGCTCGAATGGAAAAAAAATACTCAAAACATATGATAACTTAATTTCATCACCTTTTATATGCATAATTTCATTACTAAAGGTATATTTTGAATTTCAAGATTTTAGTTCAAATATTTTCAAATTGCTTGCTGCTATAAAAACATACATTAAAGTGTAGAGCTTCAATATTAGATAAAAACAAAATAAGAACAAAAAAATTTATATTACTCACCAAATCGAGTTAAATAATTTAGAAAACTTTTCTTTAAAAGAAATTCATTAAATTATAAAACATGTTAGTATTATTTTTCAGTTAATTAGCTCTCAGTATATCAAATATTAAAAAAACAATATTTTATCAGTATTCAGAAAATTATTACTCACCCTCTTTCGAAACTTCTCCTTCATCACTGGATTTATTAATGCCCATGCTTTGTTAAATAAGCTACTGCAGTTGACACAATAAGCAATCTTAAATCTTGCAGGGAATCGGTCCTAGAAAAATAATTAAAATCGTGAAGTTTGTGTAAAATGAACCATGAATTTTGAAATGAACCATGAAAATGTAAAATGAACCTTAGCTGACGAAATTTCATATTTTTTCTTAACATCTTGCTTTTCTAACCTCTTTTTTAAATCATTCATTAAAGTGAGGTAGCTTTACTCACAGAAATGTAAAAAGGGGAATTGTAATCATTTACTTACTAAAAACGATAATTAAGTTTTTAAAATTATGAAAGTTAAGTGAATGAATTAAATTATCCAAAAAAATGTATTTTAATAAATGTTCAAATAATGTCTATATTTCAAAATTATTAAAAACATATATTTTTATTATTTGAAATTTCATGCTTTCTTTCTGAATCTTTATTTTTTACAGTGTTTCCATTTTTCTCCATTTATATATTTATAACTAAATACCTCCACTTTGGACCCTTTTTAATTATCTGAAGTCCCAGTTATGCTAAATTTAAAGTAAAATTCTTACACCAAGTTAAG